>JAPKLX010000058.1:221228-355868 GCA_026898415.1 Leonotis leonurus | reverse complement strand
ATCCATCTAAAAATTTTACGAGTCAATGAAATGTCGGACTTAAAAAATTCCACACACACACACACACATATATATATATATATTCAATACAAAACATGAGGCAAACACTCTTCCCAAGACTTAATGTTCTTCTTGATGACAATCTAAGCAACGTAGATAAAGTCCTAGTCACTACCTCAATTTGCCCATCAGTTTGTGGATGACAAGTAGTAGAAAATAGAAGTTTAGTACCTAACTTACACCACAAACTTTCATAAGTAACTCAAAAATTTAGCGTCACGATCAGAAACAATAGTCCTAGGCATGCCATGCAATCTAACAATCTCTCTAAAGAACAAATTGGCAACATGAGATGCATCATCAGATTTATGACATGGAATGAAATGCGCAATCTTAGAAAATCTATCAACAACAACAAAGATGGAATCCCAACCACGCTTAGTCCCAGACAAACCTTACACGAAGTCCATAGAAATATCAATCCAATATGCTGTAGGAATAGGTAATGGAGTATACAAACCATTAGAGCTAGTTCGAGACTTAGCTTGCCTACACGTAACACAATGCCCACATATTCTCTCAACATCTCGTTTCATATGAGGCCAAAAGAAATGCTCATGCAAATAGCTAGGGTCTTAGCAATGCCGAAATGCCCCATCAATCCCCCAACATGAGACTCAAGAAATAACAATTCACGTAAAGAACACTTTGGAACACACAACTTATTCTTCTTAAAAAGATAGTCATCATGCCTAAAATACTCGCCACTAGCTGATCTTTCACATGCTTTATAAATCTCACCAAAATCGGCATCATGCTCATATAAACTCTTAATACACTCAAATCCAAGTAATTTAACATCTAAGGTAGAAATCAAGGCATACCTCCGAGAAAGTGCATCAGCCACCACGTTCTCTTTACCTTGCTTGTACTTGATAACGTAAGGAAACGTCTCAATAAACTCAATCCACTTAGCATATCTCTTGTTCAGCTTGTGTTGTCCCTTCAAATGCTTCAAGGACTCATGATCTGTGTGAATTACGAATTCCTTAGTCCACAAGTAATGTTGCCACATTTTAAGGTCCTTGAAGTATTTGATAGTGGGTTCTACTCGGGGATGATGAATGACACACAATGAGGGATGATAGTCTCATTGATATGCCGAATAATGAACTCGTCTTGGCAAAACCAAGAGGAACTCGAAAACTCTCAAGAGAGAAATAAACTCACGAATTGGATTAAAGATAAAAATCTATTTTCGTCCAATACATAATAAATCTATTTATAGACGGAAGATAACTCCTCACCCTAGAAGGAAATAAACAGAAAAGGCCTATCGATAAGGCAACAAAGCCCATGTCCAAAAAGTCTTAAAAACCCATGAAAATAAAATAACATAATTAACTAGAAAACGTGGCCCAGTATGTCTCGATGCCCATTTCCAGTCACCAGCCATTGCAAGATAAGACTTCTGGATTAGTTTAGTCTCCTTCTTCTCCACAGTCTGCCCCTTACTGGACTTCACCTTTTCCGCCTCCTTGGCCATCTGCACTTGATCCTCATAAACTTATGAAGGAGTGAGAGGAACAAGTGACACCTTCTTCTACTTTTACTCGAAGGTGTATCGGTTGGTGAAGCCATCATGAGTAACACGACGATCAAACTGTCATGGACGTCCCAATAAAACATGGCTCACTTGCATTGGGATCACATCACACAACACCTCATCCTCATACTTCCCAATGCGAATAGGAACCTGGACTTGCCTCCTAACTTTGATGACGCTGCTATCATTCAGCCACTACAAACGGTATGACTTGGGATGCTTCACTACAGGCAGCCCAAATCTCTCAACCATGGATGCACTTGCCACACTCGTGCAACTTTCTCCATCAATGATGACACGACACACTTTATCTTGCACATGACATCTCGTGTGAAAGATATTTTCTCGCTGATCCCTCTCGTTTGGCTGAGTTTGGGCACTCAAAATTCTCCTAGCAACAAAAAGTTGCCCGGTTGGTGGGAAGATTTCTTCAACATCATCTTCTTCCTCATTATCAGGATCCTCCAAGGCTGGAGTTTCCTCGTCATCTTTCACCACTTCCCCATCATCTCTCATGATCATAACCCTCTTGTTCGGACACTCTCTAGAAACATGTCCAAACACCTTGACGAGTAAATCACTTTATATCACGATTGCATATCGCAGGGTTACCTTGATTTTCTGAATTCAAAGCATCTATTCTAGGCTTCACAAATTGCTTCTTTTCTTCTTTTTGCGGCGCCTCCTTCTTCCATGGGTTCCCTTTTGACGAGGAACCACTGGAGGCCGATTGAGGTTGCCTCCAATTACTCTGATTCTGTCTCAAGTTGCTGCTGTTGCTACCCCTCCTCTTGAGCTCATTCTCTACCTTTATGGCCATGTGCACCATATCATCCAGCTCCACATAATGTTGCAGCTCCACTCTATCTCGAATCTCCCAATTCAGGCCTGCTAAGAATCTCTCCATCGTGGCTTCACTGTCTTCTTCCACATTTGCTCGAATCATCGCTACCTCCATCTCCTTGAAATACTCATCCACACTCCGACTGCTTCGCCTCAAATTTTGCAATTTGTTGTAAAGCTCACTATAGTAATGTGGAGGCACAAAACGCTTCCTCATTACTGCTTTCATCTCGTCCCAAGTCACTATGGAGTGCTCTCTATTTCTCCTTCTACTTCACACCAACTGATCCCACCAAACAAGTGCATAATCTGAAAACTCAATTGCTACCAACTTCGCCTTCTTTAGCTCAGAGTAGTTATGGCACTCGAACATAAGCTCCACCTTTCGCTCCCACTCAAGATACAACTCTGGATCATTCTTCCCTTGAAATGAGGGTATATTCATCTTGGTATTGCCCAAATTGTTGTCTTCTTGATCTCTCCCTCTTGGTCGCCTCTCTCCTACGTCTGCGAAGTAATCGTCCTATATTCAGACTCAGGCTCTTCATATCTATATGCATGACGAAAAGGTTTGTCACCTCTTCCTCCTCTTCGTCCTCTACCTCGTTGGTATATAATAGGATCATGTCGACGTCTATCATCGTTGTTTCTATGACTTCTCTGCTCAAACTCCCTAGTGATGCGCTCATGTACCCCTTTGATCTCCCTTGTGACGAGCTTCCCTAATTCAGCCTTCAAAGCCTCAAATAAGAATTTTTTATGAGACGCCAACTCTTCTTCTTCTGTATTGTAGTCATCCCTTTGGTTGGATCCACTGGTTTCCGTTCTCTTAGACATAACTGTTGAACAAGGGTTAGATAAAAGACACAAGAACCTCACCACCTCACAAACACTCGTGTATCACTCAAGATGAATCACTCAGCACTCGTGTATCACTCAATAATATGACTTTTTATGCACTCTAATAATCTCACTTGCACTTGCCTTTTTCCACTCAAATTCTCTCTCAAGGGATCAAATTTCCTTAATCTACTTGAGTTCACCAACAACGCACCAACAGACCCAAACAGATAGTAAAGAATGTCCCGAGACACTACATAGAAATTGAAACCCAAGAAACGTGCTATGAAGAAATTTGCTCAACACGATCTACACTATCCCAGGATTCCAAAAAGCAATACGAGGCGCAACCGAAAAGTCGAATAAAGTGCACGCAAAAAATACCCCAAATGACTCTACACAAGCCAAGGATGAAGATGGACTAACTTGCACGAAACTGATTTTGAAAATTTCTACACTTTATTTTTTTTATTTTTTAACCTAACTTAATGAGGATTATGAAAATCTCACGAACGAAGGAAAAAGATGACGTGTGCAAAAAGTTATAATTAGTTAGTCGTGGCCAAAAAAATGAAGAAATGACGCGCAGAGGGGTTAATATGATCTGCTCATGATGTGAAGTATGGTATGTATGGAAAGATTTTATAACTAATCACTAACTATAAGGAAAGATTACATGTATGTTATATATATGGAGTATATGGAAACAAAGTCAATGCGAATAAGGAAAAGGTCATAGATGCGGATTTGTAGCCGAAACCCTAACCACTACCCACGACGTGAATAAGAAAAGATAAATCTGGATTACGAACCCTGGATTACGAACTTGCTCTGAATACCAAATGATACGATCCTCGATGGTATGGAGAATCAATTACAAACAAAAGATTGAAAAAGAAACCTCGAACGATGAAAATCCCAAAACCTTTGAATCTAACCCTAGAAGTGATATAGATCAATAGGTTGTCTATACCCTAACGAGATAGTTGATGCAGCAACTCGGGAATGATGAATGACACACAACGAGGGATGATAGTCTCGTTGATATACCGAATAATGAACTCGTATTGGCAAAACCAAGAGGAACTCGAAAACTCTCAAGAGAGAAATAAACTCACGAATTGGATTAAGGATAAAAATATGTTTTCGTCCAATACATAATAAGCCTATTTATAGACGGAAGATAACTACTACCCTAGAAGGAAATAAACAGAAAAGGCTTATCTATAAGGAAACAAAACTCATGTCCAAAAAGGCTTAAAAACCCACGAAAATAAAATAACATAATTAACTAGAAAATGTGGCCCAACATGTCTCGATGCCCATGCTAGTTAATTAACTTCAAGATCCAGCCCATTCGCCACAATAAAATTGATTATTCTTGGGCTGCTCGGTCCAATCTCTCAAATGGGCTTCGTGGACAATTCTTGCTCCCATACTTCTTGGATTAAGCCCATTAAGCTCTCCTTGAACTTCTTAGCTCGAACTCTTGAGATTGGCCCAATAGGAACACGCACTGAGTCTGGAATCAACGAACCTTGGGCTGCACGGGCTATGTCAATAGGAGTTCAAACATCAAATTTTGCATAATTTTATTTATTTATTTTTATATATTACAATACTATATAATAGTCATTTAATTTTACTAAACATGCATATTTTTTGGGATTGTCTCGATAAATCTGACACAACTCAAACATAATAAAAAAATATAAATATCTTTAAAAAGGTATGAATCACGTTATGATTATAATTTGCACATTACTTTATTCTCCCTAATAATCGTGTCAAAAATATTATATATATTAGCATGGAGGGAGTATATATATATATATATATATATATATTTTATTAATTATACGTTATTGTTGAGCTCCTCGACAAATTTTTTGATTCCATCACAAATATTAAATTTTATTATTTATGAAATAAAAGACAAAAATAATTATCAATTGCAAATCAAATTTCATCAAATCAAATTAATACATTTTGATTTGATTTGATTTTAACTAAAAATTGGACATAAGGATAAAAAAGATACATAATAATGATTTTTAAAATTACTTCCTATCTTATCCCTCCAGTTCATTTTACTTTTGTTTCTTATTTTTTTTTATGGTGTTTTATTTTTTTTAATCTTCATATAATTTTTTCCGAAAAATAATAATTTGTCTTTGAATTCCTGAAGACGTGTCAACACGCGACCTCCTCAAACCCTAGCTTTTGGAGGTCATATGTTTAATTATGTGTATAATAGATACATGCAACCTCCGTAAACTTATACTTGTGGAAGCTATTGTGATGTCTCTATGTGTAAAATACGCTAACACGTGAAATCGAATTCGTGAAGATCATACGTTTATGTGTAAAATGGGGTAACATGCTATCTCTAAAGAATTGAAAATAATCAATGTCATTCGTTAATTTGTATGTAAAATTTAATAATAGGCGACACTACAAAATCAAGCTTGTGAGAATCATGTCCACATATAAAATAATATTGGTCATCGAACCTTGTAAGCTCGAACTTATCAAACCCACATAAGTAAAGACATAGTCAGACTTTTAGTTCAAAAACCAAAAATAATTATATTTATATAATGAATATAAATATTAAATATTTTATTTAATATATAATATTACTTTTTAATTATAGGAGTTCCAGTGGCCCCACAAACTCTTCTTTACGCATCTATACATAAATACATAAGTATTTTAATTCTTGTTTATGATGTTTGTAATGGAAGTGAAATTTTAAAAAAATTATGCAAGAAAAGAGTTGGCCACACAAACAATGTGATTGCAAAAGTGATAAAATCGAACCGAACCCGACCCGACCTACCCAAAACTTTCACTTTGGTTGGATTCTATAGTTTGTGAACTGGATCGGTTGAAAATCGGTCGGATGAGTTTAGACTGTTTAGTAGTAGTATGTTTATAAGTAGGGGTGAGCAACGTATGAGTTTGGAACTTGTAATTATTATATTAATAAGATTTTGTAACAAATACTCCCTCCGGCCCTTCTTACTTGACGCGTTTTTCTTTTTCGGACGTCCCACGATACTTGACACGTTTCTAAAAATAGCAAAAATTAGGGGTTTAAGTGCATCCATTAGTTAAAATTAGGGTCCACTAATTGGACCCTTATTATACTTAAACTTAAGAAATTAGGTTGGCCCAACTTAGTGGAGTCCAACCCAATCTCATTCATTCTATCATTTGATCATTTGGATGGGCTCTACCCTCTCTTTATACGGGAAACCCTAGTTCTCGAGACAATCTTTCTTCCGTATTCATCTCCTTCGATGAAACCCTAGCCTCTCTCTACACTTCCTCCCTGCCTCTGTCCTCGCCGCTCTCCTATCCTATCTCCTCGCCTCTCTATTGTCTGTAAATGGGCTCTTCACCGGGCTCTAACCCTAATTCTCTTGATGGTGTTGTATCTCCGCCGGCAGGGTTCACACCTAAGCGGTGGGCTTCTCTTCACCGCCCCCCACCCGCGATGAAGGAAAAACGGAGCGATGGGTTTTGTGGAGGTGAGAGAACCCTATTTTCTCCAAACACCAAACATCCTCTCTTTCTCCATTGCCACCCCCCATCCTAACTACAAGCACAGATCCGTATTGGATCCGTGGTGGCCTGCATCCTTTTACACCTGAAGACCTCTCTGATGATGATGATACCTCTTACCTGTGGCAGGGGCTGTTCGGAGGCGTGGAGAAAGAGGGGAAAGGGCGACCGCCGTGGAGTGCTCTGGATCTCGAGATGATGATGATGATGTTCACTCTGAGTCTCTGCATGTACCTCCATTGCCATTTACTCCTGGAACGGAGAGCTGGGCAGAGGCTGTTTTCGGAGGGAGAGAGACAGCTGCGTGAAGATCCTTTGTTTGACTCCTTTTTCGAGGAGCAATCAGACCCTTAACTATCATGTGGTGAAATTTTTGATTCTATCTCTTTGGTACAAAGATATCCCTTTGACCTATGTGTGGTATCTGTGATGGTGGTATCTGTTATTGTAAGTTTGATCTAGCGTATGTGGTATCTGTGATGGTGATGGTGGATGTGGTGATTCTGTGATGGTGGTATGTGGTACATGTGATGGTGAGTTAGTGGTATGAATGTTGGATCTTTGATGGTGATTCTGTGATGGTATGTTGGATATTTTGGATCTATGATGGTGATTCTGTAATGGTATGTTGGATATGTTGGATCTATGATGGTGATTATGTGATGATATGTTGGATATGTTGGATCTGTGATGGTGATTCTGTGATGGTATGTTGGATATGTTGGATCTGTGATGGTGATTCTGTGATGGTATGTTGGATCTGTGATGATGATTCTGTTAATATGCTTGTCGTGAGTTTGTTGATTGTGCATATTTCTGAATTTGTGAATTTAGATTGCTAGATGATTGTTTGAGAGTGACATTCATCATTAAGTGGCAATGAAAATTCATACATAAACTTGCACTAAAATCAAAAGTACACTCAAATATAGTGTCACTTTTGAGATTCAGTGCATACAAAAACATCGTCTTATGTCCCCTTCATAGAAAAACAGACCCTAAACAACTTTCTAATTAGCTTACCATCTGCCACAACTTTCCTAAACAGCTTTCTATACAAAAACTCCTTCAAAACAACTTCCCTATCCTTCATTTCCACCTTCACAACAGTTTCTCTATCCTTCATTTCCTTCAAACCCTTCAATCCCTTCAATCCCTAAACAACTTACAATCTTCCTAATGCCATCCAAGCTGCCCATTTGAATTAGATACTTCAAGCAATCTTTTGCTAACTCCATTGGTACTTCTAAACTTGTGGGCAGTGCTTCAACCCTTCTCAAAGCATCATTTCCCATGTGTGGGATTTTGTAGCTATTTTGACCCTTATGCTTCATGATCTCTAGTATGCAACCCTGCAAGCTCAAAAAAACCTTATCCAAACTTAAATGAGACAAAGTGTTAAATGATTGCTCCACTGCATTCATCATCTCATCCACATTCTTGCATGCTGTTTCATGTTGTAATGACTGAATTGCCCTAAACCATCCAAGGTCATTTACATTTGTCTTAGGGCTGTTTGGTGGTTGTTGAACAAGTCTGATATTGAATCCATTTTGGGTTGCTGCAGCCCTAAACTCTATGTCATCATCCTTGATATGTGGCTTCGCATTATCTTGTTGAATGAATATGTTTTTTGATGCTCCACTTGGCCACTTTCTCATGATTGTTGGTATTATCTGTGATGTGTAACATAGTGGTAAGTAATAAATGTAAGAGAGTAAGGGAATCGATGATGAAGCTAACTTCTGAGATTAAAATACAACAAAAAACAGTAAATTACAGTCCCTAAACACCTCTAATCTATTTCAGCAGTTACCTGCTGAATTAAGCAGTCCTTAACTACACTTTTTTTGACTGAATCAATTGCCTTGGTCTCTAATGCTCCTCTTTCCCTGTGTTTGCTTCTTCTTTGAGCTGCAACCTGCTTTGTGAAGGGAAAAATCCCTATTTTCCCATCAAACAGTACTTCACCATTGCGTGAAATAACAGGCCTTGCTACTGCACACATGAACATAACTTTCTTTATGAACCCTTTATGTTTGCAAGTTCTGTGTGGGCCAAGTTCTTGAGGTGCAAAGTAAAACCTCCTCATCTCTTCTTATAAAAAACCATTTCTCATCAATATGCACAACATTGTGCATATTTCTGAACTTTAATTGATTCAATATTGAATCAAGCTCAATTGATTCAAGGTTGAATCTCAGCCTTAGTAACTTGTTAGGGGCAGTTAAATCAGGCTTTAGAGTTGAGGTATGAGCTCTTATGTGGCCTGATTTAACCCATCTCCCTACTGATGTTTTGCAACACTTTAAGGCCACAACAATTCTTCTCAAACTGCCTCTCTTACTTAGTTCAAGAGAGGCCAAAACAGTAAGGTCGAGCACCTTCGGGCCTATTTTCTTTCTGCTTTTTTTACCACTTTCACTATGAATTGCTAATCCTTCTTCTTTTTGTTGTTTTGTAGCACTCCACAGCCGGCTAATGGTGGATCTCGAGACATCAAATTGCTCCTCGGCCTCCTTCATCTTTTCTCTTCGAGGCTTTCCATTGCTGCTGCCTTCGAGCACTACAAAAAAACCTCAATCTGGCGACGGAATGGACAACGGATTTGATTTCCGTCGTCCACTGGCGACGGACTGGCGACGGACTGCAAAGATTTTGGTTAACGACGGACTGACGACGGACTGGCGACCGTTTTTTGGCGCGTACGATGGCGCTAAACTTAACGACGGACTGGACGACGGACCAGTCCGTCGTTAGCCTTATTTATTTTTTTTTATTTTTTTTTAATGCGGACGACGGACTGGTCCGTCGCCCAGTCCGTCGTCCCGCCCTATTAATCAGACAGAACACCCTTTCGCGAAACAGAACCTCCAGCCACGCGATTTACTCCATTTCTCCGGCGATTTCCTCCTCTCCGGCGATATCGAGCCTCCTTCCACCAAGGTATGTACATTTGGCCCTTTTCCCTTCCCCTATCTTTATCCACCTTAATTTCTCTATTTTTATCCGTTTAAAATTGTTGTCGGAGTAGATATCCCCCCTACGTCGCCTGCTCCACCGGCGGGACCCTTCTCCGCCACCGTTGCTCCACTGCCGCTGCTCCGCCGCCGCTGCTCCGCCGTCGCCGCTGCCGCTACTCCAGCAGGTACGTTTTTTTTATTTTATTTTTGTGAATTGTTTGATAATTTGTGGTTAATTTGATTAGTGTAGTTAATTTGATAATTTGATTATTGTGGTTAATTTGATTATTGTGGTTAATTTGATTAGTGTAGTTAATTTGATAATTTGATTATTGTGGTTAATTTGATTATTGTGGTTAATTTGATGATTTGTGATTATTGTGGTTAATTGTGGTTATTAGTTTCGATTATTGTGGTTAATTGGATATATATATATATATATATATTGTGGTTAATTTGATAATTTGTATAATTTGATATATATACGTGATTATTGTGGTTAATGTGATTATTGTGGTTAATTTGATAATTTGTATGAATTTGTATTAGTTTGATAATTAGTGTATTAGTATTAGTGTGATAATTTGATAATTAGTATATTAATTGTATTAGTTTCGATTAATTATTTAGTTAATTGGTATTTAAATTACTTAATTGTTAAATTTGTTTTAATTGTTGCTAATTGTTTGATAATTGTGGTATATTAGTGTTAAATTAATAAAATTATTGTTATTTGATTGTTAATTAATTAGCATAAGTTTAAATAAATTGTTTACTTGTTTACTTAGTTTAATTATTTAAGTATTTTAATTACTTTAGTTAATTGACTAATTTGAATAATTTTTCTAATTATTGTAATTAATCTAAAACAAATTAGTTTAGTTAGTGTTAGTGTTATGGATAATTGACTAATTTGTATGCTTGATGTAAATTAATTAGTATATGTTAGTTTAAATTCTTAATTAATTAGGGCGGGACTTGTTAAGTAGTATTATAGTTTGTTAATTGACCGTTAGTTTATTAATTATATGTTTAAATTGTTTAATTAGGGTTTATTTAATTACGCCTGTCGCTGCCCGACTCCTCTAGATCTCTCAGCCTTTCCGAGCCGCCTTCTGCCGCTCCGGCGTTCCGTACTTCGGTGAAAGGTAATTAAATTATAATAATGTACTTATTTAATTACTTAGGTTAATTATTTAAATTTATTAGGTAATTTTTAGATTATTTAGCATTTATATATAATGAATTAGTTAATTTTTGTATTTAATTTGATTAATCATGTTAGTTAATTGTGTAGGTTAATTATACTAATTTACACCCAAGTCATTTAGACTTATAAGCTTTGTTCATATTTTCTCTAAGTCTGTTTAATATCATAATGAGTGAATTCATTGTTTAATTTAAATTATTGTTTTAATTGACACAAACATATAATGTAGGTTTTTAATTAGTTTGTAGTTGATTTTTTCTAATTTCTAATTAATTTTGGTAATATTGTATAACGAAATGGTGGATTTATGACATTGGGATAGACATAATTAATTTCTTAAGGATCTTCTCCCTTTGGGATATGATTTTGATTATGTCTTAAGGATCTTCTCCCAATATGTGTAATATTATGTTGTGGTGGTTTGATGAGATGCATGTGTTGCGATATTTTAAATTATTGTTCAATGTTGTGTTGATCATGTTGGGATATTTTCATGATTGTGTCAGCTGACTGTTTTGATTAGATCTAGTGATATGGGATATATATTAATTTGGATGCAATCAACTGCCAATCTCCAAAAAGGACCAAATTAAATGACCGAAAATAACCAAATGCAATCAAGTGCAAATGAACTTATAATATTCGCCGACAAACCATAATTCTCAACCTCGGACCATAATTTTCATAATTCCCGACTTCTATTGTCGTCCACTATTCTACCCCAAATCAACTTATAATGCTCTTCCTCTATTTAACTTCAAATAATTCAACTGAATCATAACACTTTCCTAAGTGAGTCTATGTTTACGCGTGTGCAATCTTCATTCAAATTAATGTCTCATTTAATCGACCACTAATATATTCTTGTCCTCTCCGTAACTAATTCAACTTCATTTTACTATGTAAATACTTATTAATATTAATCAGGGTTATAAAAATGAGTCGAGATTGGATGTATCTGCGTTTACTTTCGAACGGGGGATTTAATCCGCACTTCCTTGCTGGGCTTGACGAGTTCTTAAGATTTGCAAGTAGTCAGCCTCAGTTAATGGATGGAGAAAAAATCAAGTGTCCGTGTGTGAAGTGTAAGAATATATACTTTAGAAGTACATATGTTGTACAGCTTCATCTGGCTAAAAAGGGTTTCACACGGGGTTACGAGGTCTGGAGGTTTCATGGTGAAAATGAAATACCCTCATATGCTCAAGAAACACGTGTCGACGTAGATGTAGAACCCGAGGAAGAGTACGGGACATACCATGCGATGGTTCATGATCTCGGGGGTCCCTCTTTCAACAACCCAGACACAGAGGAAGATCCAAACGCTACAGCGAAGTTGTTGTACGAGTTGTTGGACGCTGCCGATCAAGAGTTATACCCTGGGTGTAAGAACCACACTCAATTGTCTTTTGTGGCTCGTCTGATGACTTTGAAGGCCCGTTCTGGGATGCCACAAAAATATTTCAACGAGTTGTGTGTGTTATTGAATGAGGCATTCCCAGATCACCACAAAGTGCCCATGAATTACTACAGCACACAGAAATTGCTACGGGCAATGGGTTTACCTGTAGAAAAGATAGATTCGTGTAGGAATCATTGCATGATCTATTGGGAGGGGGATTCCCATCTTGTGAATTGCAAATTTTGCAATGAAAGCCGATACAAAGATAGGAGTCGGGGACGTAAACAAGTGTCCCTTAAGAAGATGTACTACTTCCCTTTAACACCTCGTTTACAAAGGTTGTATGCATCTAAAGCTACGGCCGGCGACATGATCTGGCATTCAACCTCAGCTGATGATGGTGTTATGCGCCATCCTGCAGATTCGCCGGCGTGGAAGCACTTTAATGTGACTTACCCGGGTTTTGCAGCGGAGCCACGGAATATACGATTAGGACTGTCAGCAGATGGTTTTCAACCATTCGGGCAATCGGGACAACAGTACTCATCCTGGCCTGTTATCCTTACTCCTTACAACTTACCTCCGTGGTTGTGCATGAAAGAACAGCACATGTTTCTCACAGTGCTTGTTCCTAGTCCCCGAAATCCAAAAGATAAGATTGATGTTTACCTACAGCCACTTATATCTGAACTCAATCAATTGTGGACAGTCGGTGCCCATACTTATGACGTTTCAAGAAGACAAAACTTCCAGATGCACGCAGCATTGATGTGGACCATTAGTGATTTTCCGGCGTACTCGATGTTGTCTGGTTGGAGTACAGCCGGAAGATTAGCTTGTCCTCGATGCATGGAACAAACAGAAGCATTCTCCTTAACACATAGCCGGAAGCAGTCATGGTTTGATACACATCGCAAGTTCCTACCTTACAATCACCAGTTCAGGAGGAATAAGAGGGCCTTTAGAAAGAATAAGATTGTTGCAGATGATCCTCCGGAGAGGAGATCAGGGGAAGATATACTTTATCAGATTGAAGATTTGGGACTAGTAAAGGTCACCGAAGATTATGATGATAATAACAAGCGCATCTTAAGAGAAGTTACCACTAGATGGCGGAAAAAGAGCATCTTTTGGGACCTTCCGTATTGGAGTTCTCTGCTCATTCGACACAATTTAGATGTTATGCATATTGAAAAGAACGTGTTTGACAACATTTTCAATACTGTTATGAATGTCCAAGGCAAGACAAAAGACACGGCAAAGTCGAGGGAGGAACTCAACCTCTATTGTCACAGACCCCAGTTGATGCGTGACCAGTACACTAATAAATATCCTAAGGCATGCTATACACTTGACAAAAAGGAGAGAAAAGTCTTGTGTGAGTGGGTGAAAACCCTTAAGTTTCCTGACGG
Organism: Leonotis leonurus; assembly: GCA_026898415.1. Classification (NCBI taxonomy): domain Eukaryota; kingdom Viridiplantae; phylum Streptophyta; class Magnoliopsida; order Lamiales; family Lamiaceae; genus Leonotis; species Leonotis leonurus. Next base: position 342,022 of record JAPKLX010000058.1, on the reverse strand, counting down.
TTACGTCTCAAATATGGGTAGATGTGTAGACATGAGTAAACTTAAGATGTTTGGGATGAAGAGCCACGACTGTCACGTTTTCATGTAGCGCATACTACCCGTTGCATTTCGAGAACTACTCCCACAAGCTGTTTGGAAGTCCATAACTGAGTTGTGTCTGTTCTTTCGTGATTTGACATCACGAAACATAAAGAGTGACGACATGGAGACACTTAACAATAACATCCCACTAATTTTGTGTAAGCTTGAACGAATATTTCCACCAAGCTTCTTCGACTCAATGGAACATTTGCCTATCCATCTAGCCGACGAGGCAAGAGATGGAGGACCAATCCAATATCGATGGATGTACCCATTTGAGAGGTACTTTATCAAACTGAATCAATTGTGTTTAATGTTTCATGAATTTTAACTAAGGTTTCATGCTTTCTAAATGAATTATTTTAATACAGATATTTAAGAAAGCTGAAAAATAATGTCAAGAACAAATCAAGCGTTGAGGGATCGATATGTAATGCATACTTAGTGGAGGAAGCCACTGCTTTCTGTTCCTATTATTTTGAGGATCATGTCAGTACGAAACATAGAGAGGTGCCTCGCAACTACGTTGGAGGATGTTCTACTAGTGGGGTAGAAGATCAATCAGACTTGCCTTCTGTATTCAAACTTGCCGGAACTGGTTTTGGAAAAACAACGAAAAGAGCGTTGGATCCAAGGGAATATAGAGCTGCGCATCTATATGTACTCCATAATTGCGTGGAGATCGATCCATATATCAAGTAATCTTTTACAAATCATATTATACGACTATTTAATGCAATGTGTGGTTCAAAGCAACTAATATCTTCTTTTCTATGAAGGGAATACGAATCACATCTCAGACACTTAAATCCATGGATAACTGACATGGACATTGACAAGAAAATGTCTACAGAATTCCCTGAATGGTTTTGCTCCTATGTGAGTCAAATGTTCACTAACATACTTGAAATTATTTACTTAATTACTATATAAGGGACATACAACTCCACAACTTGATAAGTATAAACTTCTATGTGCTGTAGGTACAAAATTGTGTAACTGATCCTGTGTTGTGGGACATTGCACGTGGACCTTCACCAATGATTACATCATATCATGGTTATTTGGTGAATGGTTACAAATTTCACACGATATCACATGGAACTCACAGAGCAACTATGAGTAGTGGGGTGTGCATAAAAGCGGGTAACTATGGGGACTCGAGTCAGACGGATTTTTATGGACAATTAGTCGAAGTGTGCGAGCTCACATACCCAGGATTACACAATAAGAAGGTCGTTCTCTTCAAGTGTGACTGGTTCGACACCTCTCCGGCCGGTACAAGGGTTGATACACAGTTCAATTTAGTGTCTGTAAATCATACGCGCAGACTTAGAAAATATGAACCATTTGTATTAGCCATTCAAGCTACACAGGTGTATTATTGTTCATATCCTAGTATGAACCAACAGTGTAGGGAATGGTGGGAAGCTTGTTCTATAAAGGCACGGGCCACTATCGACGAGTCTCGAGCGGATGTGTCTACGTTGGAGTCACCGTTTCAGGAGGATGATGACGCTCATGTGGTAACTACTGTTGATGTAGATGATATTACATCAGTTGCCCGAGACGGTGAACATGTAGAAATTGAAGATGATGATGACCACGTGGACTCTGATAATGTCCTCGAAACAGAAGAAGAAGATGACGAGGATGATGAATACCAAGAGGATGAAGCATCAGATGACGAAGAAGAAGATGAAGATGAGGAGGATGACTATGAAGATGAGGATGAGGAAGATGAAAATGATAACGATGAAGAGGATTCTCCTTAACACTTTGTGTAGAAAACTTAACACATTCGAATTTCAAGTTATTAATTATAAATGCAACATGTTATAAGTTCAATATAAACATTCTACGTATACGTGATATGTCTATCATGAATCTTATTTATCTATTTATTTTCAACATAATAGATGTCTTACTCTCGGCGAGAGGATGTGGGGACCCCTCGTGGTAGGGGTACACGCCGATCACAGCTATCCCATGGACGGGGTAGTTCCCCGGGCTCATCCTCTGGATATGAGTCCGGGACCGGCGGTCTCAGCCACCATATTGGTGGCATACACATAGGCGGTCCGTCTTCTGGCTCTGACGGTGATGGTCAGTTGGAGCGTAGACCCACAGGAGACGTTGTTCTTTCTGTGAGTGAGTTGGGGTACGTAAATGCAACCACATCTTCAATTTTGATAATTATTTAATTAGTTATTCCAAAATCTAACATAAATCATTCTAAAATTAATTATGCAGGGGATTTTACCCGCATGCCGACCCGGCAGATTACATTTGGGAACTATTTAAGATAGTTCCCAACCCGACTGGCTACAGTTGGAAGCTCACGCCTGAGGACGTGAGACAGCGATATTGGGAGGAGTTTAAGGTTCGAAAATTTACTATAACTTTCAAATTCATTCTTAATTAAAAATTATAACTACAATTTCTAACACACATTTTCAATGCTAGAAAAAATTTACTTGGGAGCCGGCACTCGATGCCAGGATTCGGGCATTATGGTATGATAAGATCCGGGAGAGATATAAGGATTATATCTGCGGGATCAAGAGGAGGAGGAATGATCCGCCACCCAGAGGTGGGAAGCCTGGGTGGTGGACGGATGATGTCTGGATGGGTTGGCTCGCTTACTGGTCCCGGGATGAGGTTGTGGCCAAATCCCAGGCAGCGAGGCGCAACCGGTTGTCTGAGCCCCAGGGACCGGGTACTGGTCCTATCAAGCACAGGGGAGGGTCCAAGTCGGTCATGCAACGAGCTGAGGAAAAGGTAATAATATACTTCAAATAATAATACTAATTATGTGGTACAATTTTAATTCATATACACATGTTTCAATGACACAACTCCAATATTGTGATCTGATGCATAGGGTCGTGAGCGGGGAGTAGCTCCGATTTCGTGCATGTTCGACTCCTTTCTGGACGAGCATCGATACGCGGACGGGACATACACCGATCCGAAATCTGAGGCGATAGCGGTAAGTTTTAATTTAAATCTAATATATATATATATATATATATGTATTAGATTTTCAATATTTATAATATGTATACTAACAATTGTTCATTTCTCATTTACATGCAATCAGACTGAGGTGTTTCGCCGTGCTGACGAGGAGCGGGCCCAGCTACCCGAGGGGGACCACGATGCAGTCGACATCAACGAGCTGTATCTGGAGGTTCTTGGCGGCCCGGACAAGAAGAAGATGTTGTTCGGCACGGGAGGCGGGGCGAAGGCCTTGAGAGCTTCCAGATTCGGGAGATCCTCGTCCGCATCACGCCCATCCAGAGACGAGGTTGAGGAGCTGCGGCGCCGAGTCGAGGAGCAGGATCGCGAGCGCCGTGAGTACCTGGCTGAGCAGCAGAGATTAGCTCAGCAGATGGCGCTCATGCAGTCTCAGCATGCCGAGATGCTGCGCTGGATGCAGTCTCAGCAGGGAGGTCCACCCTTCTTTCCCTCTTATCAGCCTCCCCCGTCTGATCCCCCTCCCCAGTTTCCTCCTGATGATGACTACGATTCATAGATGCTACTGATACATTTACTATTATTTTATTTTTTGGTTTGTCGTGGGATGTGACTAATACAATTATTTATTTTGTTCATTATATGAAATCCGCGTTCATTTTAAATTTCATTTGATATATTGGTTCAATTTTAAATTATTGTTCAATGTTGGATTATGTTTGTATTGTTTGTTATGACACGTTTTAGGTAATGAATAATAAAAAAACAAAATTATTTATTAAAATTAAAAAAAAAAAAACGGTATCTGGCGACGGACTGCAGTCCGTCGCCACTAACGACGGATTAAATCCGTCGTTAGCTTTCCGGCGCCGTCAACGGTCTCCGGCAGCCTCTGACGACGGATTTTAGTCCGTCGTGGCTAACGACGGATAAATTCCGTCGTTAGTCCGTCGTTAGCTAACGACGGACTGTATTTTCCGTCGTCCGGCGGGCTAACGACGAACGAAATACAGACGGAAACTATCCGTCGCCAGTCCGTCGCTAAGCCCCCGGGACAACGGATTTCTTCTCCTAACGACGGATTTTTCCGTCGCCAGAAGCTGTTTTTTTTGTAGTGGAGTAGGAACTGCACAACAATGTTCCTCTCTTTGGTTGAGAGATCTTTCTTCACCATTTCTGTTTTAATATGCTTTCTTTAGAGTTTAGATGTTGGATAATGGTTTGTGATAGTGTAGTCTTTTATTTATAGAGTTTGAGTGGTGGGAAGTTTGAATCCCAAACATATCTCATTTTTAAAATTTCACTTTTGAATCTGGCACCTAAATGAATGAAAATTTGATGTTGTTTGTTCTCTAATTTTGTTCAGTGCACTGTTTTTATTATTCTGTATACTTTTTTTTTAAATTTCTTAATCTGTATGTAATTTTATGTTTAATCACCTTAATTAGAGAAACAGTTCAATACAATGTTAAAAAAAAAAAATCTTTTTGTAATTAAACAGGTAAAAAATGACAATGAAAATTTTAATTATTAAATTTAGCGTAAAAAATTAAAATAACAGTTCAGATTAATAAATTTTTTAATTATAAATTAAAATAAAAACATAAGTAAATTTTTAATTAATAAATTTAAATATAAACTCAAATGAATTAAAATCATTACAACAATACTAATCACATCACTTAAAAAGCCTAACAACACTATCTTAATTCCCGTGCCGAAAAGAAACGCGTCAAGTAAGAAGGGCCGTAGGGAGTACTATTTAGATTTAAGTATTCTATTGACTTTTTTAATTTATAATATATTAATTTATATATAATAAATTTCGATCGATTCCGTTTTCAACCAAACCATTTGACTAAAAACTGATCCAAACTAAAGAAATTCGATTTTCAAAATTTATTTTAAAACCGACCCAAACCAGCTAATTATCAATGGTTTAGTTTAATTTTTCGGTTTGGTTCGATTTCTGCTCAACCCTCTTCGCAAGTCTTTCTAAAATAAGAAAATAAGAATAAAAAATAAAATAAATAAGAGAAGGAACGAGACAGAAAAATTAGGAGAAGTAGAAAAATTTTCTGGTTGAGAAAGATACTTATACTTCTTCTTTGTCTCCCCCCAAAAACCCCTGCTAAATTTCTAGCCCCCCAACAAAAACCCTCTCTTTCTCTCCCCCTTCGGCCTTCTCTCTCTCGTGTGAGTGTTATGTACCATGAAGCAGCTGTAAGTTCTCTTTTATACTACTCTTTTAGGAAGCGCTCTAACTCTCTATACCTCTGAAGGCATTTGTAGTCCTGATTTTTTTTATGTACCGTTGTTTTCTGTGTTAATTATCTCCTATCTTGTTTCTTATTGAATTATTTGTAAATGGTGTTTCTTGATTTATTTTCCCTCTCAATCGTGGAATTGAATATATCTATGATTTTCTTTCTCCAATTACTGTCGTTTTTGGACCTTGTATCTACTCTTGAAATATTAATCCTAAGACATAATTATCAAAGGAGAAGATATTTATAGCGTGAAGCACTGGTGATGCTGATAAATTTCGATTTTTCTACCTAAATGTGTTTCATTTTTTGTTACTTGCTGCAGTTATGAACAGTGAACGCTGCAGGTTGCTTAATCACGGAATAGTTAAAGTTGAAGGGGTAAATTGAAGCGTATGGAAGTTATTGAATCCATTGATGCTCTCCAAGTGCAAGATCCTCCAGGAGAAGATTTCTGTTCAGCCGATTTGGATTGGGTCAAACTTAGAAGTGGAGGGCGATGCGATGATGTTGCTCTTATACCTTATGATCGGTTCGATGCATTCGTCATTGGAGAATGCTCGAATGCCGAGTGCCCGACTAGGTTCCACATCGAGAGGAGCAGAAAACGAGACATAGGGAGCTTGAAGGAATACAAGAGTGATGAATATTTGGTGAATAGGCTGTAAGTTTTCTTTTTTTATTAGGTTTTGTATTTATTGACCTAATGTAAGAATCTGATTATTTCTATCTTTTGACATTGGACATTGATACTCTTTTCGAAGTTTGTTGTGTCTATAGTTCATCAATCATTTGGATGCTCTCATTTTGACTTGTTATTACTATAGCTTTTAGACACTTTTGACTTGATAGTACTCCGTCTGTCCCACTAAAAGTGGCCTAGTTTAGGCCACTTTTAGTGGGACGGAGGGAGTATTACTTTAGCTTGATTGGGAAGAGACACAAGAAACTATACATATTTTGGGAAATAAATATGACTGAGAATGGAACTTCTTTTGCCCCCGAGCCATTTGGTGCACATTCATGGTTTGTTATTTTGATACCTTGATTGTGTCCAGAATCAGATACTCTGCTTATTCATGATTGAGAAAATGTAAAAGATAATACTAAATATAGATGGAAAACTGGAAGATCTATTTATCATTTTAAACCTAAATTGTTTAAATTTGTTTGTAATAGCGAATCAGACACCAATTGGTTCTAACATGATTGACCAAACTACAACTTACGCCACTAATATAAGGAAACTGATTTACATATTGCTCTACATATGAGGCTACTGATTTGAGCATAGAATAACACTTATTAGTTGGTATTGTTGTGAAGGTATTGGTGTTCTTTTGGGCCTGAAAATTATGGAGAAGGTGGAGGTACGTTACCAAGTAGAAGATTTCGGCTAAATACTCGAAATCGTGCAGCCAGGCCTCAATCTATGCGGGGGTGTACATGCAATTTTGTTATGAAGCGTCTTTATGCCCGTCCATCTCTTGTGCTTCTTATATATAATGAGAGGCGCCATGTGAATAAAGCAGGGTTTATCTGCCATGGTCCCTTGGATAAGGATGCATTAGGCCCTGGGGCCAAGAATATTCCATATGTTTGTAGTGAAATCCAGCAGCAAACTATGTCTATGATTTATCTTGGTATACCCGAGGAAAATGTTCTGGAGAAACATATCGAGGGGATTCAACGCTACTGTGGATCTGATCCAAAAGTGAACACCCTTGCTTCACAATATGTGCAGAAACTTGGGATGATTATTAAACGCTCGACACATGAGTTGGATCTAGATGATGAAGCTAGCATTCGCTTGTGGGTTGAACGAACCAAGAAGTCTATTTTCTTTCATCGAGATACAGCAGAAAATGATCCTTTTATTTTGGGAATACAGACAGAATGGCAGCTGCAACAAATGATACGGTTCGGCCATCGCAATATCATAGCGGTTGATTCAACGTTTGGAATTAAGAGCCTAAAGGTAAAAACAAAAAATATTAGTGTTTATCCTGGCTCCTTAATTGAAAACTGTATATTATGGTTCTCAAATTATGAGTTACTCTAATTGCAGTACCCATTGTGCACACTTCTTGTTTTTGACTCGAGACAACATGCACTCCCTGTTGCTTGGATCATTACTCGCAGTATTGCTAAGCCAGATGTCACTGTATGGATGAAAGCACTACTTGATCGAGTTCACTCAGTTGAACCTGGATGGAAAGCTAGTGGATTTTTGATTGATGATGCTGCTGCAGAGATTGAGCCCATAAGGCAAAATGTTTTTCTTGTGTTTCTTTCCCTCAATCTTTCTATATTTGGTACTGACAGATTATTGATTTGACTTTTTTACCTTTTCAGGGAAACATTTTCTTGCCCTGTACTTTTTTCCCTTTGGCGGGTTCGTAGATCATGGCTGAGAAATATAGTTAAGAGATGTACTAACATTGAAGTCCAGAGGGAGATCTTTAAGCGTTTAGGCCAAATAGTATACGGCATCTGGGGAGGAATGGATCTTGCTGCTGCTTTAGAAGAACTTTTGCTGGATTTTGTTGATCAGACTTCATTTATGCAATATTTCAAGGATTCTTGGCTCCCTAAGATTGGTCAGATGGCTCTCTTCTGTAATATATACACATTAATTTGAGTATATCATTTTAATTTTCATGACGTTGCTTGAATCCTGATTATTTTTTAATGCTGCAGAAATGTGGCTCAAAGTAATGAAGACTCTTCCACTTGCAAGCCTGGAAGCATCTGGTGCAATCGAAGCATATCATGTGAAGCTGAAAAGTAAACTGTATGATGATTCCAATCTTGGTTCTCTTCAGAGGGTTGACTGGTTAGTTCATAAGTTGACAACTGAGTTGCATTCTAGCTACTGGCTCGACCGTTATGCAGATGAAAGTGATTTATTTCCAAATGTGAAGGAGGATTATATTGCTTCCACTTCATGGCATCGAGCTCTTCAAATCCCAGAAACTTCTGTTTCCTTTGATGAAGAGGACAAACATTTTGCTAAAGTTGTCAGTCAGAAGAACTGCAGCTTAAGTCGACTAGTTTGGAATCCTAGTTCTGAATTTGCCCATTGTGATTGTGAGTGGTCATTGCAAGGGAACCTATGCAAGCATGTGGTAAAGGTGAATATGATGTGTGGTAATATGCCATGCTTCCAATCTTCCTTGTCATTTCTGTCACTTAAAACTGTCTTGATGGATCTCTCTCAGAAGCCAATGGATGATTCTGTAGCATTGGACATTTCAACTGCCTGGACGTGTCAAATTCTTGACCAAGCTCAGAGGCTTGTAGAATTGGACAGTTCCAATGACATAGGCCATGTTGTAAACAATATGCCACTTAAGTGGGCTGCTAAGCAAGCCAGGAGATCTGGAAGGCAGTCATCATCCCTTGCTGTGCCTGGAACTTCTAATAACTCTGCTACTCACGGAAGTAGGAAGAGGAAGAAATTGTCTCGCCTGAGATGATCTTTCTGTAATTATGTAAGTCTACAGAAAATTGCCTCGCTTGAGATGATCTTTAAGTAGTGATGGAAGAAGTCTCCGGTATCAAGATTCAACTTGTATGGGGATGATTATTTTGCTAATGATAAGGATGCTTGTGAAACTGAGATAGTAACCATGTGTCTTTGATATGACACTCGATATACAGCTACTTTTGATGCCATGAGATGACATATAAGGAGAGGATGGGAAAAGCACCCCATGAGGCTGGAGGGCAAACTCAGTTTCTCAATGCCTCAATGGTGATATCGATATCGCTCTACTAGAAACTTTAGCATAGCTGCATTCAATGTTCAATCATCATAGTTATGTTGCATAGCTTAGGAAATTGGAACCCACAGCATTCTTAGTTTTGGTTTGGCATGGCATTGTACAGAGACTGGCTTCTTGGTCAATGGTGTGCAAGGGTTATTTTTTCTAGTTTCAACTTGTACATGGTTTTGCAGGTAATAGAATGCAGTCTTACTCCATTTATCTCCCACTTTTCAATTTTTATTAGTAAAGACTAGTCCTCTCTACATGGAAAGTCGTGTTGGGTACTGTCTTGGTTATTTGCATTTTTCATTTCTTATTGTAATCAGCATGTTGTTATCCAATGGTGTCATAAATTGTTGAAGAACAGATGTTCACTGGTGCAATTGAAGCTTGTCTGAAAAATATTGTCTATCTTATTATCTTTATCTGTTAATTTCAGTGAATCTGAATATAAGATGTTTGGCTACAGTCTTCTCCATATTTTTCTTTATTTCTTTTACTGGTAGGTATCTTTAATTTTACTTTTGTGCTTTTCATGTCATATGTTTAAATTTATTTCTTTAGGGCTGTGACACGTCTTGAAATAAAATTGGATGAAAAAGCAACAAGTTTGTTGTTATTACTCGTTTCATTGGTAATAAATTTCCTCCCCTTTAGCCTATATTCCTAGGGAAGAATATCCATATAGAACACAATATGCCTAATTTAATTTGATTTTCAAGAAAAGGTAAGGAGTGATTGTGATCACAAAACAAAAATGGGCCCTCAAAACTGAAATCCAACCACATAAAATGGCAAGTAGGAGCATATGAATGCAGGATTTGCCAATGAGGAGTGAGGCAATCTCACCTTATCCACACTCCCACCACTACCCTAATTCCCTAATCACTCACACTCTTGATAAACCATAATCTCCACCACCCCATTTCCCCATCACTCCCAAATCTTGCTTCAATGGCTGTCATGAACTCCGCCGTGTTAGCTTGCAACTACGCCATCTCCGGCGCTGACCTTGCATCCAAAGCCAACTCTCTGCCGCCATCGGTTGCAACCCCGCCTCAGAGATTGCTTATCATCAGAGCTCAGCAGCAGCAGGCAAGTGATTCAGGAAGAAGAGCTGCCCTTCTTGGCCTTGGTGCTGCCCTCTTCACCGCAGCTGCCGCCTCCAGTGCTAACGCCGGCGTCATCGACGAGTACTTGGAGAAGAGCAAGGCTAACAAGGTTTGTTTTAAATAAAAGATTTTCTTGGTTAATTGTAGAAGTTAAATTCAAAGACTGCCGAGGTGGACTCGAATTAGGCTATTAACCACTCTACTACTAAGCCAACAGTTCAACGTGCACATCTCAACACATGCAGGGTAGTAGAATTTGATGAAGCTTTTGTTTGTTGGTGCAGGAATTGAATGACAAAAAGAGACTCGCCACCAGCGGTGCAAACTTCGCACGTGCCTACACCGTGCAGTTTGGCACATGCAAGTTCCCAGAGAACTTCACCGGCTGCCAAGATCTTGCCAAGCAGAAGGTTTGAGCTCAACTCTCTTCTTCTAGCTCTTTCTCTCAATGCCTCTTAATATAATGTTGAACATGCAATGCTTTGTGTTGTGTTGTGTTGTGCTGCAGAAAGTACCATTCATAAGTGAGGACCTGGCTTTGGAGTGTGAAGGGAAAGACAAGTACAAGTGCGGTTCCAATGTGTTTTGGAAATGGTGAAATGTATATCAACCCAACCGACCAAAACATGTATCTATTTTGTGCTTCAAGGAATTCATTCTGAACTTTCATGCTTTTCTTTCCCTCATTATTTCCTACTTTTACTTATATTTTCTCAAGTGTATCCTTTTTAGAATTTTTAGGGAATCAAACGCAGTTTTTTCACATGGCACACATGCTGTGGACAAGAATAAATAAATAAAACACAATGCATAAGTGAGAAGAAAATGCTCTAATCTCATTCATTATGCCATGTAAACTTTGAGAATTTGGAGGTTGTTTGGTTAAGTTTATTTTAAAGAGCTTATAAGCTCCAAACACTTATAAATTCTTGTAAGAGCTTATAAGTTGGGATGTGGCTACTTATTTTTTGAAGAGCTTATTTTTACAACTTATAAGCTCTCAAAGAGCTTAATTTGCCAAACACTTTTAAGAAACTTATAAACTTTTAAATAACTTATAAGCAAGATTAGCCAAACACCGCCTTAGTCTTAACTCCTAAAAAATGAACTATTAGAAAGAAAAAAGGGGAAGAAACTTATGAAAACCAAGAAAATTGCAACTGTCTACAACTAAGCCAAGAAAATATGGGAAACAATGATCACAGAAAGAATGTAAAACTATTTACCTATGTCAAATAAATAATGAGGCATGAACCTTGGTTTACAAACACTAACACCACGACGACAAGCCACTTCTCCGTAGGCGCAGGAAAAAGGCCGTCACTAAAACCGAAGAGGAATTCACAACTCCACCTCATAGAAGGTGATATCCCAACGAGGCTAGTGTTTTTCAAGCCTATATCCTCAAATAGGGAGATTGTTAGTGTAAAGATTACACTATAATTATTGTTAGCTAATTTATGTTAGACAAATCCAGATGCGAAATAACTTTCTCTCTAGTATCCGCTGCGAAATTAGTCTCAAGAGTTGTTCCACGTGAGTACAATGTTAGCAACAACCGAAAAATAGCTAACTTATCTTCTTCTTTACCGCTTAGCTGCCTATCGAGTTAGTATAACTTCTCGGCATCTACTATCTTTCCTGACGAAGAACCCTAAAAAAATGATGCTTTCGCAGGGCTAATTAGGTGGACCAAAAGAAGATCATCTAAATCAGTCAGTCTATTTTCTTCTCTTATGATGATCTTTTGTTATTTGCACCATCGCCGGCTAGGAAAACAACATGTCCGCAAGACTGAGCCCAATTCAATCCACCACCGGTTTTAACCTAAATTGAGATTATATGCTAAAAACTATGGTAGAGCGGTTTATGAATGTCTTCGCACTGGATGTTAGAGAATTGGATCTTGAATCAACTCACCTGAAGAAATGGAGTTTTCTACTAGTGGAAAGGGAGGTTACCCCTTCTTCCTTAACCTGGAAAGTCTTTGTGAAATAATTCATATGAGAAGAAAAAAGAAGGCGTTAAGAAACCCTCCTATCAAGATACGGTCAAGACTTATTGAAATTGTTATGTTTAGTGCCATATTCACGCATATGCATCAGCAAAACAAATTCCATCAACATAGGAGGATATCCATCAAGATATACTTGATCCCTAAGTTATACATGGAGTCATGTTGGTGTCTCGATAGAGCAGGTGTGGTGTATGGGAGGGGGGATGGAATACACTACACTATAATTTTCGCGCGTGCTGCTAGAATAAAAGGTTGAGATTTCAGCTTGCTGCCTATACCAGGACAACTAGCTTGGAGTAGTAGGTCACCTCCTCTAATATATAGAGAGAGTGATTTTCTCAATTAGGTTCTCAACACAGAGCGTGAGTAATCTGTCTAAGGAGCAGATTGACTAGCAGCTAGCTGGAGCATACCAGATGATCTGTCCAAACACAGATCGTGTGCGGAAGCTTGTGTGTTTATTGATCTGCTCTACACTTCGAAAATATTTTGTTATTGAAATCGAGTGTTCTTTAAGAGGTTGATTTAAATGCATTGTGATCTACTCGCTGGTGAAGTGTTAAACAAAGAATCAAATAATGTAATGTAATAAAGAACACACAATATTTAACGTGGTACGGGAAACTACCTACGTCCACGACCAATCAAACTAGAGTCGATGAATCCCTTAACCTTGGATTCCTCACTTCTTTATCCTTGTTGAGTTCGAGCTCACCCTCTCTTATTTATACTCGCTAAGGATGAGATTACAATTCTCTTATTTAAACTCGTCGAGTATGAGATCTAGTTCGGGTTTACAATCGGATTTCCTTCAAAGCTTTGGGGCTATTTAGGATACTAGAACTATGGCTATCTAAGCTCAATATCTATGGAAGTTCTAGTGAGTTTCCAGAATATATGTGTTTAACTCTCTCTAAATTAGAACAATTATGGATATGTATGATAACTAATCTAATGTTGAATATCTTTGAAAGACTGAAGAGATTTGATTAATACTGAAGCTCTTGAATGCACGAACACCTTCTCTTGGAGTGGGCTGAAGTATTTATAGGCTGATTGGAATTCTAGCCGTTGTGAGTCTTTGCAGCTTTTGTAGTTAACATTAAATGCTCTTTTGACCGTTGGCTGCTGACTGTACTTTTAACCATTGGAGTTTGTCCTACATGTCATCAGACGTGGCATGGACTGGTTAGCTATGATCCATTTATGCAGATCTATAGCTTCCTCCAATCTGGGTTGAGCAGCCCGTGTGATGATTTGCTGGTGGGCAGGTGACGGAGCTCGGTCGTTATCACTCCGGTCAAGATAAATTTATAACCTACATTCTTCACTAGGTTCCGCTAGTGATAAGTACATGTTCGATCCCACAGGGAGTTAGTGGATTTCTCTATCGATGTCACAATTTGGGGTTTTGAGTTGGGTCTTGCCTTGGGCAAGAAATTTTAATCAAGAAGAAAGTAAAGTACTGAAATATAAATAACTGAAAAGGAAACACTAGGATAGTTAAATAAGAAAGCAACTTGACTTGGGTTAGAATCCTTGAGTCTTGACTTATGTCGTGATCATCGGTGCAAAGTTGTTCATTGTACTAGCATTTCATTGGTTAAAGGCGAGCGTAAGAATGAGGTTTTACTCCTACCACCCAAATGCATCACTCAGGCAACCCCCTTTTTAATCGTCAAGTAGCCACCTAAGCCTCGCCCATCATACCTTTTCAGCCCAGAAGGTAAGGGTTACTCACTCCCCTATCCCCCTTGCCCAAGATTGTTCCTGGACCAAGCCTACTCCAGCATACCCAAATAGGCATTACGGGATACCGCAACCATGGGCACACCATCTCAAACACCCGTCCCATAGCGTTCCCACCTACATCACCACACTGATCCCTCTGGCTGGCAAGAAAGGAGTAGCTAACACTTGGAGTTTCCAGCTCGCAGTTGTAACCCGATCTTGCCCAAGACTGCTACTGGCCAGAAAACATCGAGGACTTGATCAAGTTGTATAGGATTTAGATCCAACGCTTTAGGAACATGCAAATACAACTATGCGTGCGATTAGACCTCTCAAAATGTTATAAGTTTGGACTCAATTCATCTTTCTCAAGCCAAATTTAATAAACCTAGTTGCTCATACGAAAAGTAAAGAACACAAACGAGATAAATAAAATCATATTAATATTGAAATAGCAAAGGTAAGAGTTTACCAAAAGACTCTCTTGTCAGGACCAACCTTTGGCAAGGTAAAAAACATAAACAAAAATTTATATAAAGTGTTTGCCCATAAGACTTGTTTCTTCCTCCCCAACACTCATTAAAATAAAGCCTAGATTAAGGATAAGAGCAGTCGAGCGTCGTCCCTCCCCTCGAATGTGTATCTTGTATGTGTTTGATTCATAGCGTGGGGTATAAATAGTCTTCTGTGGGCTTGAGCTTCGTGGTAATGGTGGCTAGGGTTTACGGCGAAATTTCCTTCCAGGTCGGATCTTCCGTGTAGAAGGAGATACTCCAAATCTTCCAAATATTCCGTGGAAGGAAAGGGAGATCTTTTCCCTTTTCCGCGGAAGGAAAGAAATCCGCCACACAACCTAGTGTCTTGCCCATCGTCTTTTGGCTCCCGACTGCTTCACTCTTCCTCTTTGTCTTGGCCAATGTGCTCCTCTTGCTCCAGCAGTTGCAGCGTGATCTCGATCAGTACCTTGTCTTTAGCTTCAGATTGCCCAAGATGCTCCGTGTGTAAACATGACTCTTTCTTGAGATGACCTGCAACCTTATCCTGTATCCTGCCAACCCAGACTCGTGTCCTCCTAGACACAAAACACGACCAAAACAAAGGGAAATGACTCGATCTAGACCTAAAATAAGACACAAAAAGAGCACAAAAATGGGCTCTTCAGCAGGTCGATTTTAAATCCTTGAGCTGTCTCCCCATGGTCTGCTGACATCTACTGGAACCATCTGCTCTGCTCTTCTATCCGTCTATCTGTCCACTGGGCATGGCTTAGTCTGCTGGGTGTGCAGATCTACTCTGGATGAGAGTTGGTCTATTGTACCTCCTGTGTTGGTTATATGTTCTCTCCATCTGTGTTTTTGTGATATAGATGATTCTCCTAAAAACTAAGTCTAGACACAACATATTAAGGCTCTATTTGGTTGCTTGGATATAGCTAGTTGGGCAGAAATCATCCTCCCTAATCTTGCATTTGGTACCATTTGTTGTTTTCCCTAAGGCCCGTGGTTATAAACCAAGCCCGAAATTTAGGGCAAGATATGGAAGGTTTGTAAAACCATCTAAGGGGTGGTATTACTTTCATCCTATCCCTACAGTAAAAAAAGGCAACATAATTACTTACCCATATACCCTTCCCATTTTACTTTTACATCCGACTCTACTTATGTGGAGAAGAAATAATCGCGACTCCTTCCCTAGCTTGACGCAGCCGACATTTACGAAGGTGTAAAAATTATTAGTGAGCTTCACACGAAATCCACCAAATCGAAGGTAAGTGCTTGTAAAATTGGGAAAAAATGGTTCTTTCCTCGCTTTATATGGTTCAAATTTATAATCGATTTTTTGACCAATATCACGTTCTGCCATTGTAGTCCACAGAGCTGTGTTTAACTCTTTCACCACCAAATTCTTCTTTTGGGTCTGGAACAGTGTTGTGAAGAAGAGTGAAGGTTAAATCATCTAACCCCTAATTTGAGTATTAGTTATCGGTGCAATAATCGGTCAATATGAATGAAAAAGTGTTCAAAATACGATTCCACCGTGGAACTCGTTCCGGTACGTCTTGGATATACTTTTGTTTCAGAACCTATTTTCATTCCAAAGTCTTGTTTCAAGACATAAAGGTAATGGCATCTTCTGTAAATTTAAAAATTTTAAAAGGTCAAAAGGGTAATTGGACAGCAAAAACATGACTATAAACCTATCTACCAAATGCAAGTTAACATTTATCTAAATGTCAATGTTGTCTACCAAATGAAAGACATGATAACAATTAACCTCTCATTTCCCAACACAACATATTAAAATTATCCTATCCCTTTATATCCTATCCAAGCTACCAAATGCAGCCTAAGCCCTATAGACAGATCGTTACTTACGATCTATCTTTACATTTTGACTTAATCTTATACAACAACAAGATTGATCCTATGAAAAAATCATTATACTCAATATGTCCTTACAGTTTGATCACCTGCTCTAATACATAAACTAAATAAGATCTGGCTCTATTGACTAGGTTATTATATTATTAATCTATCATTACATGTTCGTTGACCTACTATGAAGAATACAGAAGACTGCATGTGGACTCGATCTTTCTTTCATTGATCTGGTCTTTATACACTTAGTCTTTTGCAGAGTCTAACTATGCTAGACACTAAAACAATAAATCCTAAACATCACATAACATTGAATACGAACACAAAATGAATCAATCATCATAACGCTATAATGGCGTTGAGAACCATTTGAAATAGTTTTGATGATGGTTATCGAAACACACACTTAGAATTTTCTTAAGTATTTACCAATACATATCGTAGTATGATCTGTATGTGGTAGTTGATCTGATATGTAGAGATATTAAGATCTGTTTATCAGAGATCAACTTAGACTTAGGTTTACTTTCATCTGTTAGTATAATAGATCAACATGTAAATGGACAGATCATGAGTCACAATTTGGACTTAACCTGATTTGTTCTACATTTAGTTTTTTCTTAGATGTTGTGTTGTAAAGAGACAGATCACGAGTCGTGATCCGTATCTATAGTACATCTGTTACTTAGTCTAGATCTGCAGCTGAGCTTCCAAGACACAGATTGTAGGATACGATCTTTCTAGATGCTGCCTAACACTGGAGTATCCAAATCACAGAAGGTGATTTATCCAACAGATCAAGGTGTGATATGTTCAGCATACACCAAGTCTAAATAGGTCATCTGTCCACTTGTCCAAGTTTGGTGCCACGTAGGCTTCGTTCTTGCATACATCTTCTAGTAAAGAAATTCAAATTTTGGGAAATTAGGTCATACCATAAATGACAACAAAGTACACCATGTTGGCAAGGATTACAACGATAACGACTAGTTCAAGCATTTAATGCTCCACAACGGCTAGTTCGTGTTTCAAACGCCTATAAATACCTTCAAGGATTCATTAACATTCACTAGATTCCAAGCGAGCAAACTCTGCAGAAATCATTTTCTAAAGCTTTCGAAGTGATCAAGCATTCAAGTTCATACTTTCTTATCATCTCAAACTTAGACTTTCTACTGCTTATAGAATCCACAATTCTTAGCTAGCTATCACATTATACATCTTAAGCTAGAACACACCCCACTAGAATTATAATTGTACTAATTAAGTTACAAGTATTGTAAGCAAGTTGTGTTACTTCGTGCACAACTCAAGTCCAATTTAGACTTGGTGTTGTGACTGGTTCTCTTAGAGTCTAAAGAAGTGAGAAGTTTATTCACAAATTAGTGAAGAGTGCTATCAGTTTGATAGTCCGTGGACATTGGGGATTTCCTGAACCACACTAATTCTTTGTGTTCTTAATTTTGCATTTTACAACTTTGCTTATTGCATATATAATCTACCATCCTTAATCTGTTATATTCATAATCTGTAATTTGGACATCTTAAAGAACAATTGGTAATAATAAAAAAAAAGTTTTCTAAATAGAGCTACATTCAGTAACCACCACATTTTGCACAATCTGCTACTTACTTAATCTATAAGTATAGATCACGTACCAAATCAAGCGCTATATGGTCCATCAACTGTGTTGTTAGACACAAGCTGCTGGAAACCAAATCACACGCAATCTATGTTGTGTGATTAAGTTGATCTATTGGTTTAACACACAAGAAAACGAGAAAAGTTTATAGTTGGTGTATTCCCCCCATACACCAACATCCGCTCTACTGGGACCAACAAATAGTTTCACAAGCATCATCAAAACAAATCTAACAACTTTAGAAACATCAAAAAGGTTTTTAATTGTTTCCAACACATCATAATATCTTGGGAGGTAGGTACAACAAGTAACCAAATCTATATATATGGGTATACGGACGTGCATGAAGGGTGGTCAAAACATATTTTCATATCATTAGAGTGTCCGAGTCTATGAGTTTGTGAGCTTACAAATTTATATTGTTAGCCTACATTTAAGAGTGTGTGTGGAAGATCACTGCCTTCATATTGAGGGTTTTAGTGTTGGGGTGAGCGATTCTATTATAGTTGAGTGAACTATAAACTCAAGGGAAAATCTATGGACTTGCGGGTACTATGTTTGACTATTTTAGGGAGAGAATAGTTTCGATTCACTGTAGGAGTGCATTAGAGAGTGAAAGGGGTTCATAAAGAGTGTTATCTTTAATGAGTAATTGTCTTTGTAACTCGAACATTATATTAGTAGATTGACTCTTTGGACATGGCCCCAGACGTAGGTTTGTATGACCACTTGATTACTAACTCTCGCGTGTTCTGTATTGTGTCTTTTCTTTTTGTGCATTTCACAAACTGTTTGACATGAAAAGTAACCCACATTGTTCCAACTAAATTATTAAGGTGTAATATTGTAACATTTTATTTCTCGCCCACAGAAAATAAAATTTAATTTTAAGAAATCGAGTATTACTATACGCCACCTTCTTAATTTTAAAGAATTAAATACATAAATGTCAAATTAATTAAAAATTCAAGTCAAAAATCAATTTTCGAATCAGGTGAAAAAGGAAGAAATAGTAAAGACAAGACTATAAAGTCCAGCTGCCAAAGCTCCGCTTAATCTTGATTGCAACATCTCATGCAACCACCCACGCGTATACTTCATTTCTTTTTATTACATGCAAATCCCCACTTCACTACCTACTTCACTTCATCTATCTATATATATATATATATACTATCCCATCCTAAATAATACATTCTAAAATGGCCAAGTTTGCTCTGCCTCTGCTCGCTCTGCTACTCCTCTTGGGCCCCGCCTCCGCCACCTCCGTCGAGATTGAAACGGATAGCCGTCGTTGCAGTGAAGAAATCGACCTGCAGAGGCTGAGCTCTTGCCGTCAGTACCTCAGAGACGGCAGCAAATTCAACGGCGACTGGCGGGAGGAGTTTCCTCAGTGCTGTGAGGAGCTGGAGCAGATCAACCGCCATTGCCGCTGCCATGCTGTGAAGCAGGTATATATATTCCTAATCTCAATATATATATATATATGTGTGTGTATATATATAGCTGATTCAACCCACTTTCACTAACAAAAGAATAAAAATACTATATCTTAAGTTTTAATGCAAAATGATATTTTTTTCCCTATATACCCTCAATTAATTGAACGAGTGTATAAGAAATTTGCACGTGCATTGCAGCATTATAATTATACTCTGCTCATTTAATTAATTTATTCTCGATTGGATTGATCTTATATATGGTGATACACATTAATCATAAATATATGGAATTGATGATATATATATATATATATATATATATATATATAAGTACCATTTGAATGAAATAAAATGGATGGTGCAGTTGGTGAGAGAACATCGAGGAGCAGGAGAAGTGCAAGGAAGAGAGATGAGAGAGATGGTGCAGACAGCACAGAGTTTGCCCAGCTTATGTCGCATTTCACCTCACTATTGTCAGAACATAGAAGAAAGTTTTTAGTATGTTTTAGATATACGTATGTATAATTGTAATTATTAATAATGGAAGTATATAAATAAATAAATAAATACCTGCATGTAGCCATCAGTTTCCATGCTGATCAAGCTTTCTTGTCTTTCTTAAATAATGGATATGATCGTGTTACTTTATACATTTTTTCTTTAAGTACTTTTCTTTTGAATTTAGAGCATGTCAAACTTTTGTGTATTGATTAGAAAGGTAAACAAGTCCGCTGCATGTCTCATGATAAAGTTCAAGAAAAAGTTCAAATAAAAAAAGTATTCTTCACATAATGATAAGAGTTAATAATAAATGCTCTTAATATATACTATCTCCAGAAGAGGCAAGCAATCAATGAATTCAAGAGTGCTTGTAAGGCTTTGATCAAGACAAATATAAAGAGATAATTATATTTGTCTACTTTATTCCAAAAATTTGATACTTCTATTTTTAATATTTATACTCATATTATTTGGACCTATCATTAATTTTTTCATCACTAACATTATAAATTTATCACTAACATTATAAATTTAATTATAAATAATGTGAGACATTCATTCCACTCATAACATATTTAATTTATTTATCAATCAATCACTAACTTTTATTTCACTCACATATACATATATAATTAATAGATATATATTGTGGGACTCTTATTCCATTCACTACACATTAAAATCATTCTTTAAAATTCGTGCCGAACTCAAGTGTGCAAATATTTGTGCAAATATTTCATGGACGGATAGAGTAATATATTAAGAAAATTGAAATTTTTATAGTTAGCTTTTTTCTTGAGGGGTGATGAACTTATACATAATTTAGAATATTAAGTCATGACTACCAAATAAATCTTTATGAAGTGTTGAGAAACAATTAGGAATCTTTTTTATGCTAAAGTTGTTATTTTGGTTTTGATAATGCTTGTGAAACCATTATAGTGTTGAGATGTTTGATTCAATCTGTGTGCATATTCATTGTTATGTGATGCTTAGGATTTATTGTTTTAGTGTCTAACATAGTTAGAGTTTGCAGAAGACTAAGTGTAAAAGGACCAGATCGATGAAAGACAGATCGAGTCCATAGGCAGTCTTCTGTGTTCTTCATAACAGATCAACTAACATGTAAAGATAAATTAATAATATAATGACTTAGTTTATAGAGTCTGATCTTATTCAGTTTATGTACTAGAGCCAGATGATCAATATGTAAGGACAGATCGTGAGTCACGATTTGGTCATAGGATCATTCTTGCCGTTATATCAAAATTTTCTTTTATTTTTTATGGATTTGATTTTGAATAAAAATTAATAAGTATCAAAAAATTTCACCTCGTGAACAAACAATTGAACACAAACATAATGATATTCTAACATACAATACATACATATATGCACACTACGACTCTCGTGTCATATACGCACGTATTTGTCGTTCACTCACCACTAACACACAACGTCATTTCTCCAATATTCTTTGAATGCATTTTTATGCGCGTGTGTATGTTATAGTGTATAGTAGAATGTACGTGTGTTCATGGGATCATAAGAGTTAGATTGTATGAAAGTTTACGTAATTTATTTATTCTAAGGTTATACAAAATCGATTAAAAATAAAAATAAATAGGAGAAAAAGTGGAGATATATAGAGAAAAAAATAGAGATAATAAAAATTTAATTTATTGAAGAATAAATTTATCAAATATTTAATATATATAATTTTGTCAAAATAATAAAAATATAGAATATAGATAACAGTTAGTGTTATCTATATTAGTGTAACTTATGTTAATGATAACGGATTTTAATAAATCGTAATCTATATTAGTGTAACTTATGTTATTCTCTCCCTTTTTTCTCCATGCCAAATTAAAACCCTAATAATTCGTCTACTCCCTCTTCTTTTTTGGCGAACTTTTTTTTTGAAATCAGTATTTTTCTTTCTCAACCCTTATTTCTCTCCTAATTCCTAAACCCAACTTTCGCCGCTCAGCTCCCCGCCACCACCACCATGCCTCGCTGCTCTCCGTCGTTTCGATTCACCACGCATCACTACCATAATTTCGCCGCTCAACTCCCCGCCGCCACCACCATGCCTCGCTGCCATAATTTCGCCGCTCAGCTCCCCGCCACCACCACCACGCCTCGCTGCCATATCCTGGGAGGTCATTTAGTTTACCACTATTTTACATATATCTGCTAGATTACGTGCTTTAAGAAATCTCTGTCTCTGTCTATTTTTAATAGATTAAATCCATTGTGTAATAAGATGGGTTTTCATCTCCTACTTTTTATGTGATCAATCTAGAGTTGAAATATCTAGATTCCTGAACATTTTTTGTAATTTCCATAACTTCTATCTGTATTGGTTTAGTTAGTTGTCACAAATAGCTTTACTTCAGTAAGTTGAATACGGTAGTGGATGCCCTATAACTTAAAAACAAATGCTAGTCTGAAATATGTTAGCTCACTTTCATGCATGTTATGTGTGTTATATTACAGTTCTCAAAAGCTTCACCTACGTATTGATTCTTACGATAAAAAATATAAAGTATTGCTTATCAATTTCTCATTGTGAATGCCGACAGATAGTGCCTTTTGGTTGCTTTAGCGTGGTTGCTCTTTAAGTGATGATATAAGTTAAATCAGATGAACATAACATAAAGTGTGCATATAATCTTTTCATTGTCAGTTATTGTTTTCCCCCATTTTACGTGTGCTGCGTTGCTTATAGTTATTAATTTCACTTGGGCATGTTTAGTGTGGACAAGGAGCCCCCTTCAACACTTATGTGGATTCTGTTTTACTTGGCCCAGGTTTGCAACTTTTTTTCTTCTTTAGTTAGGCTTGTTGTGGCGGGTCTACTTATGTATTTGTATCAGCAGGGTATGGTTCTTCTAATTAGCTTCTTTCATACAGCATTATGACCGACGCAGTCAGCATGATGTAGCTCTCAAAAAAATTGATGAGGCCATTGAGCACACTCCAACAGTAATTGATTTGTACTCAGTGAAGGTAATTATAAATACTATTCTTAATCTTCTCGAACTCGCATCCTCACAAAAATATTTTTTGTAAGTACATGCTTGAGCTAATTTATGTGTTATTAACTAATTGTATGTTTCTGTGCAGCAGTCTCAACTTTATCTGATGTTTGTGTCTAGTACTATCTATTCACCTTATGATATATCAAGTGTTTAATGTTCCTATAAAACTCTCTTCCACAATCAGATTTGATATGATTTCATTCATTCATTGTGAATACTTTAGTTAGTAAGACCCTCATCTATTATTGTATATATTTTATTGGTTTATTTAGATGTCTAGTATTGTTGTTGCTATTAATGTACCTGCTAAAGAAACACTTTCGGGCAGGAACCTGTTATTTTTAGATAAATAAGCAAGTAGTTAGTGGAAAAATATGATGATAAATTAATATTATTCAATTTTTGTTTCTTGTGGACTTTGCGGCTTTGCGCTACATTGTTATATGTGACATGCACAACTATTTTCTTTCATACCCATTTTGGTCCAATATAGCTATTCTATGGTTCCATGATATCACGAGGACATCTATTTATATGCAATAGCTATACATATTTTTACTTGTACTCTTCAGAGCCGGATACTAAAGCATGCTGGTGATCCAGTAGCAGCTTCAGCTTTGGCTGATGAAGCTAGATGTATGAATCTTGCTGATCGCTATGTGAACAGTGAATGTGTCAAACGTATGTTGCAAGCTGATCAGGTTTGGTGTTATTATACAGTCCTTTCAGTATGTTACTAACATCAGGATGCTTCAAGTTTATGTCCTCATTTTTAGGTTGCATTGGCTGAAAAAACAGCAGTTTTATTCACAAAAGATGGAGAGCAGCACAATAGCCTCCATGATATGCAGTGCATGTGGTGTGTAATTTCGTCAGTTTATTGAATCAGTAACTGTCCCCAAAACTTATCCTATGTAATGAACCAACTTTTCTGTGGTGTATCTAAGGTATGAGTTGGCATCTGGAGAAAGTTATCTGCTTAAGGAAAATGACCCTTCGAACTTATGTTGATATGCTGAAATTTCAAGACCGCCATCATTCTCATTCTTATTTCCGCAAGGCAGCTGATGGTGCCATAAGGTATCTGTAGTTATGATGCTTTTGTTTCAAGCGGACATACTTTGTAAAGACGAACTATGACTTATAAAACGAGTATACTTTTGTTTCAAGCGCATTTAATTTGCTATATTTGGCTTGTACGTACATACTTTTGTTGAATATTTGCATGGTAGAATATATTTTAAACAGGTTTAATATGATATTATTTTGTGTCTTTCGTTATATTATTAATTGTTAATTTTTAAATATAAATTGAATGATAAGAAATTTGAATATTTAAGATAACGATACAAAATCGTTATCTAAGTGACCAAAAGTGTAATCTAAAGATATAATACGTAGTATATATATCAAGCATTTTATAACGCCAAACAACTGTTAACTATATGACTAATAAGTGTTTTCTAAACTAACAATACAAAGCGTACAAAATACATTACATAACGCTAACAACCGTTATCTATATCTTTAAATAGATAACGTTATTAAATCGTTATGTACGTGGAAAAAAAAAACGTAATCTAAGTGTAAAATAGATTACATAAAAAATATCAATGGATAACGATTTGGACTGTAATGTAAAGTACATATAGATAACGGTTATATTACGTTATGTTTACATTATGTTACGTTATCTATGTACAGAATAGATAACGGTGCCGAGCGTTATCTATGAGCGTGTGCACAATAGATTACAGGAGTATATATAACATATTTTTGCACGTATAGATAACGGTATTTCGCCGTTATCTATGAGCGAATTTCTTGTAGTGTGAATATATATTCCTTTAGAAAGTGAAATAGTGATCCAAATGAAATGATGACTTTTAATCATATGAATGAGACAGATTTAAAGTTTAACATTTGTCATTTTAAATACGTCATTATAACATGAAACTCCCTTCATTCCATCTCAAATGCCCCAAAACTTTACTAAAATCACATTTATTAATGTATTTAATGACTCTCAAACACCTTTTACTTCTTTATTTATTCTTAATCTAATTTAACTTAATCCTTTAATTAATCTAATTACTTTTCTCTCATTTAATTTTTCAACCTGCATCTATATATTATATAAAAGCACAAGTGAATTTTCACATATAACACACACACACACTTTCCAACCAAAATTTTTATTTTTGTCTTTTAGTGTTTTATAAATGTTTTATTTTTGTAAAATTAAATTCATGATAGAATCAATTTTATATATAATTGTATTATATTTCTAAGTACATTTTTTGAGACTCAAAAAATATATAGTAAGTAGGTTAGGTGTACTCTTTATTTTAATACAAGTAATAGATATTGTATAAAACCAAGATCAATTTTGAGCCACAAAATATATTTATCTATTTTATATTTAACACAAATATGCTCTATTTAATTTTTCAATTTTTAATTATAGTATGAAATTTTCATTTTTCAAATTCTATAATTTTTTAAAAGTAGAAGAAATGATCAATTATATGTATCTAATTAAATTTATTTTTCAAATATATTACATACAAATCATAAATATAATTTTACTTTTGTAAAAATAAATATAACATAATCAATTTTATAATTGAATTATATTTATATTTTTTTGGGGCTCAAAAAATATTAGGTTAATGTCTTGATCCAAAAAAAATGTATCCATTCCCCATAAAGCATATTGTGTGATAATGACATATATATATATATATATATATATATATCTATTCATGATAAGATTTTGTTTATGTTCATGGACAAACTTGAGATGTAGCTATGGTGCAATTTTATTTTGTATACTTTTTAATTCAAGTTCATGACATAATTAATTTCATAAAATATTGTCTTATAAGTATATTTTTTTTGTGGCTCCAAAAATATTTTTTATGTAGTCTATATACTAACTAATTTTGATACAAATAGACATTTATTTTACAAAATGAAGATAAATTTTGAGTCATACAATATATTTATCATTTTTATATTTAACACAAATATGTTAAATACATTATTTATATTATTTAAGTTGATTGTTTAAATTATTTATGTATTAGAAAGTGGTTGTTGGGCTCAAAGTTGATATGATTTTCAATGTAGTACATATATGTATAGTGAAGTTGAGTGTTGGGCTCTAAAATGATGTGATGTTGAGTGTTGGTTTTGGGGTGTAGAATATATTTTTCTTTTATTATATTTGTGTAGAAGTATATTGTTTATTATATTGATGTTCTCTATGGTGTATTGTAAGATGTGAGTTGCATGTGTTTTTTTGTGTGTAAAATATAATTATTGAATGTAAAAAAAACAAATAATAAAATAGGATTAACGACAATTATGAATTAATGGATGATGGAGTAATAAAGTTACAATTTTGTGCTTAGGGTTTGTTAGTGATGGTGTTGAAGCATTCCCAAAACCTGTAGAGAAAATGATTCATGTTTAGTATATGAAAGAGATAAAAGAGATGGTTCAATACATATACAAAGAGATAGTTCAGTACATATGATTAAAGAGAAATAGTATGTTGTCTGATGATATTGATAGTTCAGGTAATTAATAGTGAAGTTACAAGGTTGTTATTGCAATGTATTCGGTTTGTAGGTTATATTCTATTATTGGTAACATATATGATACGTTAAGATAATGTTTGTATGAGGATCTAGAGTTGTTCTCTAACATCCATTAAATATTGTTTATGGTACATTGATTTCTGGATAAGGATAAGACAATTGAGTGCAGATTGAATACATGAAATATGGGCCATGACAATTGTTTGAGTGCAGAAATGTATATCTATTCATTTTCAATGGTTTTTGTGTGTTTAGTCATTTGAAAGTACGTATATTATGGTGAATTGTAGGAAGAATACCTGTGTAATATGTAGTTGATTTATCGGCTAGATTGCTGTCAAATCTGCATCAGTGCAGTTTCGAGTTTGAGGATGATAAAGTCCTCTGATGTGTGTTGATGTTGCTGTATGAGTGTGTATCATGTTCCTGCAAAAAAGATGGTTGTAGTGTGAGTGCAGTAAAGTACAAAGTAAGGTGCTTGAGATGGATTGAGTGCAGAAAAGGTATTTGTATTGATTTTTCAGTTTCCAATAAGCATTGTTGTGTGTGTTCATTTCAGTGAGTGTTTTGTGTAAGAGGAAGTATGGATATGGTGTGAAATTGTGTCATTTTTTGGTAGTCATATTGATGTTGATAAGTCTGAATAGTCAAATGCTTTATAGATGTTTTATAGATTGTGGAGCATGTTCTCAATAGTGTGTATGTTAGTTTTTTGTTATAAATACGTGTAGACACTTAATTTTGTAACATCAGAGAGTGAGATATCTATTGAGAACATAGAGAATGACTGCTTTGATTTCTCTGATCAACGAGTTGCATCCTTCGATTACTACATCAGCTATTCAAGTTAGAGTTGTGCGTGCTTATCAGATGCCGTTGAATGGGATTGCAAATGAGCCTATGAGTCTGGAATGCATTCTACACGACAGTCAGGTATTTATAGTAGATGCAGAGTTATATTTTTATATGTGTTTGTATGTTTATAGTTATTTATTGTAATTATTTATCTGATTTTTTTTATGTGCATGGGGTTAGGATTCATGGCTCTTTTGGAAAGAGTTTTCTGAAAAGTCTTGCTTTGAAAGTGAAGTAAGTGCATTGCTATTTTATGCACAAATTCTATATAAGGGCTAATCATATGCGCTATAAAACTATTGATCATGCATATCGCAATATTTTTACTCAAAAATCAGAAATTTGTGAAATAAGTGATGTTGATTTCTGTAATGAAATGTTTTGGTGGAAGAAGTTTGGTGAAATTGCTACTATTGATAATATTGTTGAGACACCTATGTTTGGTAAGATTTTATGGTTGTTATTGTAATTTTAATTTCAATTGAAATGTGACTAATGTTTTGTTTTTCTTGGTAGATGTAATTGGTGTAATTGTGTGAACACCAATTGTTGTGAACCAAAGTAATGCTAAGTTGTTGGAACTAGAAATTGAAGATGAGAAGTACTTAAGTTTCTGCCAAATTTACTTAGTTCTGCTATGTGGTTTTATTTGATGATAGTTATGCTAATAGTTATTTTATTTTGCAGCCAAAAATCTATTACTTGTACTCTATGGGAAAATTATGTTGATGATTTTCTAGGTCAGGTGGATCTATCTGATGTTAAGCAAATTCCTATTGTTGTGGTTCATTTCTGTAGAGCAAATCTGTACAAGGGTAAGTGCATTTGTTGTGTAATTTGTTGAATCATGATTTGGTTGTTTTTTTTATATTACAAGTGTGTTGTGTGCAGGTGAAGTTAGGATTTCTACTTCATATAATGTCTCCAAGGTTATATTGAATGGTGATGGTGACTTTAAAGTGTTTGATGATATGAGGAAAATGTTTGTTTTTATTCTAACTTCAGTATTTAAATTTTTGTTTCAAAGGTTTCTGTTCTTATTGTTTATTTTTGTTGTTTTTGTAGAATTTTTGGGGACAAGAAATTTCTAGAATGCATTAACATATCTTTGACTGGTCTCCCCAAGAATGTTGGTGATGAGCTGGAGAATTTGGATGTGAAGACTATTGAGGACTTATTTTGTTTAGAGGTATCTTTTTTTTGTAGCATTTATGATTTATGATTTGTGTTTGCATCTAACAATTTGTTTAGTTTGCTTCTTTTTGTGGTACACAGGATGGTTGCTATTGGATATGTGCAAAGGTTGATTACATTGAGAGTAATGGTGATTGGTGGTAAATGGCATGTAAGCGTTGTTCCAAAAAAGTGTGTAAAGTTGATGGGAGATTTTATTGTGACAGATGCAATAAGTATGATGGATTGGCTAGCAAGAGGTAATTTTTATCCGAAGTTTTCTGTGAAACGTTTGTTTTTTTATTTATGTATGTTAATTTTGAGATTTGTGTTTTGTTTTAAAGGTTTATGTTGATACTCAATGTTGTGGATGAGACTAGCAATGCTACTGTTTTATTGTGGGATCGTGAGTGTGTTCAGCTTTTGAGCAAGAAGGCTTGGGAATTTGAATCTGTAAGTTGGAAGGCATGTAGTATTGTAAAGTATGCATTTTTTTGTTGTGTTTATAAATTTTTTTTTTACTTATTGTTCATTGTTATCTTTCTTTTCAGGGAGGCTCTTCTATGATTCCAACTGAAATTGATGATATTCTCATTGACAAGTTTGTTTTGTTTAAAGTTCAACTGAGAAATGATCTAAATCTCAAGTTTGACCAGACCTACACTGTTGTGAAAGTTTGTGGAGAACCGAGTATTGTAGAGAAGTATATTGGTAGTATGTTTGCAAGTTAGCAAGATATGTGTACTCCATCGATTTCTGATATTTCTTTAGGCTGTGATATTGTGAAGGTGGATGATAGTTTGGTTTTTTTTTGTTGTTAGTGATATTATTATTTGTTAGTTTTCTTTTGAAGTGATTAACATTCTTTTAGTGCATGTGTGAATTTCAGAGTTCAAGTTATTCAAAGTCGGCATGTGGAGAAGAGTTTGAAGGTATTTCCAAGAAGGGTGATGATATTATTGAGTCTGCAAAAAGGGTGTTGGAAGATGAGTTTGATGTATGTTACAATGGGAATAAGGTGAAAGTTGAAGTGAAGTGAATTATGATGATATTGCAGTCTTTTTTTTGTGTGTAGTTTTTTTGTTGAAGACCCATCTTATTATTTTTTTGTATTTGTTTTGATAGATTTTAGTTTTTGTGTAATTTGACTGCTGTGGGTTAGGCTTGAGGTGACAAGCTTATGTATTAAGCAGTCAAGCCAGTAAGATGGGTGCCAAGTGAAGTGGAAGACTGTTATGTTTTGAATGTAAGTTGATATGTTGCTTAGATGTTATACTTGGAGTATTATGATATGGTAACTGTTTATCATTTTCAGTTGTGATTGCAATTCTTTTTTAATGTTGCAGTTATTTGTGACAGTAATCAACATAGTAAGATATTCAAAAATTAATGCAATCATCAATGTAAAGGCTTTTCATTTATGGTGATAACATTAAAATAAAAATCAATTTTAATCAATTCACCAGTAGATAAAGAATATAGATAAGTGATAGTTTGTAAGTAAAAAAAAAAGACTTTAAATTTATTTATTGGAGAGCATTTATTACCTTTAGTAAAAAAACTCAGTCAGTGAAGTTATAGCTTCTAATTGAACTGCACTATTGGTTTAATGAAAGAAAATTCGTATAAAATGATTTAATTTAGCTGATTTGTAAGGAGATGTATTGTAAGATGATGCTTGTGTAAATTGAATGGATGAAACATATTTTTGTGTCAAGTGTATTTGAATGAGGGTTTTACAAATTGCAGTGGCGGTTTAAGGGAAGAGAATTTATAAAGTAAAATTTGATAGTTTGAGTTTTGTTGTGGTTTTTCTTTATTGTTGAGAAGTGGTTGTTTAGTTAATTTGACTGTTTTTAAGTTACAAAAAAATTGATATATAAGTTAAGATAATATATACAAAAGATTGTATTGGTGTAAGTTGGAATTTTTAATTTTCAGTGTGGAATTGTTGTTTAGATAGTGATATTTTTTAAGATACAACAAAATATTAATATTTATGGGTATAAATCTCAAGGAAAAATATCACCAAAAATTTAAAGTTTTATTATTCTTGCACATAAGGATTTTCGTTATAATTCAGAAATTGTAATTTTTTTAAGAGTTTAAAAGTTGTTGTAAACAATGGTATAATATTTACCATGAATAGTTAATATTATTTTTTAAGTTAAACTGTGAAGTACAGTCTTTGGGAATTGTGATAAGTGTTAGTGTAAGTAGAGTGTTAAAATTTGAGTGAGTGTCTTTCGTTTAGGTACATATGAGAAAAATGGTTATTGTTCATAGTTGTGTTTTCTAAGGTAAAGTGAAACATAGATGAAGCAGTTAAAAGATCAAGCAAATTATGTGGGAAGAGAGTTAAAATCGAGGAGAATAGAACATGTTAGTTCTAATTTGATTTACCTCTTACATGGTTTGTCATTTAGATTTGATGATATTTGTGTTGGATTTGGTTTTCTTTTTGCTGGATGTTTTTGGCCATCTGTTTGTTGATATTTGATATATTTCCATACGTGATAGATTAGAAGGTTAGTTATAGATCTGGTGAATTGTATCATACGAAAATGAGTTTGGTAATTAATTTGAGTAATGCGTGAGCTTTTCTGATATGGGCTGAAGTATTGAGCTTGTGTTCTTGGATGTTGACATAGTTGTTTCTAGAGTTCCTGGTGGAGAGTAAGGTTTTGGTTGGTTATTGTTTGAGGATTTGTGGAGTTTTGGAATGAATGAGTAATTGTGTTTGATATTAAAGTATTTGTGGAGGTGTTATAAATGTGTTTTTATGATGGTTGTTGGAGAATTTATTGCACATGTTGGTGGGGTTTTTTTGGGAAGAAAACCGATTGTGGTGGGTGAAATTGGGTTGGAATTTACATATTTTATATTGTGTATATTTAAGAGTATTGATTGAGATGTATTAGATATAGATTTATTGAGGTTCATTAATGCATCTTTATGGTGGCGGTTGGGATGTTAGAAACATAGACTATTAAATGTGTTTTAGATTATGTTGAAGTTGTATTTGAATTTGTTAATTGTGTGTTTTGATGTATATTTGTAATAGTTGTAATTTGTAATGGGTCAAGTTATTGATAGATTGATATTAATTGAAAAAAAATATTTGTGGGTTTTTGTGTTTAGAAATGAATTGTAGTATATATGTTTTGAGTTTAATAGATGTTGAGTATTTATATATTTTGTAAGTGTATTAGATTTAATTATTTTATTTATTTTCTAATATTTGGGTTTTTGTTATTTAATCAGTGTTTGTGTTGCTAATTTTGTATGTAAGTATGTTCTTTCAGGTTGTGAACGATTACTTGGTTCAAAGGTGGATCAAAGTATTTTATTTGATAGAACATCACGTGTTGGTTTTCGTGATATCACAAATTGTGAGTGTTTGATATATCATTTCCGAAATTAAATGTTACTGTTAATTTTATTTTATTATTCTGATTATTAATTTAGCTAATATTTTGTTATTGTTGCGTTGTAGGTGGTGGAAGTGTTGATTCTAGATGTGAGAATTGTTTTAGTGGTAAATCTGCTAAAAAGGGCAATTCCTTTGTTGTTGGTGAAAATAGTGGGGTGAAGTCTGTGATTGTTGATCCTTTTAAGATTGAATGTTCGTTAAGTTCATCTCATGTAAATGTGGGATTTAATCCAAAGGAATATGTTGCTAAAAGTAATTTGTTAGTTTTATAAGTATGTATAAATATATGTATTTATCTAAACATATACATATTGGTGTTTGTGTATATGTTTAGATTTGTGTGAAAATTTGTATTTGGAGTTATTTATTTAGTATTGTATTAGTGATATTTTGTATTCAGATTCATATTCATGTTTGGCTTATTTTTTCCTATTGTCTTATAATATACTTATATTGTTTGTGCAGAGTATTTTGATATTGGAGATCCAGAGTGTGTTTGTAGTTTTTGTTCTGCGTACTTTTGGTTTGATGAAAGATTAGCTAAGTATTATAAGTCAGGAAGTGCAAGGTATTTAGGTTGTTGCATGAATGGTAAAATTGAGCTGCCAAAAGTTATGAGTCCTCCTAAGGTGCTAGAAGATTTGGTGTTTGGTGTTGATGCGAAGAGTAATCATTTTATGAAAAACATTCGGACATATAATAACATGTTTGGGTTTACATCTATGGGAGGGAAGATTGATAACAGTTTGAATACGGGGAGGTCTCCGCCAGTGTTTCAGTTGCATGGTGAAAATTATCATTTAATGGGTAGTTTATTGCAAATTAGATGGTTCTTCGCCAAAATTTGCGCAGCTATATATCTATGATACAAAGAATGAGGTGGAGAATAGACTTTTGTCTGTAAGGTATTTGTTGTTGTGCTTTTTTTTATATTTATTTACTTGTGTGGTGTATATTGTTTTGATTATTGGTGTTTTTTTATTTTATTTTGTAGGGAAAGAGCACGTTTTGATGAGTTGCATGTTGAGATTGTTAGTAATATTAGAAGTATGTTGGATGAGCACAATGTTTTGGTTAAGTCTTTTCGGATGGCGAGAGATAAGATTGTTGAGGGGGGTGTTCCTTTCGTAAAGTTAAGATTAATTGGTAAACGAGATAAAGATGCCAGAACATATAATGTTCCTTCTGTTTCTGAAGTTGCGGCTTTGATAGTTGGGGATATTGATGGTGCGATGGGGGATCAAGATATTGTTATTGAGTATCCTCTTTTGTTTCCATTTGGTGATGATTGTTATCGAGTTGGTATTTCTTTTTCGAACTATTGGGGATCATCTTCTAGGAGCAGTGTAAGTTTGAAAGAGTTTTTTTGTTTTCGATTACATGAGAGGCAGGGTGAATCACCATTTATTGTTCATTGTAGACGTCATTTCCAACAATTTGTTGTTGATGCTTATACAATGATTGAAACTGGGAGATTAAGGTTTATTAGAACCCAACAGAAAAAATTGCGTTGTGATTTATATCAAGGTTTGGTAGAGGCTGTTGTGAGGGGTGAGACTAATCCTTCTAAACATGGGAAGAGAGTCATCTTCCCTTCGAGTTTTACAGGTGGTGCTAGATTTATATATGATTCAAAATTATCAGGATGCTATGACAATTTGTAGTTGGATTGGTTATCTGAATTTGTTTATTACGTTCACTTGTAATCCTAAGTGGCCAGAGATTGTTAGATACATGGAAAGTAGATGTCTGAAAGCTGAAGATCATCCAGATATAATTTGTCGGGTCTTTAAAGTGAAGTTGGATAATTTAATTAATGATTTGCGAAAGAATGAAATTTTTGTGAAGTCAGAGCAGGTGAAATTTTGTTGTTCTTTGTATTTTTTTTTATAATTTCTTATATATATGTATATATGTGTATATATATATATATATTTGATATGTTGATTGTGTTTTATGTAGTTGTGTATACGGTGGAGTTTCAGAAAGAGGTTTGCCTCACGCGCATATCTTGCTTTTTTTGCGTAGAGAAGACCAATGTTTAGATCAAAGTCATCTTGATGAAATTATATGTGTTGAAATACCAGATGAGAATAGTGATCCTCTTTATTATGTTGCGGTTCGTGAGTTTATGTTGCATGGGCCTTGTGGTGTTGGGAATCCTAGATCTCCGTGTATGTCTTCTGGTAAATGTACAAAGTATTTTCCAAAGAAGTATGTGGATTTTAGCTCAATAGATGAGGATGGATATCCAATATAAAGGAGACGTAATAATGGACGTGTTGTTCTTAAAAATGGGGTGTCCTTGGATAACAGATATGTTGTCACGTCCCCATTTCACTTCTCTAAGTAAAATCGAGGAAAACGTGACTAACAGAAAAAAAAACGGATAATGAAACGAAACGAAAGCGTTGATAAATGGATGAAACATGGAACGTACAACAAGAGGAAGATTTCGATAGAGTTGTGTGTCACCAAAATCCGATACATCAACGAAATCTTAAAGTTCGAAGCCAACAGAGTTTACAACACATCTAGAAAACACGGGGAACGAGTACAAGTCTGAAATACATAGTTCGACACGAATAAGATAACAATTAAGTTCTTAAAGCTTAAATAAGTCTGGAAGCGAAAACTGGATCAATATCTAGATTTACATGTATGACGACATATAAACCACCGAGAGTAAAGCATTTAGAGTTTAACAAAAACCACCGCTGAGCCTTCCACTTCGTCATCACGACTTAACCTGCACATTTATAAATATATGCAGGGCTAAGTACGAAAGTACTCAGTAAACACATGCCGAAATCACATTCGTACTGATATATTTGCAATTGCCGTAGTACAGTGCAACATAGGGATTTTTGTCACTAAAGAATCTATGTTCACTAAAATTCTTGTGGTCTTAAAAGTTTGACTGCGCAGTCTAAGTTCTGGAGTAATCATACATATCTGTAATTCTGGGTGTCGGGAAAGTGGCCACTTTCCGCGAACACTGAACCGGTCAACCCGCTAAGATGACTCACAGTTCTGGTGTACACTAACCTTAAAGATATAAATCTTTAAAGGTCCGAAATCGATTAATTGTTCAACAGATACGCATCATACCAAAATATAAATATTTTCGACAATGCAATACTTCATAACATTTTAAATTCTAAAGCATTCTAACACGAAAATAACAATTTGGTACAACGCATACGCTTTTATTTGGTAAAAGGAAGCCTACCTGATATGCTTCCTCGTCTAATGAAATTCTGATTTAGATCGACTGGGGTTCCCTTTCGCTGATCCTTAATCGCAATTAAGAGGAAAATACTCTTCGTGAGTATTAATTGTCTTATCTAATCAAAATGAAATAATATGCTATTATTTCATAATTTATCTTAATAATTACTCAATTTAGAATTGAGTTTCTAGTAGTTAATCCAACTCATTATTGAAGAGTTCCAATAGTTATCTACTTATCGAATTTCTCTATAATATTCTCTAAGTAGTTCTATCTAATTTAGGTACTATAATTAGTCGAGATACTTACTCGAAATAGTTTAATAACGGGGATTATGATTATTCTAGATAACTTACTTGAATTAAATAAATTCTAATTTGAATGCTTAGTCAAAGCTCTAATGGTTAGTATTAATCTATTTAATATCATTTAAGAATTTTATTACTAAATCCATAATTAAGGGATAATTTAATCCATTTTTAATACCCAATCTGGGCCCACTTTACATAATTAAGAGGCCCATATTTATTTAAAATCGAGTCCTATCTTGCATCATATAATTTAGCCCAACAAGATTTAATTTGTTGGCCCATTCTTTTTATTCATTACAGCCCATTCATCAAATTTCTTCAGCCCATTCGATTTCACCACTAACAGATCAAACCCTAGTTTAATTCTACCCGACTTCTCCTTTTTCTCCCTCGCCTCTCATTTCTGGTTTTCTCTCAAACACAGATACTCTCTCACGCTACTGACTCTCTTCTCTATCTCACGTCGCCGCCGACGTCCTCGTCTTGCCCTCGAGCTCCCTCATATCTCGGTCGCTGTTCTGTCCCTCTCGCCTTCCCTGTTTTCTACTCTCGGCTCCTTCTTCTACCGAACAGTAGGGCGTTTTATTTGGGTTTCAGTCGCCGTCGATACTATAAGGTAACTCTCTGTCTTCTTCTCTATTTCCAAATTTTAGCTTTTAGAATCTTAATTTCTTGTTTTGAAACCTAGATTTCACTTACTGATTTCGATTCTCTCTTTCTGAATCTTGAAATTTCATTCGTGAATCAGTAGGTTCAGATTTTAGGTTCTGCTTCTGAAATTGTTTTTAAACCACTATTTCTTTCAATACCTTACTCTCTTCCTTTCCTCTCGATCTGCAGCAATGCATTTGGACGGTGGGGTTTTCGTCGGAGTTCCCCAGACTATAGTTCCTGGGATTTCCCTTTAAAGGTTATCTTTTAGTTCTGTTCTTGTATTTTCGGTTTTATATGATGTATTCTTTCCTCTTTCACCGGTTTAGTTCAGAATTTAACCGGCTATGATTTTGATTTTGGGATTTAGTTCTGAAATCTTTTAATTTAGATTTTTGATTCTTCGTTCTCTGCATGATTAAATTTTCTTTCAATTCCCTGTTCTAATCACTCTGTTAGACTATAGTTTCATTCTGAGATGAGTTGGGAAATGTAAAGAGTTTCAGTTTAGTTAAGAGTTTCAGGCTGTGATTTGTTTAAAGCTTTTAATCGAGTACTGACTTTTTGGTCTTGTTCTTATTCTGACTGAGGAATATATTGCTTCGCTGGTCTTATACTGGTTGTTCGTTGGAAGGGTTCTAGAGGTTGGTTGTCATATGAGGTAGCTTATGTTTTAAATTCTGAGATTTATTTATCTTTTGAGTTTGTTTATCTTATTATGGAGGTAAGCAAGTACTACTTATGTTCTGGAAACAGAATATGATAAACATAAGTTTTAGTTCTAAAAATCAGAAACTATACGCATAAGTATTTATGTGTTCTATTCTTGAATCTGCATGCATATATATATATGTGTTCTGGAATCTATGAGTTGTTTTCTAAGCAATAAGGATCTAAAAGCTTCTCAGTCTGCTAACTTTAATCACTGAACTTAAAACTTAATCAATTCTTTTAGCAAGTATTCTGCTTAAAGGGGCAGTATGCTAACCTTTAAGAAATAGTTTAAGGCCTCAAAGTCTAAGTCTTAGTTTTCCCAGGGTTTTAAAGATTTCAGGCTATGCATAAAATCTCCTTTTCATTCTAACAGTTAGATATAAGTAAGAGAGCTTACTCTTTACTCTAGTATTCAGTTATGCCCTCCTTGTGATGTTTTCTTTCTGATAAGAGAAGAACAGAAATGATTTTAGCTAGGTATCATATTGGAACTAAGGGTTGTAAATCTATGCTTACCTTACTGTTTCTTAAACTGAAGTTGGGGTTTCTGAGATGGTTTCTCCTTGTATGGTTGTGTGGCTGCGTCTGTGAGCTTGTGTGAGTGAGAGGGGATGTTTGTGAAATCTGAGTTCTTTAAAAAAATAGAGAAGTGTTTCTATTAGGCACTTCTGCGTGTATAAGTAAGAGGGCTACTAGCTAAGTTGCTTCTATCTTATAAATCATCTACATCTCTCTAGTTGTCTACTTCACAGCTATAAACTCAAGTGTGGCATTGCTATGTTTCTGTATATGTTGACTTTTGGGTTGCATATTAATGTGATAGTATCTCTTATGGCGCAGAGATCAATTGTGGAGTGTAGAAGGGGTGCAGCTCGACCAGCAGCCATGCTGCTTTCAACCCCTTTGCTTTTACTTCTTCTGCTATTCCTTATAGTCTTATGTAATAGAAAGTAGTGATAATGGTAGTGCATAACAGGTGGTCTTCTCATAACTTTTTTTTTGAAACAAATCTGCTCTGCAGATTTGGTGTTTTTTTTTTCTTTCTATCTCTTCCCTTAATACTTCTAGATGAATGGCTGTCTTTCCTTATTATAATGCTGGTACATGAAAGTTCCAGATTTGAAACATGAAATCTCTAAGCTGTGATTATATACATATATATGTACACGTATTCCACTATTGTAATTAGTTGCATTATATCATATCTAATTTCATGAATGCAGTTAATATTATTCTACTTAATAGCAATGTTCAACATACTATTTTCTAATTGTACACAACTAGAGTGCAGAATCTTCATAGTACTAATATACCATAATCTTATAAGTATAAATCTTCACTTGCGACAATAATTAGCTGATTAATTAGAATTATAAACCATAATCCTTTCCAAACATCATTTCTTTATTAATTCTAAATAATGTACCCTTCTATGATACATCACTACACTACAAATTGTTATGGCCTCTTCTAGGTAATTAAAATTTAGTATCTAACTAACGTTTCGAAAATTTCTAAGGCACGCGACTTGCCTTTGCAAAGGTTTTAAAATTTTTCTTATCGAACTTAACTATCGATTGCGCACTAAAAGAATCATTTAGATCGTCTTCTTAAATATCCCCATCCTTTAAACGAGCTTTCCTAAATTTATTATTACTCCAAAGACTATAATGCGCACAAAACAATAGTTACTAATATCAATTAGCAAATCGACATTTTAATATATAACGAAATTTTATTATCTCGATTTTCGATACATAGTATTATTAGGAGAAATTTTACGGGCCATTACATATGTGGTGCCGCATAATAGAAGTTTGTTAATAAAATATGGTGCTCATTTGAATGTTGAGTGGTGTAATCAGTCGCGGTCTATTAAGTATTTGTTCAAGTACATTAACAAGGGGAATGATCGGGTTACTGCATCTTTTTATCAATCTTGTGAGGATAGTGAGCAAGGTTATGTGGTTGATGAAGTGAGTATGTATTGTAATTGTAGGTATATTTCTTCGTGCGAAGCTATGTGGAGAATTTTTGGATTTCCAATTCAATTTAAAAAACCTTCAGTTGAGCGGCTTAGGTTTCATTTGCCTGGACAACAGCCCATAGTTTTTTCAAAGTTAAACCCTATAGATGATGTGTTGGATAGAGAAAGTGTAGGGCATACTATGTTTCTTGGTTGGATGGAAGCTAATAAGAAATTTTTTGAAGGTAGGGAGTTAACCTATTCGGAGTTTCCAACAAAGTTTACTTGTAAAGATGGCAAGTATTGGCTGTCAAGAAAGAGGGGTTACTCTATTGGTAGATTATTTTTTGTAACTCCTGGGTCAGGGGAGTCTTATTATTTGAGATGTCTTTTGAATGTAGTTCGTGGAGCTACGTGCTTTGAGGACATTCGGCGAGTTAATGGGGTGCTGTATGATTCATTTCGTGATGCGTGTTATGCTCGAGTATTACTAGAGGATGATAAGGAGTATATTGATGGCATTGTGGAGGCAAGTTCTTGGGCTTCTGGGCAGAGTTTGCGTGGTTTGTTTGTTACGTTATTGTTGTCGGAGTCTATGAGCAGACCTGAATTTGTGTAGAATAATTGTTGGAGAGTTTTATCTGATGACATTCTTTATAAACTGAGAAGATTGTTGGATCATCCAGGTAATGTTCTTTTTATTATTGACGTAGGTTTATCCAAATGTGTGTTTAAATATTAATGATGTTTTGGCTTTAAAGTGGTGTAATGTATAGTTTTAATTTACATTTGCAGATTTATCTTTTAGTTATGATGAGATAAAGAATTTTACTTTGGTGGAGATTGAAAATCTGTTACTTCGATTGGGTAGAAGTCTTCGTCAATTTCCGGCTATGTCATTTTCATCTTTTGAGTTTTTTGAATTGCGGCAGAATAGATTGGTAAGTGATGAGTTAGATTATGATAGAAAAGTCTTGGGTAGAGAACATTTTGAATTTGTTTCGAAATTTAATGATGAACAGCATTGTGCCTATGAAGTTATAATGCAATCAGTTAAATCTCGCGATGGTGGGATGTTCTTTGTCTATGGATATGGGGGTACAAGTAAAACATTTATTTGGAAGGCGTTGTCTGCGGGGATTTGAAGTAAAGGGGATATTATTTTGAATGTTTCTTCGAGTGGTATTGCTTCGTTATTATTACCTGGTGGTAGAACTGCTCACTCTCGATTTAAGATTCTGATAAATCTTAATGAGGATTCGATGTGTAATATTATGCAAGGAAGTGAACTAGCAGAGCTTATCGTTATGGCTAAGTTGATTGTGTGGGATGAAGCTCCTATGATGCACAAGTTTTGTTTTGAGGCTTTGGATCGAACTATGGTGATATAGTGCGGTTTTCGAAAGAAAATAGTTTAGATTTACCTTTTGGAGGTAAGACTGTGATGTTTGGTGGAGATTTTCGGCAAATATTACCGGTTATTCCTAAAGGTACTAGGCATGATGTTGTGAGTTCGGCAATTAATTCTTCATATTTGTGGACTAGCTGTAAAGTTTTGCGACTAATAGAAAATATGAGACTTAAGAGTGTTGCAAGTGTTGATGAAGTTGATAAATTAGTTGATTTTGCCAAGTGGATTGCAAGTATAAGAGATGACAACATTGAGGAACCAAATGATGGAGAAGTGAATATCAAACTTCCTAGGGACATTTTATTAGAGAATTCTGGTGATTGTATATAGACAATTGTTTCTAGCACATATCCAAATTTTCCTAATTGTGGTGAGGATTGCTCATATTATGAAAGTCGTGCGATACTTGTTCATACACTTGATGTTGTGAATTTGGTTAATGAATATATGATTTCTCAGCTTTCATCTGTTGAGCGGTTGTATTTGAGTTTTGATAGTTTGTCAAGGGC
Source organism: Leonotis leonurus (assembly GCA_026898415.1). Taxonomy (NCBI): domain Eukaryota; kingdom Viridiplantae; phylum Streptophyta; class Magnoliopsida; order Lamiales; family Lamiaceae; genus Leonotis; species Leonotis leonurus. The sequence goes on along the minus strand of JAPKLX010000058.1, from coordinate 301,194 downwards.
TGAGAGTAATTCGAGTATTATATCAGAGTTGCACACTCCAGAGTTTTTGAATAGTTTGAAGTATTAGGGCACACCAAACCATGAATTAGTGTTGAAGTACTCCAATTATGTTGTTGAGGAATATTGATCATGTGAGTGGATTGTGTAATGGTACTCGGTTGATAATAACAAAATTAGGTGATCATGTTGTTGAAGGTAGGGTTCTTAGTGGTATTGCAGTGGGTCATGTTATTTTGGTTCCGCGATTGAGACTTACGCCATCGGATCCGAGGTTGCCATTTAAGTTCTAACGTCGGCAATTTTCATTGATGGTTTCGTATGCTATGACGATTAATAAAAGTCAAGGTCAATCGTTGTCACGTGTGAGATTGTATCTTAAAAAATCAGTTTTTACTCGTGGACAGTTGTATGTTGTTTTTTCAAGGGTAACAAGTAGGGAGGGTTTGAGAGTTTTAATTGATCACAATGGTGATGGGGATTGTGATTTGGCAATGAATGTGGTGTATAAGGAAGTATTTCAAAACATTTAGTAGTTAAAGATGTGTTTGGATTTTCGATTTAATTGTTGTTGTAATCGTACTTACTTTGTATTATGGTTTTATTGGTTATTTATTGTTGTTATATTAAATTGTCGTATAGTTTTGTTAATTTGAAGGAAAGTTGAGTTTGAGTTAAAAAAAAAAATTAGAATTTTTTAGAATATATTATTTACATGTAGAAATTAATTGATTTTTTTTGGTGTATTGTGATTTTTGTTTTAAAGCGTAGTTATGAGTCAGTAACGAATACATTAATTAAGTGAATTTATAGCTACAATTGTTAAAGTAACAGGTATCATCATTCATGCATATACAATTTAAGCATATATAAAGTTTGCAAGCATGCATACCACCTCTCCCCCGCCGGTGAAACAATAGTTATTCAAATAATATTTGCACAAGAAATATTTAGATTTAAGCATATATAAAGTTTGCAAGCATGCATACCACCTCTCCCCCACCGGTGGAACAATAGTTATTCAAATAATATTTGCACAAGAAATATTTAGATTTAAGCATATATAAAGTTTGTGAGCATGCATACCACCTCTCCCCCACCGGTGGAACAATAGTTATTCAGATAATATTTGCACAATAAATATATAGAGTATAGTTGTCTCTCTCCACCGACAGTTTCATGATTAACGAGTAAGGAATTAATGTTAGCATTCTCATTTTTTATTCATACGTTCCACCTCTTCCCCACTGGTGGATTAATAGTTATCTGCATGTTAAATAGTTTAATTCTATGTGTCTGTCTTGGACCTACATATCATATTATGCGTAGTGAATTCACATATATAAAAATTATTTAATCATGAAAAGTATGTGCCGTCACTTATGGAACAATACTTATTTTCATATTATATGTCTAAGTTTCATGTAATTTTGAAAGACTGTAAATCATTCAATGTCCAAATAAATTTAGTAAGAGATTTCATGTATCTAACCTTGTGTTGTGTGGTATCAATGTTGATGCATATGCTGAATTGTAATATTTTTTACCTGCACGTATCATGATAGTTTATATTTAGTAGGTGCTTGATTGGTAAGCACGTTGCTTTCATTTTGGATTTATATAATAGTGTGATATGTAGTTTGTCTATCATGATATTTTTTTGAGATTTAAGAGAAAAGTAGTGTGCATTAATGTATAAAAGTTGTAGTAACTATAACTATATAGAAATAAATCTAATACATTTGGAAATAAAACAATAATACAAAAATAATCTATATATATATAAAACATGAAGCATTCCAATTGAAATCAATTTGAGTGGCAAATTTTGTAAATAACTTCAATTTCAATGTCAAATATAATACTATAACTATTAAATTTAAAAATAAACATTAACAGGATTCGATCTCTATACCTTTCATAAGAAAAGTTATACTGTGAACCAATAGAGCAACAAGATAACTTGAGCATTGAACAAATCATAATATACATGTACAACTGAATCTGGTTTATGTTTAGCGTTTAGCTTATTAATTTTTAAAACTTTATAGATTATTTTCTCTCTCCTATAACACATTTCACCTAAAATTATTTATTTTCTTCGTAAAAATATTTACAATATTATGCATATTAAATTAAAGATCTCGACAATACATTTAATTTGATATATGTTATATAAAATATAAATTTAATATAAAAAATTATAACACATTAGTAAATTGAAAATAATTATATGTATACATATTCTTATACATATAATATATTTTACTAAATTATAACGTTCCTAATTATAAAGTTGAATACTCTTTATAATATGTTTTAATATTATGCATGAAGATAAATTAGACATAGTGTCTCAATCTATTTTTACTATAAAATTTCAATGTTATCTAATATGTTTTCCTAATTTTATTTTCTTACATCTAAGTTTAATCTTTTATTTAGTACTAAAAACTTGTCATATTTGATCAATGTATATAATTGTTTTTAATATTTAATACTAATAATTATAATCAATTTGTATTGTTGATAAATTCAACACTAACATATATTGATTTTGTCTCACTTATTTAAACACATTTTCCTTTTTGAGCCGTCTCACTTATTTAGATACATTTCTTTATTTAGCAAATTATAAAGCACAAACCATGTTCTTCAAATAATATTACAACTAAATATTAATATCAATGTGAAAAGTAAATGAATTTAAATAAGTGGGACGAAAGGAGTATAGTTTTTTAAAAAATATTAATTTTAATGTATTATTATAAATATTAATTAAATACTAAATTTAATAGTGAAACATAGAATGGAAAACAAATGGTCATTCCATTTAGGAGCTCTATTAATTTACCAGCTCTATTAATTCGTTGTTACATAAAATTATGTCAAATATTTATTATTATATAAAAAAATAGAATTTCACAACAAAATATAACGACAAATAATTATGAGTTCAAATATATTTATTATGAATTTTTATCAATATACACATATGTTTAAATAGTTATGTAATATTATCTTATTTTTTAATTTTAATGTGTTGTTATAAATTAATAAAAAACGACTCTTTATAAAATAAGAAATTGAATGAGGTAAAATAAATTAAAGTTATTGTATCAAATCGTTGATTCTGTTCTCAAATTTTGAAACTGTAACCGAATTGTCCCCGGCATAGTGACAATTGAGAAGAGTACTATTGATTACAGTTTTAAAACCAAATTGTGCCCGGCATAGTGACAATTGAGAAGAGTACTATCGATTACGGTTTTAAAACCACCAAATAAAATTGGATTACAATATTTTTGATTTCTTTAAATATTTATATTATAAATTATTTATAAATAGATTATAAAGCCGTGCATAGCACGAGTGCAATACCTAGTTTGAATTAAAACATAAAGTAACCTATAAAGTAAAAGAACAATTTCAAATATTTTCAAAACCAATTGAAATTAACCAAATATTATTGATTAACAAATTAATTATTTTTCACATCTAACTACGTTTTATGTTGTTATCACTCTTTAACTACAACAGTCAACTAAATATGTTTATATGTTTCTTTTTCACATATGTCCAAGGAGTTAGTGTTTGAAGTTTTAATTTTGTGTATGATTATGTGATCATGAAAATTTTCAATAGATGTAGCAAAAGTACTTGGATAGCTAATTTATTAATGGAGTAAGTGTTTGAAGACAAGTTGGTCATTTCATTCTTCTTGCTTTTGTATGATTTTTGGAAATGAATTTCATTTTGATTGAAGAAATTATATTTCATTAACTTGCCATTACAAATTAAAGTGGTTCAGTTACTGTTTGAAAATGTAAAATAAGAGTTTCAAAAAGTAATAGTTTTGAGTTTGTGAGTATTCATAGTTTTGTGTGGTGGTTGGTTGGTGTTTTTGTAGTGTTTGTATGTTGAAAATGTCGTGAGAGAGTTAATTCATTTAAAGAATATTATTTTTGTTGAGTAATTTATGTATTTGACATATGAATTTATGTGTTGACAATCATAATGGATTCATCATGTAGGAGATTAAAATGATATTAGTTCTAACATTGTTTGAAGTTATCGATGATATGGAGCGCAGTTGCGAATACTTTAATCAATGGTTAGTACTTTACATGAGAAATTGAGTTACAAAACTCATACATAATTGTTCTGATTGTAATGTAGAAAAATATTAGTATCCGGTACATATAGTTCTTGGTAGGTAAGATAGTTGTTTCTGAGAAAATTGATGCCTTCATCTTGGTCTTCTGAGGCTTAGTTTCTGCACATTTTGTAAGAGTAAATAAATTTTAATTAGTACAGTGTTATTTGTAGTTTCATTTTTTTAAAAATGAATACTTACGAATATTTTTATGGTTCAAAAGTGAGTGTTTGCTTGTCATTGATGTAGGCTGAAACGGTGTAGTCTTTGCCGTGGCGAAAGCAATTTGCAGTTGCAAAATCTGACCATCCTTTTGTGATTTCATATATGTAGCTAGGTGGACGTCTCTTTGATAGCTTTACAAACCAACGTTTGTTAGTTCGTTTGAATTGCATCATGACATATTGAGTATTTTGCATTTTTGCTTCGTCGATAAAGGATTTTGGGATAACCTATAATAAGAGAATATTGTAGATTGTATTATTGTTATGATATGTAGTAAATTTTTGTGTGCATATTTATTTAGTTTGTATCTTACTTTTCTTGATGTTCTGGATTCATCAAATGTCATGGTGAATTCTAGTCGCACATATCCACCCATGTAGGTGTAGTCTAAGTTGTAATCTGCAAAAAAATGAGTTGTTATATTTTTGTATTAAGTTAAGCTTTACTTAACATGTATTGTGGTAAGTGTTCTTTTTTACTTACAGGTATCATCGTTAATGTCTGGTTCCTCAATATCTGGTTTGACATCTGAGGTTGGTGTTAGGCATGTACCGTAGAATTTTTTTTGTAGGTGGCCAGTAATGGAGGTTCAATTTTTCCCCGATTTCTAGATCTAATGTATCGATTTTTTCTTGGTCGATGAATAAGTACCTATCTGGGGTGCCGCTGTTTACCCATTCTAGGATGTCTATGTGGTTGAAGGTGTCAGTTATTGGGTTGTCATTGTGAACGCGTTGTCCTGAAAGTATTGAGTGTGTGCATCGTAGTAGTCGTTTGGAAGTCTCTATGTTCATAATGGAAGATTAAAATTATTTTTGGTGAGTAAGGAGTTATGATTGATATATAACAAATAAGTTGTAGTTTGAGTTAGGAGAGTACCATAATTGGACCTTGATAAACTGGTGAGTTTGCTTGTTCTACTGTCATTACGCAAGAATGAGCTTCGATCCTGCATTTTTTTTTAAATTTATGATTTAGATTAATTTGATTGTTTGATTGTGATTTGGCTTATTTGTGGTGTAATGGTGGGGGAGTTATTGATCGTATTATTTTGCAGCATTATAGGAAGTAAAAATAAATTTGAATTAGAGCAGCTTAGAAACATTTTTATATTTTGTATGCAAAAGCATGCTTCGATTATGATATAGATTGGTGATTTTGAATTGATATTATTTGGTTAGGTATTGTTTGGTTCGTAATAGCTTTGTATTTTTTAAGTATTCTATAGTTTTTTGTTTATATTGTTCTTAGCTATTAATTGTTTTGTGTTATTTATATGGGTGTGGGAATGTGTTTTGTTTTTTAATGAGTGAAAGTTATAGTATCATCAAGTCATATGCATTTTATTTTGCTGAATAAATTTACAGTGTACATAATTGCTTAAAGAGGACTTGAAACTGTAGTGAGTTATTTTGTGGCAGGCAAACAATATATTTTGCGATCATATTGAATATAATAAAATATTGATGATACATTGTAATAGAGAATTTGGAAAAACAAACAAGTATTTGTGGTTATATCATTGTCAACTTTAAATAACACTGCAATGAAGATTGAAAGTTCAACATTTGATTGCTATGGAGTTGGAAAACGACATATTTGGAGAACATATTTAACATCAGAAAATACTAAGTTAGCATTGAAATTCAAATTTTGATCAGAATGCGGTTAGAAAACAAATAGAATTTGGGCAGATTAAATTTTATAAAGGAGGTGAGTTGTTCTACATATGGATTTAAAATTTAATTTTAAGGAGATGCGAAAATTAAAGTAATGCAGAATGAGAGGATAAATTTTAATAGTTCTGCCAATATAGAGAAAGACTTAGGCAAGCTTTTTATATGTAAATCTAAAACATGACCTATTCAAACTATTATATTGTTGATAATGATTTATTGAATATTGATCATTCTTGATGTAGGTAGCATATAAAGACATATTCTCATGTTTGAGAAGGTAGAAGATTGTTACGACTTACGGTAAAGTAAATCTATATGTGGTTAGTTAGATGTTTTGTTAGGCTTAAAGTTTTTTGTCTATAGTGAAATATATCAACAGATTCGAATATACCTTAGAGTGTGGAATAAATTGACTCTGTTGGGGTCAAATGTTTGCTCAAATTAAATTGTGTCTTCCTAAAGTTGTGTAAGCTTACTGGTGTGTGTTATATGTGGATGTGTTTGGAGAAAACAAGAGTTTAGAATGAATATGTTGCTGGGTGAAAAATTATTAGAAATACATCAACATATAAGAAAGTTATAATATAATCAGCTTTGGTAGGCTGATGTATTTCCCAGAGTGAGAAAAGTATACCAGTAACATGGTTATTCTAAACTCTGTTTTGGTAGGTAACTAAGTAGGGGAAGTGCATCAATTCTATGCATATACATCTAATATTCAAATCTAGGGAAATTAAATGTTAGTTACTCAACTATTTTACACTTTAGAGAAGTATTTTGTTTTGAAAATTAAAGGATAGCAAACATGTGAGCTAATAAGGTAAACAAATTTAGTGTAGAAATTTTCATAAATTGTCATTGCAATTGATAACTGGAATGTACAAACGGAAATTAGAGATTTACCCGCGCTGATAACTGGACGGCATTGTGCTGGAATGCCGTGGAACGATAGAGACCAACTAAAAACGAATTTGTTGGGATTGAAATTGAAATTCAGGAAAAGAATTCAGATTTCGTACTTAAATATAAATAAACGAGTTTCAAGGCACGTCAAGTTCAGGTAGAAGTTATAGTAATCTTAAAGTATAAAGCAATTTTAATGTAGAAAAGTGGACATAGTGTATGTTCAGATTTTACAACCTAAAAATTTAGATACGCACACACACATATATATTTTCAGTACAAAGCAATTTCAAGTTCAGTTTTTGCTGATTACAATATGAAACCACCAGACACGCACACACACACACACACACACACACACATATATATATACATATATCCATATATAGTTAGATAAAAATTGAGTAATTCAACAAATGAATTGAAAATTTCATCAATGCAGATATTAATCTCGATTAAGCACCAATCAAAGGCTTTGTAACTGGAGTCCATAGAGATTTACCTGGGGTGAAGTTTCTGTTCTTGGTGAGACAATGGTGAGGGCGAAGAAGAATTGAGCGTTGTCTAGGGTTTGGCAGCGGGAATTCGGTTGAAGTTAATCACGTCTCCTACTACCATATAGATATGAAAAAAAAAATTGAAGGTATTTGAAAAATTAATCAACACAATCAAAAATTATAGGAAGAACATGAAATAATTGAAAGTAATTGAGTTTGAAGATTACTTTTGGAACGAAACTTGGATGCATTCGCATCAATTGATGAGCGGCGAGAGTGATGGTGGGGTTGGCGCTGCTTCGTTCTTCGTGGTTGGAGAGATGTGTTATGATAAGTGAGACTGTGAGACGGGTGGGGTGAGGGTGTGGCCGTGTGTGTTCGATTGATTTACAGTGGGGAGGGGGAGGAGAGTGTGAGGTGCGGCGAGGAGGAGGAGTGTGAGGTAGGGTTTGGTATGTGTGTGTGTGTATTTTTAAGTATTCTTTTTATTATCTTAAATAATTGGTAGTGTCAAGTATGTATTAGTGATGATAATTACTTATTACTCGTATTGTAAATTAGTAGTACATTATTTTATTTCTATAATTTGTATTTTTATATATATTTCTATATTATTTTTTGTAGGTTATTTCTTTCATTCATTGTAGGTGTGAGTGAAGATTGAGCTTATTTTGTAGGTTAAGTTCAATAATTTAATTTTTTTTATTTCTTTTATTCATTGTAGGTGTGAGTGAAGATTGAGCTTATTTCGTAGGTTAAGTTCAATAATTTAATTTTTTTTTTTTAGATTGAAAGTGTTGTAGAACCTTATTTATTAGGTTAGTGTAATTTTGATTGAGTAAATTGTAAAATTGAATGTGTTTGAGGCAAATTTATAAAGTATTTTATTACTTATTTCAACAAATTTATTGTTAAAAAAAATTATATTGATAATTTGGTTATGTGAAATTAAAGTGAATAAAATGGTAATTTTAGTGAATTCATACGATATTTAGTGAAATTACCCGTTTGATATTCTTCTAAATAATTGGAATGGGGAGAATAATAATAATTTCATATGTAATTATTTTGCTTCTATAAGTTAGAAATTAATTTTTTTTAGCCCAACATTGATTTTTGTTATTAAACATTATATATTATATGCATTTATTTTCAAATTCAATATTTTTTTGTAGTTCATATAAATAATTATAAATTTAAATATTGAAATTGGTTGTGCTCCTTTTATATATATATATATATATATATATATATATATATATATTATATGTATATTTATATATACCCATATATATGTTAGATGTATTTGTTTAGTTGGTATAAACAAGAGTTTTTTTTTTAATCATCAAATAGCTTGTAATTCGGATACGGACGAATATTATGTAATTCGAATTGGATCTTGAATCGGAATTCAAATTTTTGGATTCGGATTGGAATTCGACTGAATATTAAATTTTCATCGCAAAATAGATCCTGTTTGTATACGTTTTCGGATCGGCGGGTACTGTACTAGAATTTTGAACTTGCAAAATTATAACGTTTTCGGATCCTACCTAGATTGCACTCCCAATTGTAAGCAACTTGCGAAATTATAATTTTTAACTTAAATCAATATTTATTTACTCAAAGTATTAATTCAGAAAAATTAATTTTGGCTATCCATTTTTTGAAAATATAATATGAAACCATCTTTTCTTTATTATTGTACAAATAATATTCGTGAAGAATAATTTTTGCTGCTCCCCATTTAACAAATGAACAATTATTGTACCCAAATTGAACGTCTTGCTCAAGAACGGTGGAATCAAAGCTTGAATTCGTAAAATTCTGGCGACTGAAAGGAAATCACTAAGCTATTCCGCCACTTATGTCACCACCGGAAACCTATTTGGACTCAAATTGGGCATCAAAAGAGTCATCAGAAGCTCAACAGAGGGAAGGGCAGAGCTCCAGTAAAGGAAATTAAGGGGAGGAGGAGGTGGATGAGTATTCTGACTGCCATCAGCTTTCATTGCGCCCTAGCGAAAGTGAAGATAAAAATAGAGAGAGAGAGAGAGAGTGAAAATCATAGTAGGGGAAGATCTGTGGTACTGTCAAGTTTTCGTTTAGCACTTACGATGGAGAAGATGGAATGGATGGCCGCAATTGAGAGAGAGGTATTAGGTATGGAGCGTTGAGAGAGGGAGGCGAAATAGAGAGAGCGTGAGGCAGATGATTATGTTTAGGGCTTGGGGTAAATAGGGAATTATGAAACACAATTAATGGGTTAAAATTAGTCCAAAAATGAATCGGGACATTTAATTTGGGACAACCCAATTTGGTAAGCGAGGCTTTTGATTTGGCACACAGGGAATATTTAATATAGTACTTGACACACTTTCTTTATTCGAACGTCTCACTAAACTTGGCGCATTCTATAAATAGTAAAAATTATCTCTTTAAAAAGGTGTGGATCCTACCACCTTTATCACTCTTACACACTACTTTATACACTCTTCTTATTAACCGTATCGGAAAAAAAGGTGTCATGCTTAGTGGGACGGATGGAGTAATCTTTTAGTCTCAACAAATATGTCGAGACAATCTCAAATTTGAGTCATCCGTGACGCGACTATGTAATTTAATGTTAATGTAATTTAATTTTTTTAAAAAAAACATGTCTTATTTTTATTTATTTATTTGTCATAATTATTAAAGAAAAGTATTCCCTCTACACTTTTTTAAGTGTTCCATTTAATTTTTTTTCTTATTTACTAATATTGTCATATTTCAAAATTTTAAACAAAAATTATGATATTTTTCTTATTATACTTTTATTTAATATTTCATATACTTTAAAAAATGAAATGTATAAATTCATTTATCAAATGTGAATGAATAAAATAAGTTAATAAATTATATACGTAAACTGTATATTTTCTTAGTGCGTGTATTTAGATGACTTAGAACATTTAATTAAAAAAATTATAAAATAGTAACATTCGTTATGTTACTCTTATTAAGACGTGTTTATATTTTTTCGTATACATCCACTTTAACTATGATCTTAAGAAAAATAAATTGTGCACTAAAATTTACCAAATAAAGAATGTGTTTAAATGATCAAGGTAAATGAAATATAACAATTAGACATGCAGTAAAGAATGTAGAGTAGATAAGTTGATGATATAAGAAAAATAAAATATGCTTATTGGAACGAGGGAATATTCCACTAATAATAATGATTTGGGGAATCAATAAGTTAATATAGACAAAGTTGGTATATTGAGAAAGTAAGAAGACATCGTTTTTAATATTGAGAAATTATATCAATGGGATCGTCACCAAATAAAAAAGTTTCATAAACTTCCAACACGAAAACCATTACTATAAGAAATTGCTTTCTTTAATTACAAAGAAAACTACTCCACTCTCTAGAAAATGAAATGGGATGAAGTTTGTTCGACCTAAAATGTGTGCTAAACTGAAGTACGTGGCGTTGTTAAGTCCAGACCCACTGTTCTACAAGAGAATCAGTATCGGGCACGAGGAATGTTTCCAGCCGATATACTTTCAGTTACTATATTTAAGTCGACCCGAATATCGTATCTCAACGGAAGGCTATGCAGGGCTACTAATCATTAGTACTATAATGCAAGAAATAAATGCTAAACACTCTAATCAACATGAGGAAGAAGAACTCTAAACTAAGAAAACGGAAAGCAATAAATAAGGGGGTACACAAGAGATTGAAGTCTAGGGTGAGATTATCTCTACTCTAGGTAGATGCTTATTCAATCAAATCAAACCTCTAATAGGCTTCCCCTAAGTTGATTAGCCAATATCTTACGTATTCTTGAAACTAATCCGTGTCTAGCACTTTCTTGTATAGAACACACCTAGAGTAATACCAATCAAGATATGATCACCTATTCTACGTTTCCGATTAATAGGTTAGGTTGTTTGATTATAAATGATGACTTAGAATAATTCATATCAATCCATTCCAAATCATAGAGTTACACATGGTGATCAAGCATGCAAACTCTTAAGCACAGATCAAACAACCATAAAAATAAGCATCAAACCATAGAATATAAACAATCACACCATAGATAAGAATTTAACCAACCAAATTGAAAAGTAAATCCATAGAAAGAGTTATTTTCATAAACTTACTAAGAATGTACTGTTTGGTAGCCAAATTCCTTCAATCCTTGCATACCCCAAGGATCTAAACTAAATAAAGCAGTAAATAAGTGTTGGGAACTGTTCTCTCTCGAGTTACAGAATTAGGGATTGAAGATCTGTTATGAAAATACGCCTAAGAGCACTTAAAACGCACAAATAACTGCAGGCCAGCGGTCGCTGGATGTTGCATTCTGTCCTCCCAGCAAGCGACTTCCCAGCGATCGCTGGAATACCCAGCGATCGCTGGCTGCACGGCCAGCGTCTTTGTGTTTTTCTTCTTCCCGTTTCATGCTCGTCTCTATAGGAATCCGTGGCCGCAGACGGATCTGAATTCGGAGTTGTAACGAAGGAGAACGAGCCAAAACAAAACTGTTGCGCATTGCGCAACAATCTTGCATATGACCATGCTCTCGCGTTCTTTCTCCTCTCGTTTTTTGCTCGTAACTCCTCAGAAGCTCCCATCTGCTTTCCTCGGCTTCGCTCGTCTTAGCATCTTCGGCTTTTCGGCATCAATTCAGCTCTTATCCGTCCTTCATTTCACCATCCTACACCAAACACAAAAACAACAAAAACCGGCGTAATACGAAATAAAAATACACGAAAACAAACTAAACTAAAACCTAGACACGACGAAACATCAACTAAAAACACACTAAAAACATGACAAACAAAGTTTAGTGTTCTATTTGTCTTAAACAGTTTACATTTTATAATTTAATTTATTATTTTAATTAATATGTTATAATAAATTTATTTATAATTAACAATTATTTAAAAAATAATATATTATATTTTTGAATGTATTGACACAAGTATGAAATACATGATTTAAAGTTAAATAAGTAGAACTAACATTGTCGCAAAACAACACAGGTAGTGTAGAAAGAAAGACATCAAGATCTTTAAGAAGATAATGCACTCAGCAGTAACCAATGCAAATGATCTATTGATCCCTGAGACTGAGGTGCAGAGTCCCTATATTATACGTGTGGAATCGCTAGCTACAGTTCGCTTAGTAAATTATTCGTTAAAGCAACGACTTACTCATAAGCACATCGACCATCAACACTATATAATGGTGGCTTGTCGAGAAACTCATCGCTCTTAAGATAAGAAGAAACTGAGATTAGTCCTCTCTTTGTGTTTAGAGGGAGACATTTTTTATTCAATTATCAGTGAAGTTTTTAATTAAAAATGAAAAAATCTAATATCGAGATGAACTCAATGGCAAAAATCAACATAAATGAGGGACTCAATCAATTTGATTATTGAAATTTCATTTAATTAGAAGTGACATTAAATGAAATTTTATATTATACTTGAATGCGATAGATTTCACTATTAAAAATATGAAATTAAATTAAAAAATAAAAATAAAATTTAAAACATGAGGTGGCCACTGCTTTTTCCATATTTATTTGGCAAGAGTTTAAGGTGTTGGTAGTCTATTATTTAGTATTTTGCTAAAATCATCTTTATAGAGAAAAAAACAGTATCATCAAGAAATTAAAAAATGAAAAAGAAAAATGAAAAAACTGTGTTTGAAACTTGAGTCGAATCCATTCCCTTCATAACCAAATCACGATTCTAAATCCATTTCAAATTTCAACAATTCCAATCTCAATCTCCGTTCCCTTCCACCCATTTTCTTGATTTCAATTTCAATTTTGAATCCCGTTCCAATCCAATCTCTTCTGCAACCAAATCAATTCCTCAATTCGATATCCAAATCAGCCATGGACAGAGAGCAGGAAGAGATCCAACATCTAGGGTTCATGGGGATCGTGCAGGAATCCTGCAACATCGCTTGGTCATGGAGGAAGATCTTCGCCCAAATCACAGTCGCCCTAATCCTCCCCCTCTCCTTCATCTACCTCGCTCACATCGAGATCTCGGAGCTCCTCTTCACCAAAATCATGCACAACGAATTCATCCTCGATCAAACCCCCGAGGGCTCCGGCGCCTACGACCGCCTCAGCAACCTCCTCTCCTCCGAGCTCACCACCTTCTTCCTCTTCAAGCTCGCCTACCTCCTCTTCTTCATCGTGCTCGCCCTCCTCTCCACCTCCGCCGTCGTCTACACCATCGCCTGCATCTACGCCGCCAGAGAGGTCTCCCTCCGCCTCGTCATCAGCGTCGTCCCCAAGGTCTGGAAGCGCCTCATCGTCACATTCATCTGGAACTTCATCATCATGTTCGCCTTCAACGTCGTATCCGTCGTCGTCCTCCTCATCGGCGCGATAATCTTCGGCCAGATCCCCATTTTGGCGCCTCTTTTCCTAATCGCGTTCTTCATCCTGTACGTGGCCGGATTCCTGTACATCACCATCATATGGCACCTCGCCACGGTGGTGTCGGTGCTGGAGGAGAGCTACGGCCTGAACGCGATGGCGAAGAGCCAGGATCTGATAAAGGGGAAGATGGGGGTCTCGTTCATGGTGTTCATGGTGATTGGGGTATTCTTCTTCGCGATTCAGCTCATGTTCGAGATGGTGGTGGTGCAGGGGGAGGGGGGAATCGTGGAGAGAATTGGGTATGGAATGATAAGCCTGGGATTGTTATCAATCTTGATGCTGTTTGGGTTGATAGCACAAACAATCATATACTTGGTGTGCAAGTCATATCACCATCAGAATATAGATAAATCGTTGCTGGCTGATCATCTTGGAGGTTATCTGGGTGAATATGTGCCTCTCAAGGCCAGGGATGTGCAGCTTCAGCAATTTGAAGTTTGATAGCTTTTGATTTTATCATGATTTGTAGTTTCATACCAATACCAGCCACATGCATACTAGTTTTTGTGGGTTGATTTCTGATGATTTGGTAGATTCATTAAATTTGTATGGGGAAAGATTAGTGATATGTGGGTATGGGTTGTAAAGGGACACAGTGAAAATGTGCGGTATGAATCTGTGGTGGAAGGCATATTCTTATCTGGATCACTAATTACTGTTCTTGCATTTAATCTTCTAAAACTTAATTCAGGTGTTTTCAAATTCAAAACCCGATGGACCAAACACATTAAACCGCCGGTTTCGATGAGTAAACCATTTTCCTTGAGAAATTGGTTGATCGGTCGATTTCAGTTTATGAATTTGGCCTTAAACTTAACTATTTTATTATAGTAAACCAAATAATTAGAATACTCATGCATACAATAATATTAAAATACTAGTAAATATTTATATAATATCCTTAATTTATAATTACCATTAAAATAATAACTACTCTCTCCGTCCCCTTGAATGCGGCCACAAGAAATCCGGCACGAAGTTTAAAAAAGTAAAGTGTTTGTTTTTTAAAAAAGTGGGAGTGAAATATTTCAAATGTAAAACTTTTTTCTTTGTTATAAAATGATCACTTTTAATAAGACGGTCGAGAGACGTGAGCACATTTAGCTGAACGGAGAGAGTAGTAACTAATTAATTAATAAAGTGGAGGATTTAAAATACATAAAGGTAGAACAATTATTATTATTTTATAATAATATATTAGATAGTTAAAATTTGAGCTTGTTATATTAAAAGATTCTTTTATCATATTTTCTCAAGGGGTTAAAAATGTAATTAACTGATTCTTTACTTTTTAACTTGTTCTTAATCTTTCACTATATACTAGTCTCCGTACCACTAAATTTGACACATTTCAAAAATAGTAAAAGTTATATCTTTAAAAAAGTGTGAGTTCTACCACTTTTATCACTTTTACACTACTTTATAAACTCTTATTAATAACCGTACCGGAAAAAAAGGTGTCAAGCTTAGTGGGACGGAGGGAATAGTACGGTACCCGTACGATGCACGGAGCTTAATCACAAAAAATTTCAGGCATAATGTTTCAAATAAATATCAATTTAAATAAAAAATATAATTTCACAACTTATTTACACTCATATAAATATTATACTCCCTTCATCCACAAACAATGGTGTACCATTTACTTTTTAGTGCACCGTCTCACATATTTTTATATACTATAAATTACATCACATTTCACTATTTAGTGGACTATTTTCTCCACCAAAACAACACATCGTAATATCGTATTTTTCATAAAACATGCGTCCACTCACCAATGATACACTTATCATATTTTTCTTAGCCCATGATATTTTTTCAATCAGCGTACTTTTAACTTGTATCCAACTTTGCATACCAAAGTTAACAATAATCATAATAATATCAATTGTTCATTTATTTAACTATCTTGTCACCCCACTCAAATCCGTAATTTTATTCGATCTACTTTCAATTTCACTTGAACTAATCAAATTCGCACTATAAATATTTTACAATAACAAATACGTTGAAATTTGTAATTAAAAAAAATCATATTTTAATTATTCTTTATGAACTGTTATTTAATTTAATTAAGAATACAAAATTGATAATAAAAAACAAACTTCATTTCAAAACCATGTATGCACAAAAAAATTTACAATAGGCAAAATGATATTAATAAAATCATTTTATTAAATTCATATCAGCACTCAAATTATCATTTTGCTTTATTAAAATTCATTTCATTTTCAACTAACCAAATTCTCACTATGAAAAATTTTTAATAAACATTTATTGAAATCTATAAAAAAATTGATACTCAAATTATTTTAATATTTGTTTACTAAATACTACTACTATTTAAAATAATTAACAATAAACAACATATGTTAAGGAAAATAAATTTAATCAAACATTTATAATTTTTAAATTTACTAAATCATACTGCGATTACTCGATAATTAAAATTTTATAACAAATAATAATAAAGATTAACTACTTAATTTAGTTATAAATATTTATTATAATTTAAATTTAAAAATTAATATATAATAAAATTCAATCATCTCAATTAAATACTAAATCAAACAAAAAACACATCAATATTAAATTTAACTTAATAAATAAGATCAATCTTTGCTACATTCAATAAAAAATAAAATAAAATATATAATATATACATATAAGAGTGTTGTGATCTCGGTTTGCGCGCGTTCTGCCTAAGGAGCCTGTTCGAGACAATTTCTGTACAAGACAAATGACCGTGTTAGGTGACAGATTCTCTCCACTAAATTAGGGAAAGAGAATCTGTCCAAATATGAATCTCGACACAGATTGTGAGCAGTCTGTCTAAGATACAAAACGATTGATGGCCTTTTCAAGCTTACCAGGGCGTCTGTTCTTACACGGAAGCTGTGATTACATATTATGCTCTACACTTGGAAAATTTTGTTATTAAGTCGAGTGTTCTTTAAGCGGTTGATTCAAGTGCACAACTTGCAGATGGTGATTTGCTCGCTGGTGAAGTGTGAATACATAATCAATAAATGCAATGCAGGAAGTAAAGAACACGCATTGTTTAACGTGGTTCAGATAACACCCCTACGTCCACGGGCGATCAAAATTGATCGCTGAATCCCTTAACCTTGGATTCCTCAATTCTTTAACCTTGTTGAGTACGAGCACACTCTTCTTATTTATACTTGTTGAGGATGAGATTATTCCTCGCTTATTTAAACTCGTAGAGAACGAGATCTGGGTAGGAGTTTGTATTTAGACCGCCTTTTGTGAAGGATACTAGAACTATGACTGTTGAAGTGCTAAGATATAGTTAGTTCTAGGATATGAGATTCTCATAAATGTGTTGGTAATTCTTTACAAGGTTACAACACTTCGAAGGGTATTTATAGACGAAAGAGAATTGAGTGATCTCTTGAATGCTTGAGAGAATTGATTGAACCCATATGAGGGGCTCACGAAAATGCAGGATCCATAGGTTTAATAAATCACATGAATAATTAATCCTTAAAGCACATAGGAGAATATAATGCGGAAATATAAATTATACATTCTCCTTATGCTTAATCAAATACTGTATAATTTTCGAAAAATAAGAGAATTGAATCTCTTATGGAGCGCCGGTTTCTCACACAGGAGAGAGAAAATGACTTCTTCTTATTCTCTATTTATAGACATAGTGGGCTAGGATAGAGAGAATGAATTAGATCTCAAATAATAGAAACTATAATCCCCTCTTTATCTCTTGCAGTTACAACTATAATACAAATTCAAATTTAAATTATATTCAAATTTAATATGGGCTTGGACAAATCCATAATTATGGTAAATTAATTTTCAAGTTTCATTTTGGGCCCAATTGAATTTAATTAATTAGTTGACCCACCTTTAGACTTAAATTAATTAATTTAAATTACATTATCCTCCAATTAATTACTCTATGTAAATGCAATAAAGAGCAGTTCTATTATAAATATTTATCGACTCCACTATAGGATAAATATTGAACTCATTTTGATTCATTCGAATTACGGACGTAACTCTTTTGTCATTAATTATTTCTTGCATTTAAAATTTTCTAAATCCATTAATTAATTGAGTTTGCTGACAACTCACAATTAATTAATATATTTATTCGTGTGCGATCCGTTTCAGACCTTTAATATTACATATGGAATAAATTCTCAACCGGTCGGGTTTCTTATGTAATAAACCTTTCTGAATGTCTCACGCGGATTTATCAACTCGTGTCACCGAGATGCGATTCTGTACAACTGACAGTCGAGCACTTCTGGCTAAGCCAATGACTACTACCCAAAACATCACTATTTAAAGTTACGAAAAACTCGCAAGTATTGATGAATCAAAATAGCTTATAATCAACCGCCTATACTAATATCATCGTCAAAGATTAAGAATTGAATTAATTTCCAAGACCTCGTTCTAAGTATCAGCACGTTATAACTTATCACACAGTGAAACCACTCAATATGTATACGCAAAGCATGTATATCCGCTTATACATACCGACATTATTCTACGAGCTAAGGTCAGTCACATCGAAATGATATCGCAGCCTTTACCGACTAGACTATCCAAGTCCATCTAGACTGTGACTTTATATTACAAAGGAGCCGACTGTGTTACCTTCCGTGATCATCGATCCACCACACAGTCTACAATTGTAATAAATGGATTTGTTTACAATTCAATATATAACAATAACAAATAACAAACCAATGATAAAAACATTTATTCTCATTAAAAGTGCAATTGAAAATAGGTTTGATACATCGTCCAAGCATAAAGCATGCTTTGAGGTATACAAACCCTAACAACCTCTCACTTATACTCAAACATGCTTTAGAGTATACAATTTGTGTCGCATGACATCACAAATCTCTCACTTATACCTAAAGCAAGTCCATTACATGTATCACCTCAAATCTCTCTAAGTGTCTCTCCAACGTTTTACCGTTCAGGCTCTTTAAAAGATTAGTCAGGTTGTAATCCGACGCTACCTTGGACACTACTACTTCGCCCCTTCATACTATATCTGAAATGATATGGTATTTCCTCTCAATGTATTTGCTTGCCTTATGGATCCGTGGTTCCTTTGAGTTTGCCACTACACCTGAGTTATCACAATAAATCGTGATACTCGAAGGTATACTCGAAATCACATCTAGATCCATCAAGAAGCTCCTAAGCCAAACCGCTTCATTTGAGGCCTCTGTCACGACCACATATTCGGTTTTCATGGTGGAGTCCGTGATGCATTTCTGCTTCACACTCTTGCATGTCATGGCTCCGCATCTCAAAGTAAACACATAACTGGAGGTCAATTTCCTCAAATTTCGGTTCGTCTGTAAATCAGAATTTGTTTAACCCAAAGGATAAATGTTGTCCAACTAGTAAACCAAAGAACACTCCCTAGTCTGTTTAATGTACTTGAGTATGTTCTTTACTGCCATCTATTAATCCTTTCTTGGGTTAGACTGATATCTTGCTCCATGCCTACGGTAAAGCAGATATCCGGCATAGTGCACATCATAGCATACATGAGACTACCTACTGCAGAAGCAATGTATCTGTCTCATCTCCTCTTTCTCTACATGTGTCTTAGAACATATGTCCTGAGAAAGTATGATTCCATGTCTGAAAAGTAAGAAACTCTTCTTGGAATCCTGCATGCTAAAGCTTCTAAGTATAGTCTCAATATTGGACTCTTGAGATAGGTACAACATTCTTCTTTTTCGGTCACGAATGACCCTGATCCCTAGAATGTATCCTACTTCTCCCATATCTATCATATCGAATTGATTGGACAGACACGCTCTAACGTCCGACAACATCTTATTGACACTTTCATCAAGAGAATGTCATCTACGTATAGCATCAAAAAAACAACCGTCTTGCCCTCACACTTCTTGTACACACATCTTTCGTCAGGACACTGATCAAATCCTTAGGACTTGATAACCTGATCGAAACAAAGGTTTCATGACCGCGAGGCTTGCTTAAGCCCATAGATGGACTTCTTAAGCTTCCACACCTTGTGTTCCTTTCTTTGAACTGCATAGCCATCGGGTAGTTGCATATGAATATTTTCTTCAAGACTTCCGTTTTGAAAAGCTATCTTGACATCCATTTGCCATACTTCCCTATCTATATGTGTTGCTACTGACAAGAGTATACGAATAGACTTGAGCATAGCTACCAGTGAGAAGGTCTCATCGTAATCGATACCTTCCTTTTGAGTAGCCTTTAGCTACTAGGCTAGCCTTGAAGACAACGACGTTATTGTCAGTTCCTCATCTCCGCTTGAATATCCATTTACTCCGACTGGCCTTGCAGCCTTCGGGCAGATCAACTAGCTCGTATACTTCCTTGTTTACCATGGATTGCAATTCAGACTCCATCATCTCTTGCCAGAGGTGACAGTCCTTGTATTGGACCGCTTCCTCAAAATTCCATGGGTCCGATTCATCTAGGCCTGAGACTGAGTCAGATGCCTCTCCCACTCCAATAAATTGAACGGGTTGGCGAACAACCCTCCCACTATGACGAGACTCCACTACAGGTGGTTCAAGTATTTGGGTTGGTGTTGGTGGTGGTTGCGTTTTCTTTTAAATTTGGACAAGCTATAGTTCTCATTTCCTCGAGAACTATCTTACTTCTGGGCTTGTGGTTGTTCACAAAGTCTTCTTCTAGAAATCGAGCGTGGGTGGTGATCACGACATTTCGATCTCTGAGACTATAAAACTCTTACTCTTTCGTCTTTCTAGGATAACCCATGAGCAGACACAAGTCAGTACGAGGTTCCAATTTGTTGGGGTCCCTTTCCTAGCACGTGTGCTGGACAACCCCACACCTTGAGATGACTTAGACTGGGCTAGCGCCTTATCCACAACTCAACCGGTGTCTTAAGGACCGACTTGGATGCTTCCAAGTACAATGTGTAAACTGACCTCATTAGGACATATCCCCAAAACGAAATATGTAACTCTGCATAACTCATCATAGATCTTACTATCTCCATAAGCATTCTATTTCGTCTTTCTATTACACTATTTTGTTGAGGAATACCTGGTGCAGTTAACTGGGATTGAATCCTTGCTTCCGACAAGTGGTTCAAAAACTCAGCACTGAGGTATTCGCCTCTGTGATAAGAATGCAGACACTTGATAGTCTTTTTCTGATGATTCTCCACAAGTACCCTAAATTCCTTAAATTTCTGAAAGGAATCTAACTTGTGGTACATCAGGTAGACATATCTATATTTGGAGTAATCATCAATGAAAATGATGAAATACTCCATGCCACCTCTGGCCTGGGTCGTCATTGGACCATAAACGTCAGAGTGAATGATATTTAATACATCTTGGGCTCTATTTCCTTTGACCCTAAACAATCTCTTGGTCATTTTACCTTCCAAGCAAGATTCACAAGTAGGGTATGGCTCAGCTTGGAGTTTATCCAAAGGCCCATGTTCCACTAGCTTTTGAATCCTCTAAGGTTAATATGTCCAAGTCTTAAGTGCCAAAGATATGTATCATTCGACGAAAGACAAGAAGCTTTTCTCTTCTTGGAGTTAGTCGATAAGTTAAAAGTTGAAGTTTGTTGCTTAGGCTGCGCATATATAATATATGAGTTGTTTACCATCGTGTTTGTGCAGATAATGTTTTATCCATTTTTAGTCTCGTTTTTCTTGCGTATTAGGTTTATAATGTTAATTTTGTCGTTCGATTTGATACTTTGGCTTTTCATATTTTACATTATAGGTAAAGATCGGCAAAACGGAGTTAACAAGACTCGAGAGGAGAAACGAGGACAAAAATGACACAAAATAGGAGAAATTGGATCTAAGGCCGAGCGCGGGGGTAGCAAGCGCTACCCCCTAGCAAGCGTTGGATAGAGCGGACAGAGAGGGGGGCTAGTGACCGCTACCTCCTTAGCGGTCGCTACCCCCTGCGAAGTTGGGAAAGTCAGAGAGGGGGGGCTAGCGACCGCTACCCCCTTAGTGGCCGCTGGCCCCCTTTAGCTCGCCTGCAGATAGAGAGCCAGGGTAGCGAGCGCTACCCTGGAGGGATTTTTCTCCTATTTGAACCTCCACGCGTGATTCATCTAAGACACTTCTACAATTTATAATTCTAGGATTTTAAACCACGAGAGAAAACACAGTAGTCTAGATTTTCCATTCCGTAGTTCGTTATTCATTTCGCATTTTGGATTCGTTCGTGATTCAAACCCGGAGACCTTTTTAATGCATTATTTTCCATTTAATTAGTGAGTTTTTATCGCTTTCGTATTTATTTTATGCTTCTCTTTCTTATTGCTTCATTCATGATTAATTTCCAATTATTGATTCTCAATCCTTCGTTCTTGTTAATTAATCAATTCGAAGCATGTCAAGATTTCTTTCCTTTAATTCCTCGTTCTTAGATTTAGGATTTAACTGCTTTCTTAATTATAGCCTAGATAATTCGTTTTCTTATTCCTTTAATTTCACTCACCTAAGTAATTAATTAATTAGTTCTTAATCATTCAAACTCCAATTATTTAATTGCTTTCTTGTTGAACAACGTAGATGAAGCCCTACTTAGCCTTCCTTGAGAATACGACTAGAGTCAACTTATTAATCTATAATGATCTTATTCTATTGCGAGTAACTTAATAAAATAAGTTGGAAACAAATTTGGTGTCGTTGCTGGGGAGGGCTTTAGGTATTTATTTGCGTTGTGTTTTATTTCATTTCTTTTCTTCTTTTATTTTTCTTTTCTTCTTTTATTCTTCTTTTCTTTATTACTTTGCTCCCACAAGGTACGTTTGATCTTTGTTGGTTTTGTGTATGCTAGGACGCCGAAACTTGAGACAAGAGTTGGTGCCCTTTGTCGACAATATCAATAGAAGAGAATGTGTACTTGAGGAGCGATACAGAGACGTCGTCAATCTCGCCACTTTATTCGAGGAGAAATTTGTCATAATGGCTGAGGAAGAAGAAACACCTAAGAAGCTCGGAGATTTCGCCAGGCCATCCTATGAGATCACGACATGTGCTATAGTGTTATCTGCTGCGGGAAGGAACTATGAGTTGAAACACAACCATATCAACTTGCTTCCCTCGTTCTACGGCTTGGCCAACAAAGATGCACTCCTTTTCATTAGAGAGTTCTACACTGTGGTCCATTCTATCCCACTTCAGGCCCTAACCGATGATGAGTTGCTTAGGAAGTGTTTCCCCTACTCGCTGAAGGATAGGGTGAAGTCGTGGTATCTTTCCCTTCCAGCAGGATCTCTGCCCACGTGGAAGGCCGTTAGTACTACATTCCTGTTCAAGTACTATCCGAATCACAAGACACAACAGATTCGACTACAGATTATGCAATACACTCAAGAACCCGACGAGCCTTTCCGATTCAAGCTAAAAAATCAAACTGAACCATTGATAATTGGTCGGTTTGGTTCAGTTTTAAAATATTTGGATTTGATTTGGTTTTAATTTTTAGGAAATCGATTTTTTTTAGTTTGGATCGGTTTTAAGTAAAACAATTGTTCGGTTATCAACCGAACCGACCAAATTTAATTATATATATATTATAAATCATAATAAATGAATAAATTACTTAAACTTAAATAGTATTTGTTACAAAATATCATTTATAAAATAATAACAAGTTCTAAATTCTAAATAATTTGCATAAAACTAAAACATTTCATCCAAATGAAAGTAAGCAAATAACATGAAATATGGATGAATAAACTTAAAAATTGAAAGTGTTTGAATAAATTAATTTTTTCAATGTTTATTCCATGTCGTAAATAATCATATATAAGATTGAATAAATTTTTAATTTAAATAATTTGAACATTAATTTTTTGAATGCAAATTATAATATATTTTTTAATGAAAAATATATAATTAGAATTTTTGGATAATTGAAATTGAATTTTAAATTTAGATTTGTATAGATTTGATTTTAAAAATAATTTGATCAAATCGATTTTAATTTCTAAATAATTCAATTAATTTGATTTTAGTGATTTGGTTTGGTTTTAATGTAACCATTGCTCACCCTAAGTGGAATAGTAGCTTGCGTTTCCCAAATAAACCGATTATCCTCCCTCGGTTTGCCTACTCTACTCTACGCTGCAAACGCCTTTCTTCCTTCTCGATTTGCCTTGGCTAATTGGCCAAAAGGTTAACATTTTTCAGCTTTATCTTATCTCATTCCGTTTGAATGAACTTCTAGCTAGTAGTTTGGTTGATCGCCGGTTGATAATACTCTTGTTGTTAAAGAACATTTGATAATTATTGAAGATTCCCAAATCATTAATATTCAAGTTAGACAAGAATTTCATTTTGAGTTGTTTAAACTTTGTTCTTGCTTTGCACGCAGCCTGTTCGATCAAATGTCTCTTAGAAAAAGTAACATCATTTTTTTTTTTCTTTAAGACTGTTTCAGGTTTCCATGCTCTTATTTACTACGATTATTCTTCATATGTATGTAATGCCCCTTCATTTTCATGGAGAAATTGAAATTTTGGTATTCATATCCACAGTCATGGAAGAAGATATGTCGAGTTCGCTGAGGCGGATGTCTATGAGGACTCGTAAGGTTGCTCCGAAAATGGCTGCAGCCCTCTCCAGCAGCGACAATCGCACTCAGGTCGTGTGGCTTGACTTTTATGTTCTATTGTATTTGTTTGGAGCTTGGCCTTGTTATATAAATCTAATTCTGAAGAAGAATTTGTCAGGCAATGCTTGCACGTCTCGAAGCTCTGGAAAACGATAATGCTGGATTGGAGACGACGCAAGCTGATGATGATGACGAAGCCTCCCTTGATGACGATGATCAAGGTCAATTGTTTTGTAACTGTTGCATTATAATTTATATACAAGCATTCACAAAGCAAAGACCTTAGTCAAAGCCCATTTCTCCCAAAGCTCTTTCCGTTGATGATGTCAGTCATCCATTCTGCATAATAAGCTACTAATCTGATTTTCTGGGGTTGATATTGGTAGAATGGACTTTCCAAAATATTGTTTATTTTGCTGCTGACTAAAGAAAATCTGCTGTTCATTTGGTGTATGGTTCCTCACTCAATATACATGCATCTCAGAATAGTTATCACTTCCACAGAACTGTCCTTTTTTCTACCATTTAGCTAATCTAGTTGTTTGCACTAACTTCTCGGGTACTGCCTATTGTTTTTTAATTGACTGCTCAGTTCACACCATTTAGGTGTTGGTGATCTTTAGCTCTGGCACAATTTACTGGCATATACATATATTAGTTTGTAAGGATTAAGTTGACATACTGCATATGTATATGTGTTTCCATGAAAAGTCACCTAGTGGGTATTTTAAGAAAAAGGTCACACATCGCCAGAATAGCGTAAGCACTATGCTGTAGAGTGGTCATGGGTTGAGATCTGCAGGTGTTATCTCCCTGAACCATTTGTGTCCATATATATGTATATTATTGCAACACCAACTTTGGATTGAGAAGCTTTAGGATTTGCATTTAAGAAAATGCGAACCATAGAGCAACTAATGTCACCTACAGATTGCCTAATTTGCTACAAATTTAAATGTGTCATTTCTCATTTTTTATCCTATAGTTACTCTGATTTCGGGTACCTAGCTAAGTTATTACTCCCTTGTCTTCTATATTTGAGTAAGCTGTTTCTTCTAACCCTTGGGCTTTTACATGTAGATATTTTCTGCTTAATAACGACCCTAATGTACCTTAGGCCACGACCCCTACACTATTTTTCAGTCACATTTTCTCCCAATGTTGGACCTCTACCTATCAAGAAGAGTTATCACTGTCCTAGGGTTAAATGCCCAAGACAATAGCGGTAGTGAGGTTAATACCTAAGGCAATAGGTCTCAGGTTGGCCTAGTAGTAGTGAAGTTAATACCGAAGGCAATAGGTCTCGGGTTCGAGTCCTCCGTGACACGGCTATGTAATTTAAATTTAATGTAAACCAAATTTTAAAAAAAATAAGAGTTATCACTGTCTCATAGAACTTTCACAGTGCAACAGTCAAGTCCGGCCATGAACCTTTGCTGCATGCTTTAGTCAGCTCTATTTGTATTATTCAGTGATAAATAATTATTTTCAAGTAGGCTTCTTTTCCACTGGCCACTTTGTGCTCTATTCGGCCTAATGATCTTCAGTTGTTTCCTCCACTAATTTCATGCTTTATTATATTCCCCACTGATATATCCATATCTTAACCAATATTTTATAACTTAAAACGTACCATCGTGCAGCATATCAGAAGAAGCAATCAAAAAGCACAAAGCGCAAAACTCGTCAAGCTAAAGCACTTGAAAATGCTAAGAAGGCACCAAGAACATTCATTGAGCTCTTGCAAGAGGTAAGGGCTAATGTCACTCAAAAATTGTTTACTCTCTATTTTGTAATTGCTACAGATTGTTAGTTGCTGCTTATCATTCCATACTGAATAGCTCTTGGAAATCAGGCCAACTTGGAATCGTTGCCTCACCATGTACCCTCTTATCTGAGAGCTGCCGTGGGACCTCCAAGTTCCACTGCTCGTCGCCATTTCTGCACAGTGTGTGGATTTTCTGCAAATTATACATGTCTCCGGTGTGGGATGCGGTTCTGCACGGTTAGGTGCCAAAATATCCATAATGATACTCGTTGCTTGAAATTTGTTGCTTGACTGGTCATGGGCCTGGTCAAAATTAAGTTGCACAATCATATTAGAGCTCTTATTTCAACCATTATCGAGTCACCTGAGAGTTCTATGGGCTATGGGAAGATTCTTGTTGAAGGATACCCTTTTTAAATCTCCATTATAGTTTGTATAGTCTGTAACATTTTTATTTACATTGTGTGTGAGGCATAGATATCCTTAGCATAATACCGAATATCCCAATGCACTGTTAAAATTCTGAAGTAGACCAAAACATTTACGCAATTACAGTGCTTTTTTTCTTTTCAACATCTGGACTGCTATTATAAGTTGTTTACTTTAGGATATATTCGATTATAAATCTTTGGTTTTCGAGGAAGGCCACATATATTGTCAAATACTCCCTCGTCTTTGGTAGTAATAATTCATATTCCTTTGTAGTTGTCTTGTTGATAACAATTTATTTTTTTGGGTAAAAATTAACACGTGGATGTTTATCGATTTTCATGTAATATATATTTATTGAATACATTAATTTTCGTGTGAAAAGAAAATGAATTATTATTAGTGAGACGAAGCGAAAAATATTAAATATTTTCATCCGTCTTAATAGTTAGTGAAGAAAAAATTAGGGTTAATATATCATATTAGCCATTCTTCAAACAAATTAATAAATAATAGCCACTTAAATTAAAACATGTCAATTATAACCACTTTTTCTATAAATTTACTATTTTAACCTTAATGATGATAATTAAACTTTTTAACAAACATTTTTATTTATTTGCCAAAAAAAATATCTCTCATCTAATTTTATAATAAATTCACAAAATTACCGCCGTCCTCATCGCTGCCGCCATCGTTGTTGTCGCCGCTGTTACCGCAACCATCGCCACCACTGTTGTCGTTGTTGTTCGTAATTGCGCAAATTATATGAACACGACAAGTTTTGGTAATGTTCGTGTAATTACACGACCAACATGATAAATACTAAAGAAATTACACGAGCATGACAATTTTGGTTGTGTTCGTGTAATCATGCAACCAAAATTCTAGCATAATAAGGTAATTACACGACCACAACGAGTCTTTATTATATTCGTGTAATCACACGACAAAGATGATAGCATACTAAAGAAATTACACGAACACGACGAATTTTGCTCGTGTAATCACACGACTAATTTTCGTGTAATCACGCGATTAAGCTTAAGTAAATGGAGTGTAATTTTGTAAGTGTGACTCATTTTTACATTTTTTTTTTCAAGTAACTATTATTTACTTGTATTTTTGAAAAATGGCTATATATGTACACTGTCCCAAAAATTTATTGTTCTTTCGCAATCAAGACTATATTGAAGCGAGAAAAGATGGAAGGTAGGAGAACTACTAATAGTCCTACTAGATGAAACTTGTGTACATCATTTTGTCTATTGTACTCCTACCTACTTCTAAATATGATATAATTATTTTTTCTGAGTTAGTCTTAATGACAATTAAAAAAAAATAATAAAATCAACTTTCTAATAAGACGTCAATCTTATTATCTGTATAACTCTTAAACTATTTTCTACATTTTTCTTAATAACTATATCGAAAATAAGCATATCATTTTTAATTGGATCGATAGAAGTTTTATTTGAACGGATATATTACTATACACGTTAGTTGAATAAACTCAATATATTTCTACGAAGCCGGTGAAAAATATTCCCTGAGAAGAAGCTATTTGGAATAAAGTGGTGCAAGAACAATATTGGCAATTTGGGAGAAGATGCATATCAAAGACAAAAACTTGCAAGAGAAGTGAGATATTGGTAAACTCATGTGTCATGTCTATCATGTTATGTATATATCTTTATCAATCAAAGTTGGGGAAGTGAATATATTTACTGTTTCTTTCCATGCAATAAAGAGAAATATGAGTGGAGTAATGATTGGAAGTCCTAAGATTATTTTCTTTTAAAAAGGACCATGCATCACCACATGCATCAACTCTCTATATTTTATGGTAATAATGATATAACCATAATTCACACTTACAGAGTAGCCCTCAAATAGAAGAAGTCAATAATTTAGAACTTGAGTTAATGTATATAATGGAATAAAATAAATTATTTTATTCGCATCTAATAACTACAGTTGATTTGGTGTCTGCTCCACGTGAAGTTAAAAAGGGATTCGTTCTAGAAAGAGAGAGACAGAGAGAGAGAGAGATGAGTGTGTCAATAATTCGAGGAGCAGTTCTGCTACATATAAATGCCTCAACACAGCTCCATTCCAAATCCAAATCCAAATCAAAACTAAAATCCCCCTTTCTCTTCTCCCTCAAAACCTCCTCTACTTCTGCGACTACTACAAGAGCTCATGCTTCAATGTCTTATCACAAACAACTAGCCGCCGCCAAAAAGGCCGCATCCGTCGCTGCTCGTTTGTGCCAGGTCCGTGCTTCGATTGCCCTTCATGATTTGGTTTTTCCTCTCATTTATTGCAACTGCTATTGCTGAATTGTTGAAATTACCCCGCTAATTGGGAATGAAACGGTTCTTCATCGATTAAGTCGTCTTGTTATCAACGCGCATCTTTTTTTTTTGTTTTATGGATATTACTTATCAAGTGCAATAGAAATATAGAGTGGTCATTGATTCGTGGATTGCGGTATAATGCTCACTTCATAAGCTCTCCTTTTGATTTCAACTGTGGGAAAACTGTACTTTCAATTACTTCATTCCTGCATTATCGTATATTTATTGGGCTCTAGCGCGTCTGCGCGTATTTGTCGTGAGAGATAGACCTTGCAACAATATTGGTGATTATTGCATATGTGTTCTTATATTGGCAGAAAAGACTGGTATTGATTGGTGGATTGTGATATAGTGCTCACTTCAAAATCCTCTCATTTAGATTTCAGCTGTGGAAAAGTTTACTTTCAATAACTTAATTCCTGCAAATTTAATAGGCTCAAATGCGTTTTATTCATGTTTGTGAACAGTATAGGCGATTTTATTGCATATTAACAGGATCAGGTGGGGTCAATTAGGAGTTTAGGACTGGATTTTACATTGAAAAACTTGCTTATTTGTGCACAGACAATGTGTTCTTATATTTACTCATTGCCATTTCGATTCCCTGAATTATTGAAATATGTTCACAAAATAATTATTGAAATATGTGCACCTGAGTGATACTTTTATAGCTGCTACACTGATATGTAACTAAGATTTGTTATTGTGATCCCTTAAATAGAAGGTGCAAAAGGCTCTATTGCAATCTGATGTCCATTCAAAGGATGATAAAAGTCCTGTCACTGTGGCCGATTATGGTATGTCATTGCAATATCAATTGTTTAGGGTAAGGAATTAGTTGTTTGATCATGCAATGTGCGTCCTACTTGCCTCATTGAGTAAATGAAATCATCTATTCCCTCCATCCACAAAATTCTTACCCATTTTGCCATTTTGGTTAGTCCATGAAATTGTTATCCAATTCCTTTTTTTCGTTTGTTGGTAAGTGGACCTCTCCACTTACAATACACAACACAATTAACAATAATAAATCCAATGGGACTCAAACTCCACTCAATGAGGTAATTTCTTATGATCTTTCATCACATTCAGGCCAATATTTTTTTTGCCGCCAGCCTGCCATACATTAGTTTATGTTAGAATTTGAATTTACTTGAGCTTATACAGGTTCTCAAGCAATTGTTAGCTTTATTTTGGAGAAAGAGTTAACATCTATTCCATTATCATTAGTAGCTGAAGAGGTAAGCTCTATTGTTTTGGAGCAGGAATAAGACCCCTGCTAGACCTTCTTTTTGTCATGGTTGAGACTTGAGAGTGCTGTAAGATTGTTTTGAGTATTCTAGGACTCTGGAGACCTCAGGAAAGAAGAATCCAGAGAAACACTGCATCGCATAACAGAGCTTGTAAATGATACATTTGCTAGTGATGAAACAATAGATATATCAGCGGTCACTGAGGAAGATGTGCTCACAGCCATTGACAAAGGAGTATCTGAAGGTGGTCCTCATGGTCAGCATTGGGTTCTGGATCCAATTGATGGCACTAAAGGGTAAATATGTATATTAAATATACTGGTTGATAGGTTAAACTTCAATATAAATATTAGAAATATAATAACTTAGTTAATTTGTAACTCACTTATTCCTGGAGTAGTAAGTACTAAGTTAGATCATATAGCTATATTGAGTCACATTCAAAAGCATGTAGATCTTAGAACAAAGACTCCCATCGGTATTTTTCGATCGGTGACCTTCTAGAGCACATAATAATAAATTATTCGGTGAAACTGTAGTGGTACTTTAGTTTCATAAGATAAATTCATTTTATACACTTTATAAATATTTCCTTATTATCAACCTTCAAAATAATTCAACAAGTACTTCCTATCCCTTGTCAACCAAACTCTTCTATTTATACAAGTATAGAGTGTTTTTCCTCTGCATAAGGTCCCCCATCCCCTCCTTTTCCCTTGCAACATTCATTTATTCCAGATTATTTGAAACAAAAATATATGGTCTGTCACTGTGACATTTGAGAAGCAGTGAAACAATATTGGAACCATACATAATTTGCACTCTCTCATCACATTGAACTTCAGCTTGGGAACTGCATCAGTATTTATTGCTTTTGCCCTGAAATGCAGATTTGTAAGGGGAGATCAGTATGCTATCGCATTAGCCTTAATTGATGAAGGAAAAGTTGTGCTAGGAGTTTTAGCATGTCCAAATTTACCATCATCTATTGCAAAAAGCAATTTGAGCAGTTCTGAAGATAAAGCTGGTTTTCTCTTTTTCGCTGAAGTTGGTGGTGGGACTTACATGCAAAGTTTAGACGGCTCCTCACCAACAAAGGTCAGTATATCTTCAACCCTGTCACTCAAGCACTTCATTCTGAATCTCTGATACATGAGTCCTATTTCTGTCAGGTACATGTCACGACTACTGAAAACCCAGAAGAAGCATCCTTCTTTGAATCTTATGAAGCTGCACATTCTTCGCATGATTTATCTAGCTTGATAGCAAAGGTAGTAGTACTCTGTTGGTTTCTGTATAATTATGTACCCACAAACTATTTGAATTCATATAATTTTGTTTCCGCGTTACAGAAACTTGGTGTAAAAGCACCACCTGTTAGGATTGATAGCCAAGCAAAATATGGTGCTTTGTCTAGAGGAGATGGAGCAATATATCTCCGATTCCCTCGCAAAGGTTATGTTGAGAAGATATGGGACCATGCAGCTGGATGCATTGTTGTTACAGGTTGGTACATGTTCTGTAAAATGCGTCTTCAGGAGCAGTGTTATGTACAACTTGTCCACTCACCCTAACACAGTGTAGCTCTCTGGGAGTGTATAGCTATAGTGATATTCACTTTGAATCGAACGCTTGTGCGTTTTCTCCATTATTCAATATAACCCAACCTGCTTGTGGACTTGTAGTTGCTAAATTCTATCTTTACATCATTTATTAAAGATATTCTCTCTAATCTCATGGTACTCAAATTAATTATAACCATCTGACTTTCCTCATTGTTGAACATCACAATGTTTTGGCATTGTTCGAACCTAGTAACAAGCATATTATGAATTATGTTAATTGGGGGATTGTGTATGTGAGTGAAACTAGGTGTAGAAATGTTGTCATGACAATTCAGTTTCATCTTTTTATGTGAAAAGTTGCCTATGCCATACTTTGACATGAAGATAGAGCTAGTTGAAAGTGTCCTAGTATTATAAAGCTTCTGAAGGTTTAATGCAGTTCCATGTTTAGTTCTCTTTGGTTTGGCAACACATTGATCCCAAACATGTCTGATTTATGGAAAGATGTTCAACAATATGGTCTAAAATGTCATCTTGAAACTTTCTCTTACATGGTTATGGATGTTTGATTTTGCAGAAGCTGGAGGTGTTGCTGCAGATGCCGGTGGGAACCCTCTGGACTTCTCGAAGGGAAGATATCTTGATCTCGACACAGGAATTATCGTTACGAACCAAAAACTGATGCCGGCTCTCCTCAAGGCTGTTCAAGAGTCCATCAGGGAGAGTGCCTCGTCTCTGTGACTCAAGACTGCCAGAGCATATTATATCAATAAAGCAACTACAGTCAAGCACAACAGAAGTAGCGGTTGCAAGAAGATATGTTTTCTTCCTTCAATAGTACTTCATCTCTTAACTAGTAAGAGAAAATCTGGAACTACATCACTATGGGACTGCTTCTCACTCAGTTTTGAATATTTGTGCTGAAATTGCTGCTCTTGTTTTCATTAGGCTTTTCCTTGTGAGCTCTTGTTACTTTTTAAAGTTCTTAAATTTTATATAAGATACATACATTGTTTAAATTTTATAACTTAATTATATGTAACGGGCTCTATTCATATTTCGGGTTAATTTTTTTTATACACACTTCGCAAACTATAAATCGAAATACACGCTTATTTTGGGTCAAAAAAATATAGGTAGTATTTTCTGAGTTTGACGAATGGATTATATATACTTGTTACCTAGACTCCATATTGATTGTGTGATGTGCATTGTACTTTCTATAAAACTTAACTGCTCCACAGAACTCCAAAGTTGCTGCTAGCCTTTTGGGCTTTGAGTAAGGATAATATATATGCTTTTTGTGTTTAATTCAAAAACACTATACTACATGTTCACTAAAAGATCATTACCTGAAAAGTGCAACGATATTAAAAGAAGTGGGTAAAAACTTGGTGAGTGAGTGTACTGGACAAAGCCATATAAATAACAGATTTGGATAACTATAATCAGCAAGTACATCCACAAATGCAGCAAAGTGGTGCCTATGCTTGAAGATTATTATTACATCAAATCTAAAATTGGAAATGAGGATAGTCCATTTGATGCCTTTGAACCGTATGTTGAAGTGATATCTCTTGCTCGTGCAGGTTAGAAGGTGGAACATCGTATACGTCCCTGAAAATTTCTTGTAAGCCTGGTTTCTCCATCTTCTCTGCGACTTGTATTGCATCGAGTACCTGTCATATTCAAGCATACCACAGCACGATCTCATGATCATGACATCGCAAAATTTAATAAATGATCCCATCAAACACTAGGAGAAGACCATATCTGTCATCACTTGAATGTTAAGGACATATCATTTTCCTAATCCTTTCTCTGGTAAGATTACGACTCAATACGACTAGGAAATGACTCTAGAGCATGAGAGTAATTAGAAAGGCAACTCTATTTGATTAGAAAGTAGCTCAAGCGAATCTTACCTCCTGACGAGCATTATTCCTGAGTTGTGTGTCAAACTTCTCAGTCCACCAACCTTGTTCTTCGAGCCATTTCCTAAATCTAGCCACAGGATCTTGAGCTGCTCTCCACCATTCTATCTCTTCAATTGGACGATATTTAGAAGAGTCGTCCGATGTGGAGTGGTGTCCTGCTCGGTACGTGAGTGCCTGCAGATAAATAGCCAACTCAACTCCAAAGGATACAAAAGAAAAGAAAAGGAATAATAGTTTATAAATAAAACTATCATGACACCTCAATAAGCACGGGTCTGGATTCAGAAATTGCCATTTGGCGCGCCATATGAACAGCACTGAACACAGCTAGGGCATCATTACCATCTACACGAATACTACGAACTCCATAAGCTTGACCTCTAACGACGATACCATCACCTGCCCAAGAGTAGAAGATTTACCTTTTTTAGAGCAGAATTCAGAATTAAGTGGGGAAATACAAATTGTTTATTTTGTATGTTTCTTAGCAATTCAAACGATGTATACTTCGGAACTGTTCACTAACTGGAGTGCTGATGGCCCATCCATTGTTTCGGCAGAAAAGAATAACAGGTGCCTCTAAAACGGCAGCAAAATTTAGCGCAGCGTGAAAATCCCCCTACATATCATAAACAAATAACCTATATTTAAGTTCTAGACAACGTTCAAACTCGAGAGCAGTCATACCACTATATATCTTTTCCTCGTCTTGTCTTCAAGACCTTTTCTATTTCACCTATTCTCTAGTTACATGCTGAAGAAACGTGAAAATATAGTTACCGTGCTAGTGCCTCCATCTCCAAAATAAGTAATTGTACAAGCATCGCTACCTTCAATCTTCAAAGAATAAGCAGCACCAACAGCATGGGAAATTTGGGTACTACGAAGATATTACCACTATAACTGATAAGCTGAATAAAGATTACAAGTAAATCAAAGTCGATAGTAAACAGATATCTTGTCTTACGCAACTGTTGAAGCCACTGTGAAATAATTATGCTTCTTGGATCCATAATGTGCCGGCATCTGCCTCCCTTTACAGTTGTCGCCTACGTTTCCAAAACATTGATTTGCAAGTTCTTGAAGTCCAAATCCCCTCCAAAGCAAAACTCCAGCCTCCCTGTACTGCACATGCCATAACATCGTCATATTGCATGGCAGCATAAACAACAGCAAATGTTGAAAGCAATGTGTCCATAACATAAAATGAATCTCTCTCTCTCTCTCCCCACACACACACGTTTACTGCATGCAGCATACCTATGATTTGGGTAAGACGGTGAAAATGGGAAGAAACAATTAACTCTTTCTTTAGTATATGTAAAGATGACTCAAAATCGAGTCACATAGGACTATTGTTAACCTGAGGGAAGACAAAATCATCGATGCTGAGTGCAGCTGCAGATCCAATGTTTATGGCTTCTTCTCCCATTGCTGTAACATAGAACGATATTCTTCCCTGTCTTTGCGCTTCAAAAAAGATGGTATCGACAGTTTGAAGCATAATCATGTCTTTATACATCTTAAAAGCAATTTCTTCCCCTATCTGAATACATCAGCGAACAGCAGAACATATTTCATGAACTCATTTATTGCCGATAATTTTATAATTTTAGAGCAAAATTTACATAGTTAGGCAGTAGACCTCTACAAAATCGTTGGTTACTAGCTGCCCACTTTCATCGAGGACTCGGTAGCAAGGAATCCTTTCTTCTGTGACATCAGATAGGAATTTCAGTTCAGGGGTGAACTTAACTATTCCTCCAGGAAAATTCAGTGCCTAAATTTAATTTTTTTTTTCACAAACAAAAGACAGTCAGTATATGTAAAAAAATTGACATAAGCATTCAACAACTCCCTGCTCAAGAAGAGTAAATCAAGAAAACTGAAAAACAGCCAGCAATTTTTTCCAATAGTCTCTACACATGCATTTTAAAAATAATATTGAACTAAAGAAGATGCCACTCAACAATTAAAAACAAGAATAAGAACTATTCATCTAAATTTTCATTTATCTATTACCAACTACAGGAAGTTTAGCTCAAAAAAATGACAAAGGGATAAAGGGTAATTTTGAATCAGTCAATAACAAAACTATTACTGTAGTTGGTGTATTTTGATTTAATGATCACACAATCATTGAAGTTGGTGTATATTGATTCAATTTTCAAAAGTCCTGTTAGTGTATTTACAGCAATTATGACCAGTAAACTATATAAAAGTGTCTATAAATAATCACTCTCCACAAATATAAAAACAACTAAAATTTTAATATAATGATGCTGATGCACATCATAAGTATCAATGTCATAGTCCATTCTTCTACAATTTTTATCCCAGGGAAATTCTATACTACCTTATTATTACTCACTTCTCCCTTCGTCCCAGTCCCACTAATTCTGGTCTACTTTGACCAAAACTGTGAGAGCTTTTTGGTCAAAGTATGCCATAAATAGCGGGTCAGTAGTATTATTTTGTAATATAATACTTTGATCATGTCTTCTTTTCAAATGATGAATATTCAAATATCAAGAAAAGCAAAAAAAAACTTTTCACGTCAGCCATGGTAGCACAGAATCCTCAATTTACAACAAGAATCAATTGCAGAATCACAAATAAGGTAATGATATAAGCACTACTAAAATTAAAATTAATAAGAGTACAAACCTGAGAATCGCTACTATTGATCATAGAATCCAATTTATCAGCTTTAACAGACCAGAAACGGCGAGTGCGAAAACGGGTCCGGTCGTGAGGCGGGGGTGAAAGTGGGGTTGTTCCATTTTCAGGTAAGAAAGTAGGATTTGGGGAGAAACAAGAACCCAATGAAGTGAGGTTGATCATTCCTAAAGAAGAAATCATTTGGTTGAAATGGGGTATAATTTTCCCAGATTTTGATAGGCGGAGAGCCATTGGGTTATTGCAGAGACGAGAATTAAGTGTGATTTTGTGGGAGAGGAACGACGAAGACTATCTAAATAAGCTAAATTCTTGAGGTGTTTGATTTTTTTGGTTAAACTCCAAGATAGTGGAAGCATAAGAGTAGATTAATATAATCAATAAATTATTCATAAATTTAGTTATGCGTGGAGTGGATTTGATTGCTACGTCAGATTGGAATATTCATTTATTTTTTATTGTTCACTAGTAGACACTCGCAACTATTTTTCTCTCTTTTGTAATTTTTTTTTAAAAATCAAAACATTTTATTGAGAAACTTGAAGTAAATTACACATATCGTTCGATATTGGAAGAAATTTCATTACATAATATACACGAAGGGCTTCTAGCCATAAAATGTGCAGCTTGATTTTGATCTATTCTATTGAACACAAAACTCACATTGTCGATCCTTGTTACAATCTCTTTGATGTCTTCAATAACTAGTTGTTCAGCAGCCCCTGAAACAATACCTCTATTTATGGAGTTAATGAGTGTTTCATTGTCGTTTCCCACCACCAAGTTTGGGAAGCCGAGCTCAGCAGCCTGTAGTAGAGCATACCTCACGCCCAAGCCTTCAAGCACAGTGCTACTCCCAACTGCACACATGTCATTTCTTGCTGCTACAAGAAGTTCCCCCGGCTCGTTTCTTATGATAAAACCTATTCCAATTCTCAGCTGCTCCATTACTGCAATATCAGAGTCCAACTTGAGCCAACCACTACTAGGTGGGTTCCAACTCTTCGGGCTTGTGCTACGTGTGTATCGCTTCTTAATTTTTTGTTTCTTCACCCTTTTGATTTCTGTCCAAAGTCTCTGAATTTTGTCGATGATGTCCTCAACTTTCCATTGATGATTTTCAAAGTA
This sequence comes from Leonotis leonurus, assembly GCA_026898415.1. Lineage (NCBI taxonomy): Eukaryota > Viridiplantae > Streptophyta > Magnoliopsida > Lamiales > Lamiaceae > Leonotis > Leonotis leonurus. The sequence continues at coordinate 263,511 of JAPKLX010000058.1, read as the reverse complement.
TACTTTGTTTCGACCCACCCAGATACACCAAGCAACGATGGCCAGTAGCTCGTTATATTCCAACGGCTGATGCGCTAATGAGTTCCACACAAAACTTTTGAAAGATTGTCTTGTATCAATATCTCACATTCCAAGGGGGCACTTCGCCCAAACTTGCATTGTTGATGGGTATTGAAGGAAAATGTGGTTTTGTGTTTCAACATCTTCCCAACACAGCTTACATATTGGTTCCACCTCTACACCTCTTTTCGGTAGGTTTATACAGGTTGGTAAAGCCTTGTTGCATACCTGCCAAAAGAAAGATGAAATTTTAGGGATCGTCTTCAGTCGCCATAATTTCTTCCAGCTATTCACCATTGCACTTGTTCCATTGGTTTGGGAAGCAACTGTCGAAGCCATACTCATCGCAACACGATATGCCGATCTCACAGAGAAATGCCCATCTTTTATGAAGCCCCACACTAACTTATCTCGTGGGGTTCTGTAACTGATTGGTATGGCTAGAATCTCATCAGCATCTTCCCCAAACAAAGACCTTACTATCCCCCCTTTCCATTTTTTGTTCTCAAAGTCCATGAGGTCTGCAACTTTGAGATCATCGTGTATTTGTCCCGCTGCAGTACTCACACGTTTCTGGAAAACAGTCCTAATCCACCTATCTTTCCTTGCTATAATATCTTCACCATTTCCCACAATCCAAGCCATTCCTTCCTGAATCACTTCCCTTGCTTGCAAGAGGCTACGCCACATGTAGCTCGGTTGAAAACCAATTCCTGCTTCTTACAACTCCTTCCGAGGAAAGTACTCAACCTTCAAAATCTTAAAGATGATCGTGTCTTGATTATGCATAAGGTTCCACAATTGTCGTGCCAACATGGCCAAGTTAAAACATTTTAGATCACGAAATCCTGAACCGCCTTCTTCCTTCCTTTTTATAAGTGTATTTCACCCCACCCAATGAATCTTTTTCACCTCTTCTTTCATTCCCCAATAAAATATCGCCATTGTCATCTCGATCTAAAGCAAAATCTCATTCGGTAATAAGAAACAATTCATAGTATATGCAAGAATCGCTTGGAGCACTGCTTTTACCATTATCTCTCTTCCCGCTCTTGATAAAGATGTTGCTTTCCACTCGTTGCATTTTCGTTGTACTCTGTCCAATATAACCAAGAACACGTCCTTCTTAGATCGACCAATAATGGTTGGTAGCAAGGTATTTTTTGTGTTGGGTAACTCATTTGACATTAGCTTGAATGCACAACTCTTCTAACAGCTCACTTGTTACATTATGACTCGTCGTAACCTCCGTTTTGTCCATATTGATTCTTTGGCCTGAAGCTAATTCATAGCTCTTGATGATTTTTTGGATTTCTCCCAACTCTTCTTTGTTTGCTGAAGAACAAGATGCTATCATCCGCAAAGAACAAATGTTTCCACTTATTTTAATTAAGTTACTCGCATGAGAGCGAGGTCATTATAGATTAATAAGTTAACCCAAGTCGTATTCTCAAAGAAGGCTAATCAGAGCTTCATCTACGTTGTTTAACAAAAGCAATTAAAATCCTTAATACTCTAATTATGGTTTGAATGATTATTATCCTAAATTAATTAATTAACTAGGCGAGTGAAATTAAAGGAATGGAAAAATAAATTATCTAGACGAGAATTAAGAAAGCAATTAAATTCTAATTCTAAGAATGAGGAATTAAAGGAAATAAATCTTGACATGCTTCGATTGATTGATTAACATGGATGATAGAATAAGAGATCAATAATTCAAACTGAATCAAGATGGAAGCCACAGGAAAGTAAAACAATAAACAAATAAGGAAGTAATAAGAACTCACGAATTAAATGGGAAAACAATGCAATAAAATAGTCTCCGGGTTGAATCACGATCAAATCCACAACGAAAGTAAGAACATAAAGTATGAATTTTAAATGCTAAAACTATCTACTGTGTTTTCTCTCTTGGTTCAAAACCCTATAATGATAATTATCCCTTAAAATCACGCGAGTACACTTTATATAGGGGATAAATTCCGCCTAGGTAGCGCTCACTAGGGGGTAGCGGTTGCTACCCCCACAATTCTGCATTGGTGGAGAAAGGATGGGGCTAGCGCTCGTTCTGCTTTGGTTCCAGATAGGCGAGCTAGCGGCCGCTAGGGGCTAACGGTCGCTAGGCTCGCGTTCTGCCTTGCTCCTTCTTGGGTGAGGTAGCGGCTGCTAGGGGCTAGCGGTCGCTAGGCTCACGTTCTGTTCAATGTTTGAACTTTCGAGGGCTAGCGGCCGCTGGGTGCTAGCGACCGCTACCCTGGCGCGTTGTTGGCCCTCTTTTGTGTCGTTTCGCTTTCGTTTCTCTTCTCGATTCTAGTTAGCTCGTTTGTCCGACTCTTTACCTGAGATACGAAAATATGGCAACCAAAGGATCAAATAGAACACCAAAGGCAAGATAAATCAAAACATTATTGACTCAATATGCACAAGAAACGAGACCGAAAATGGGTTAAACAACCCCCCTACACACAATGCCTTGCTTGTCCTCAAGCAAGTCTAGGCTTAAAAATGATACGGAGATTTCAAAACAAGAAACGAGTTCAACTATGCAACAACATCATATTTCTCTATGAATGCCTCAAAAGGGATCAAAAGACTATCACTCTAATCATAATTGCGTGTTTCCTTCAAAATGCAACATCAATCCAATCAAACCTCAAAAACACGTGTCGATGTGGTTTTCAATCACTCAAAGCTAGACTTTTATTTCCTTCCTTCATTCATTAAAAAAAAAAATCAAATCGCGCTAAGATGGTGATAGATAGAACAATGGTCACTAGGTGTGATCTTCGGCATAAACCGAGTATCCTAGTGTGGTTTCTCATACCCATTCCTACAACATAATTTCTTTCAATTTCTGAGAGGAAGAGGGGTAGAGTTCTTATCACCTTCAAACAAATATTCAAAGCGATTCAATTAAGAGCCATTTGAGCCAAATTGAGAAAGAGTTGGTTATATGGCCGATAATCACGAGATGAAAACATTTAGAGGTTATCTAAAGTGTTCTCGTGTGGTTTCTCATGCTCATGGTAGCCAAAGGAGCAGAGGCCTCCCAACTCAATCTTCACAATACGCACAATTAAAAAGAAGTCTAGCAATTCAAGCAATTTTATACCACATCAACCATACTCGAAGTCATCACATCAATCAATCACAATAGAGCGCTCCACAGACAATAATGATCAAATGTACTAGCTCATCACCCAATCAAAGAACACACAACTGCAAGTCATATCGGTGCATAATAAAACAAGTTTTCGTCAAAATCAATCACTAATCATCTCAAGCTAGAAATCACAATCGGAGCAAACACGCATACAAAGCATACACAATAATCGAAAACACGCCGCATAACTAAATTCATGCACACCCCCCCCCCCCCCACGAAAAGATAGACAATGTCCTCATTGCTAAATAAAAACACAAGAGGGAAAAGGACTACCCGAGAAGGGGATTATGCGGCGGTGATAGTGCTAATCAGAAACAGTTTCGAAAACCTGCAAGAGAAACACATAAAAACACACAAAACAACAAAAACATAAGATAGCAACTAAATTCAACCCAGACACACACGAAAGAAATGAAAGAAAGGAAATACGTACTAAACAGCAGTGACAAGTCACTGCTGATCTGGTGGTGGTGGAGGATCATAGAGGGCCCAACTCGACCACTGCGCATTAAGGAATTAATAAGGGTGAAGAAGATGGGGAATTAAGGAATTAATAAGGGGAAAAGGTGGGTAGAGTGGTGGAGAAGGTGATATGTGGAGATGGTGATGTATGGTGATTTAGGAAATTTATGGAGAATTTGGGGATGTTGTTGTCGGTTGTGAAGGAGAGGAAGAAGAAGAATTTTGGGGATAAGATAAGAGAATGTGTGGAGGAGAAAGAAAGCGTGTAGAGATAAAGGGGGCAATTAGGGTTTCCACTAGGGTAGCGGCCGTTGGGGGGGGGGGGGGGGGGTAATGGTCGCTACCCTAGCGTTCTGGAAGAGTTTGTAGCATGGGGGCTAGAGGTCTCTAGGGGGGAGGGGGGGGGGTAGCTGGAGCTAGCAATGCTCTCGTATTGGCCAAATAGGGGTAGCGCTCGCTACCCCTGCATACTGTGAGAAAGGAAATAAAAGGGGCTAGCGGCCGCTGGGGGGTAGCGGTCGCTAGCCCTGCTCATGTAAAATCTCCAGCTTAAGGGGTAGCGCGCGCTAGGTGCCTAGCGCCAGCTACCCCACCTCTTGGCCAAGGTTGCCCATGTTTGCCTAATTTTCGTACGTGCCTTCCAATTTCCCCTAAGCCACACGAGAAAAACACAAATTATTCCCCTCCAATGGTATACAAAATTGTTTAGCCTATTTTACGTCATATAAACTCGTATTTTCCATGTTCTTATTCGTGTTGTTCTCTAACTTTGCATGATGTTTTGGCTCGATTTACGTTTCATTTTATGTTTTAGGATCACAAGCCTAAACGAGTGTTGAAGTTGGAAAAGGGATGAGAAAAGATCGAGAAATGATGAAAGAACGAGATGAAGACCAAGAACATAAGTCAGCGACCCAGGACAGCGTGCGCCAGGGCTTGCAACCGCTGACCCCGCGGCTGACTCGGTCAGCGCCAAACAGCCGCGCCCACGAGTCGCGGAACTGAACCACTCAACGGCCGCTGACCTCTCCTCTCACCTATAAATACCCGACACGTTTCTCATTCGAAGGACACCGTTTTTCTGACCTTCTTCGGGTCCTTTTTCCAGATGTTTTTCACTTATATTTTGAGCACCTCTCGACCTATTATTCTAGGGTCGAGACTTTTGATTTCTAGTTAGTCGTTTCTAATTTTTGAATTCGTGATTGAAGGATAGCCGATCGCTACATTCTAGTTCGTAGTTCTTCTCTAGTTTTTCATTGTGGATTCAAGATCGTTCCAGTTATTAATCAAGTTTGTTTTCGTTTATTACTCCGGGTTCGTTTATTATCAAGTTCATTTATTTGTTTATGCTTTCACTTTCTTATTTTGTTTATTTATTGTATGCTTTTTTCGATCTCAATTTCCAAAGTACTTTCCACATTATTTTTTATTATGATTTCCAAGTTAATTACATTCTTTTAAATTCGCATCTTGTTTTCTTAGTTAGACAATTCGTTTCTTTGTTGACTTTCATTAGTTTAGAGTTTACATTCTTTCATTATTTATATTCCGTGCCTAGTTTTAAAACCTTCAAACATCCTTTTGCTTGCTTTCGTTTTCGAACAAAGAATTAATTTGTCTTGCTAAGTCTTCCTTGAGAATACGACTTGAGTTGGCTTATCATTGCTAGACGACCTCGTTAAGATTGCGAGCGACTCGAAACAATTTTATTCAATCAAATTTTAGCTCCGTTGCCGGGGAAGGCTTTAGGCGATTTAATTCATTGTTCTTTTTCTTTTTATTTTTTATTTATTATATTTACTTACTTCTTCTATATTGTGGTACACGTAACGTGTTCGTTGAGTGTTGCGTATGCAAGGTCGCCGCAATGCTAGAAAGCCTTTGACGCCCTTCATCGATAACATAAACCAGAAGCATGAGATCCTAGCCACCGTAGAAGAAGACATCAAGCACATTGATGAATATTCACTACCCCGATTATTCGAAGAGATGGCCGATGAGATTGTTGATGAGAGACCGTGCTACATGGGCGACTTCACTAGGCCCAAGTTCGGCGCCACCGCTACTTCAACCATTGTTCTTTTCACCGCTGTTCGAAACTACGAATTGAAGCCACACCACCAATCACTACTCCCGACCTACCATGGACTCCCGAGTGAAAATGCCTTGACTTTCATCCGATGCATGGTGGTGCAACCTTTCCCGCTTCACTCAATGACGGAGGACCAACTCAAATTGAAGTGTTTCCCTTACACTTGGATAGGGCCAAATCTTAGTTCCTCTCTCTTCAACCCGGATCACTTACAAGTTGGGCATCAGTTTGTGAGAAATTCATGTTGAAGTACTACCGGCATCACAAAACTCAAGCGGTACGTACTAAGATAATGAATTTCGCGCAAGCCCATGACGAGCCATTCCATGAGGCGTGGGAGAGATTTCAGGAGCTACTACAGCAGTGCCCCCACCATCAGATGGCACTGGAGATGCTATGTCAGTTCTTCTACGATGGGTTGCTCCAGACTACGCAATTTATGGTGGACAGTTCGGCGGGAGGAAATATTGCAGTCAAGACAGCGGAGGAGATGAATGAGATCTTTGAAACTCTAGCGGCGAGTTCGCAACAAAAATCCTCTCGACCACGATGAATGGAGGTTAGTGCAGTGACAACCAGTCCCGATCTCAAAAAGCAAATGGCGGATATGATGAGGGAGCTGGAAGAATTGAAGATGAACCGACCCCCATCACCATCTGTTCAGCAACCAGCACCTGAGCCATGCGATATTTGTGGCGACTATGGCCACGTGGTGGAAGAATGCCAACGAATGGCAGAGATGACTGTCGAAGGCGAGGTAGAAATTTATGCCGCACAAGGATTCGTGCCTCAGCCACCCCCTCAGAAAAATACATAAAGAAATCAGCAAAACACATGGGGAGGTCATAATTTCAATGGCAAGGAGCGCATAATTTTCAAAATCGACGCCCTCAAGCTCCAAATTTCCAGCCTCAGTATCAGCCTCAACCAACCATAATCAGATTATCCACCACAACCACAACAACAAACTTCTCCACCGCAACAACAGTTTTATCACCCTCCGAATCAGCACTAATATCCTATGTAGCAGTTTCCACGTCAAACTATGCCTCCTCAAAAACCATCTCTTGAGGATAGTTTTGCCGCTTTCATGCAAGAGAGTAAACAGGCTCGAGAGGCACAAGACGCTGGCATCAAATGCCCTGAGACTGCTATGGGACAAATTTCGGGTGCAGTAAACCAGTTGTAGCAAAATAATCAAATAGGCAAAATTTCGGGGCAGGGTCTCAACCCCATCAAGCTCAAATTGTGACTGTGTTGAGGAGTGGAAGAATGGTGGATAACAAAGTGGAGATGCCACCATTCATCATTGACAAGGAACGGGCTCCCACCCGAAGTTGGGAAAGCCAAGCCCGATGAGAATTTTCACAAGACAGCGAATCCGTATGTCCCAGCAGGCTGAGGAACGCGAAACACGACCAGCAGTTCGAGGATTTTTATAAAATGTTGTCCAAGGTAAATGTCAGTTTACCTCTGTTGGAAGTTATCTAAAACGTTCCCGCCTATGTCAAGTTCTTTAAAGAGTTGGCGGCGAAAAAGAGAAAATTCAGTGATCAAGAAGTGGTGATAGTCTACGAAGTGGCGAGCTCCATCATGCAGCAGCCCTTGCCTCCTAAACAGCATGATCCAGTTAGTTTTATTATCAATATCGCTCTAGGAAACGGTAAGGAAAAATCGGGCATGTTAGATTTAGGAGCAATAATTAATTTTATGCCGTACTCTATTTTTAAGCAATTGGAATTAAGTGAACTTAAATCTACTCGCAAGAGTTTGTAGTTGGCCGATAGATTCATTAGATATCCTAGAGGTATCATTGATGATGTTTTAGTGCAAGTAGTTGGATTGATTGTTCCCTTTGATTTCGTTGTTTTAGAGATAAGAGACGTGCATGAAAATGGTGTAGAGCATACACTCCTTCTAGGAAGACCATTCATGGCCACCACTAATACCTTGGTTGATGTTAAAAATGTCACAATTAAAATGTCTGTTCTAGGAGAGGAAGTGTCTTTTTCTGCTCATAGGAGTCGCACCATACCATCTGCTAATTTTGTTGATGATTGTTATTATGTTGATGCTATTGATTCCTTGCCCAGGAGTTTTTTTTTTCAGGATTTCACGAGTGAAGAAGTTTTAGTGCAAGAAATTGACGAAAAATCTATCACTCAGGCGAAACCTAAGGAGGCGCCCACACCTGACAAATTAGAACCCAAGAAGCTCTCCACTCACCTCAAGTACGTTTTCTTGAAAGGAGAGAACAAACTCGTTATTATCTCATCCGAGTTGACAAAGGACCAGGAAAATCTACTACTTCCAGTTCTCAAAAAGCACAAACTCGCTTTTGGATGGGGCCTAGAGGAAATTCGTGAAATTAGTCCTACTACATGCATGCACCGCATCAATCTAGAGGAAAGTGCCGTGCCAAAACGAGATAGCCAACGACGACTTAATCCAATCATCATGGAAGTCGTGCAAAAGGAGATATTTATATTGTTGGTGTAAAGAATCATCTATCCAATTGCGGATAGCGAGTGGGTGAGCCTAGTACATGTGGTACCCAAGAAGGGAGGAATCACTGTGGTCCTAAACGACAAGCAAGAGCTTATCCCTTCTGGACCCATCACGGGGTGGCGGATGTGCATTCATTACCGCAAGTTAAATGCCGCCACAAAAAAGGACCATTTTCCTCTACCTTTCATTGATCAAATGTTAGACAGATTATTTGTACATGATTTTTAATGTTTTCTTGATGGCCTTTCAGGATACTATCAAATTGTCATCGCACTAGAGGATCAAGCCAAGAAGGCGTTCACGAGCCCATTCGGCACATATGTGTATAGGAGAATGCCATTCGGACTGTGCAATGACCTTTCAAAGGTGCATGATGTCCATATTCTCCGAGATGATAGGGGACTTTGTCGAGATCTTCATGGATAATTTTTCGGTATTTGGCTCATCTTTTAATGATTGTTTACTTAAAATTGAGAAAGTGCTTGAAATATGTGTTGAAAGTGGTCTAACTTTGAGTTGGGAAAAGAGTCACTTCATGATTAAAAGTGGCATTGTTCTAGGTCATATTGTTTCTAGTAAAGGCAGTGAGGTTGATAAGGCGAAAATCGAGGTGATTGAAAAATTACCTCCACCAAGAGATGTCAAGGGAATTAGAAGTTTCTTAGGTCACGCAGGTTTTTACCGACGTTACATTAAAGATTTTTCTAAACTTTGTCAACCACTTTTTCATTTACTAGCCCAAAATGTTCCTTTCAATTTTGATGATTTGTGTTTGCATGCTTTTAACCTATTAAAAGAAAAGTTGACTTCTGCTCCCATTGTCATTGGCCCTAATTATTCTATTCCTTTCGAGATCATGTGTGACGCTTCTAATTTTGCAGTTCGAGTTGTTTTAGATCAACGAGTTGATTATATGCTTCATGTGATTTACTACGCTAGTTTGACCTTGAACTCGGCTCAAGTAAATTACACCACCACGGAGAAGGAGATGTTCGCCGTAATATTTGCCTTAGAAAAATTTCGATTTTATATTTTAGGATCTAAGGTAATTATTCATAGTGATCATGCGTCCTTGAGATACTTGTTGACCAAACCCCAAGCTAAGCCTATGTTAATTAGATGGGTGTTACTTTTGCAAGAATTTGATGTAAAGATAAAAGATAGGAAAGGAAGTTAAAATTTTGTGGCCGTTCATCTTTCTAGACTTGAGCATTCTCATATTGATACATCTTGTGCTTCCGACAGTTTTCCTTATGAGAATATTTCTGAAATTGCAATCATTACTTGGTATGCCGACATTGTGAATTACTTAGCATGAAATCTACTTAGACCCGGTCTAACCTCCCAAGAGGAGAAACAATTTCTTCATGTGTGCATGCAATATTTTTGGGAGGAGCCTTACCTTTTCAAACTTGGTAAGGATAGTGTAATCCGACGTTGTATTCCGGATTTCGAGCAAGAGAAAGTGCTCTGTTTCTTCCATGAATCCCCATGTGGAGGCCGCTTTGGAGGACAAAAGACGACACATAAGTTTTTTCAAAGCGGACTCTTTTGGCCAACTCTCTTAAAGGACGCTCAAGCATTTTATTTGGCATGCGATAGATGCCAATGAGTTGGAGCCATAAGCCGCCGCAATGAGATGCCTCTCCAAAACATCTTGGTAATTGAAATCTTCAACGTGTGAGTATTGATTTCACGAGTCCCTTCCCTAATGTTGTTCTCAAGTTTGTGCAAGAAAACATCTTATGCAGTTTTGGATTCCCTCGAGCTATCATTAGCGATGGAGGAAAACACTTTCACAACAAGTCGTTCGAAAAATTGATGAAGAAGAATGAGATCGCACACAAAGTCGCTACACCATATCACCCACAAACCTCGGGGCAAGCCGAAACGAGCAATAGGCAAGTGAAGACCATATTGGAGAAAGTCGTGAAACCATCCCGGAAAGATTGGGCAGTCAAGCTAAACGATGTCTTATGGGCATATATGATGACTTTCAAAATCATTCTTGGGATGAGCCCGTACCGTCTTGTGTATGGGAAGGCATGCCACTTGCCAATCGAAGTAGAGTACAAAGCATATTGGGCAATCAAGGTAGCGACATACGATCTCGACAATGCCGCCGAGAGGAGATCACTCAAAATTTCCAAGCTAGATGAGCTTAGAAACGTGGCGTATGAGAGTGCACAGATTTACAAAGACAAAGTGAAGCGGATCCATGACCGCCAGATTGTGCACAAGGAATTAAAATCAGGAATGAATGTTCTACTTTTTAATTCTAGACTTCGACTAATCCCGGGCAACCTCAAATCAAGGTTGAACGGCCTGTTCGTAATCAAGGACATACTATCATCCAGGGCCGTCGAACTATATAGTAAAAAGGGGAGGAATCTTTTCGCGTGAATGGACATCGGGTAAAACTGTATATTAAAGGTGACTCCATATCCGAAGTTGTGGACTCAACACCCATCTCCGACCCCCCGTTGAATTAGTTCCATCTCGTCGAGCTAACGACGTAAAACAAGCGCTTCGTGGGAGGTAACCCACGCTCGTTTTTCCCATTTTTTATCTTTTATTTCTGTTTATTTTCTTCGTTCCGTTAGTTAATTTTTATTATTTTCTTTGTTCGTATGTGTTAACGAGTTAAGAGGAAACCGAGGTGAGACATGCAACGAAACGAAAATTCACACCTCGAAAAAGTCCGGACGAGAGGCAAAGTCAGCGGGCGTGGGACACTCAGCGACCGCATAGGAGAAAACGAAGCAAATTACGAGAGTAAGGGTTAGCAACCGTGGCACACTCAGCGGCCGCTGACCACCCCCACGTAAATTTCTCAAAATCTTCCCCCTTTTACGAGAGCACCACTCAGCGGCCGCTGACCCCTCAACGACCGCTGAGTCACCCTGATGCCCACTTTAAACACTCTCTTTCCCTTCTTTTTCCCCACTTCTTTCACTCATTCTCTACCAAATTCCCCAAACCTTAACCCACCCCTAAATTTCTTTCTTCAATTCCTTTTTCCATACTCACTCTTTCACTCCAATTCTTTGGATTCACCATTAACTTTACATGTTCTTCCATTCTATCCGAACAATTTCTGATTCCACCCACTAAAACACCCAAAACCCCAAACCCCAAGTTCATAAATTCTTGTGCCCATCAAGTGTTTGCTAAAAGTCCAATAGGTAGAAAAATATCAAAAACAAGTGAAGTTGGGAAATTTAGCTGACAAGGAGGAGATGAAGATGATTTCCACCCTGTTCCTGATAACATTCCGGCTCCGGTGCACCATTCTCGATATACAATGATCACGAGTGCACTCTATTCATATGGTACACGACTCTTGATATCACTCTCCCTCGTACTCTTGATTGGGAATTGTTGAGTAGCTTAGGTATTGCTTCTAAGGTGACGCGTTATTTGAAAAATATTTGTTTAGAGAGAAATATGCTAAGCTAGAGGTTGATTGCTTAAAAAAATTAGGACTTGAATTTCTCACCACATTTGATGTTGCATCTGATTTTAAGTCATTTAAATTCTGGTATTGTGGCATATTTCATACGGTTACTACTTCCATGATGAAATCCATCTTTGGATTTCCCACCACGGGGTCCATCGGGTTCCCCCGAAATTATACCCGAATCTAGCTTGGTTTGAGTTAACATGTTAGGGAGGCATGCAGAGCGGATTTTTAAGAGATCCCAAGATAGGCGTCTTGCACAAGTTCATCGTCTATTCCATCTCGGGCAATGAGCAAGCCAATAAGGTGAACATAGTGGAGTGTTGCCTACTCCATTGTGCAATCCACAAGACGAAGATTTGCCCATCCTCATTCATCTTTGAAGCAATCTAATCCATCCAATGCCGGAAGCGAGCCCACACCTGTCTACTTCACCTAGCAACCTCTGTGGCCATGCAACTCAATCTTGTCCGTGCGGATGACCCTCCAAACAATGAGCTCTTCCCCACCAAGAAGATCGACATTAACGAGTTGTGGGGCGCACCATTGTCCCTCTCACAATCCGAATTGGTGCCTCAAGAGAGACACAATTGTGTGATGCGGTATCTCAATGCTCAATCGCATCCCGAGTATCACAAGATCATGACGAGGCGGAGTATGACCACATGGAAGCTAATGAAGAGGCCCAATCCGATAAGGAAGCGGAGGAAGAGACCGACGAGGAAGTTGACACCGCTTAGCTAGGCTATAACCTAGCAAACGAGACTGGAGGATCTGATTGGGGTGCCCAATCTCAATGAGGCACCCAATCTCAATGGGGTGCCCAATCATAGTAGCGTACCCAATCTCAATGGGGCACCCAACCTTAATGGAACTCCCAATGATAGCGGTTCACTTCCGAGGTCACCACCATCATTCGCGAGATGCACTCTGACATCCGCAACATCAATACTCGCCTTGACACCTAGCACCAAAAATGGGAAGCTCAAGAAAAGGCAACATAGGAGCAAAACAGGCTCTTACGAGAGATGCAACAACAATGGTCGTCTTGGACCTTTGGCGGAGCATCCACCCACCCTCCTCCCGACCAACAGTGAGACTTCGTCTCACTGTTGAGATACATTTACTGCTTTATTTCCTTTAGTGTGAGTGTGTGATTGGCTAATCTTTATTTTTCCTTTGCTTTCTAGTTTTCTTTTTTAGGTTTTTCTTTCCGTTTTGTCGCTTCGAATGACGCAATTCAGGGGCGTTTTCTCTATTCCTACTCTATAGTTCTTTACTTTCTGCAGTGAGGGCATTGCTCTATTTTTATAGAGGGGGAGGGGTGTCCTTTTAGTGCGTATGTTTAGTAGGTTTTTAGTTATGTTTTTGTGTGTCGTCTTGTCGTGTTCTATATGTTTGTCTTTTGTTTCGTGTCATTTTATTACTCGTTTTATGCCGGTTCGTGTGTTTTGTGATTTGGATGTAGGAGTTGGAAAAGAGATGGAAATTGAGCTAGAAGGGATGTTTGGCGAAACCAAGTGAAGCAGAAAGGGTTGAGAAGAGGACGAGAAAAGAATCCAAAACGACGAGCCCACAACTAGTACCAGCGGACGTAGACTTCAATCTTATGGTCTTCTTATTTAGTTGTTTCAATCCTTAATTAGTTTATGAACATCTATAAATCGTTTTAGAGTGTGTAGGAATTTATCTTTATAAATTGAGTACTTGTGATTAATTGCCCCCCTGTTTAGTCTTCCACGTGATTCGACTTAGGGTCAACTTATTACATGCTATAGGACTCGTTTAATTGCGAGAACTTCAACACACATTTTGAGTTGAACATTCTCATCATTTTCTTCACATTCCTAAAAGACACTTCATCCCACCTCATCAAATATTCACCATACTTTTTAATTTTATTTTCAAGAGAGTCATTTTCCTCTAAACTCTTCCAGGTGTTCTCGAGTAATGGAATAAACTCTTCATGCTGGAGCCACATTTGCTCGAATCAAAATCGCCAGATTTTCCTCCCTTATCGGTGTTCGTTGTCATTTTTATCGAGCTCTAATATGATAGGTGTGTGATTTGATCTATACCTTGCAAGGTGTTTCACCATGTGTGTTGGGTAACATTTCTTACATTCCGAGTTGATGAAGGCATGATCGAGCCGAGCCATAATATTTTCATCCCCTCCCCTCCCATTCGTCCATGTGAAATCATTACCACTATAGACAATATATGATAATCCACATTTATCCATAGTCTCACGAAATTTCAGCATTGCATGCATTGTTTGTTGTCGGCCCCCTCTCTTCTCCGTCGACCACATAATTACATTAAAATCTCCTATGCAACACCATGCATCAGAATGGTCCCTTCTTGTACTCTCCAGTAAAGCCCAAGTCTTCCACTTATTTTCTGATTCGGACCAGCTATAAATTCCGGTCAAGAACCACTTAAAGTCATTTGCAGAGTCGACTACTTCAAACAACATATGATTTTGTGTGAAGTTTATTAGCGTCAACTCAAGAGGATCTCTCCAACACACGGTTAATCCCCCGTTCCTAGAATGTCTATCTCCATCGCAATTTGTTGCGAAACAACCATCAAAATGAAATGTGCTATAATTTAACACTCTCATTTCATTTGCAGTTCTTCTGGTCTTCATTACAAACATAATTTCGGGTTTGTGTGTTTGTAGGATCTTGTGCAAAGCTCGAACTGTCGCTCGGTTCCGAAGCCCACGACAGTATCAACTTAATATTTTCATTGAGATTAGCGGGGTTGCCCTGCAACTCCCGTCGTAGGTCCAATTGTGTCACTTATATCTTCAATATGCAGTTTTCCCCTCTTGTGTTTCTCTTCATTCTCAATCACCATCATATCGGCATAAGCCTGTTTAAGCCCTATTTGCAGCAACATTATCTGTTTGCTCCCCATGGTCTTCGAACTCAATTTGTCCTTTCTGATTTGAACATGTCGAGTGTTGTGGAAATCTGCATTTTGGTTTTCCATCAACTTCTCATCCACCTCATGTAGTTTGGAAAACACCTGTATAGGATTCAGGTTGATTTGTTCTCGAAGTGGGTTTAAAATGGTTGAGAGGGTAATAAAGGTGGATGTTGAGGATATGGTCATTGTTTCATGATGGTAAGGATGGAGGGTTGTATTTTCTCCTTCGTTTAACTAAGTTCTAGACATGGAGGTAGATGATTTGATGGTCTGACTTTGCTCACGGGGTGTGGTTTGGGGTAGTATGGCTCATTTGGGGAGGGGTTATTGGTCCAAGTTCAGGTATGTTTGGTTGGTCAAAGTGAGTTAGGATGTTTGTTGGGAAAACTCACAAAATTTAGTTTGGATGATGTTCTTTCGAAACACACTTATATTTATTTTATGTCTTGCTTGCTAGACCCAGCCTGCTCAAATGTAATAGGGACATCACTCTGTTAGAAGTGAACCTGATAGAGAGCAAACATGTTTTTAATTAGACTAGGTTAGCTAATGACAACAATGTATAAGACTCAAATATTTAATGTAAGTATTATGTCCTATATGAAGTCATCTGGTTAGATAGTCTTCTGGAAATTCAAAGCAGACCAGCTCACCTGAAGCAAGCAGACAATCTGATGAAGGTCACTCAACCTGGACCAAACCTGCTTCTACCCAGCTATTGTTATCAACTTTAGGAGCAACTTTGGACCAGATCACCTCGCTGGCAGCGGACCTGACCTATTCTGACCAGACCAGCTTGATGAGTTAACCTGTACATTACAAAGATCACTTAGATGGAGACTTAGTAAAACTTCATATATAAAATGAGTCATCTGATGTTCTACCTAGTCATCTGATATTTTCTCTAAAGTCAGATGGGTATACAATGTGTCACCCAATATACCTAGAGTGAATCCCATCCTTTGTGACATGTCATCAGATCTCTCAAGATGGAAAGATAATCAACCAAAGATCAAAGAAGGAAAGGTGAATTAATCGAAGCAAAGAAGAAATGAAAGAGATCAATCAGCCATCTTCTTTCCATAATCAAGGAGATTCAGTCAACCTTACCTACAAGGCAAGAGGATCAAATCAAGGATTCATATCTTTGATTGGCAATCAGCATTTAATGCACGCCAATCAATCTCAACGGTTAGAATTTAATAATTCTGCACCTATAAATGCTTCAAACAACATCTGGAGGAAAAATGACGAACCAACGCACAAAATTGCAAAGCTAAATCTCTGCCAATAAATCTACTCAACCATTGAAGCATTCAACGAGGAGATTTCATATTCCAAAAATTGTTCAAAGTCGTTCGAGATCGAAATCACACCAACCTCGATTCAAGTCTGTCTTATCGAGAAGAAGGAGAAAGATATCTTCGCTAGCTAGTAGCTTTCTAGTGGATTAACATGAAGGTATTTTGTAGCAGATTTATCTACAAGTTGTAAGAGACACGACCCTATTCGTGCACAAGTTTCATTCTAATTTTGATTGGAACTTGTGGCTCATTCTTAGCCAGTATAAAGAAGAGAGTATCCTAGTAGTGGATATTCAATCTAGTTTTGATTGGATCGTGGATGTAGGGGGTTTCCCAAATAACGTAAAAACAACTACGTTCTTTACTTTACGTATTTACTTTCAGTTGTTTATTCACTAACCCTACACTTGCATTCAAACTTGCATTGATTTAATCAATCTCTAATATATTTGGCTAAGTGTTTATAAAAGTTTTTGAATAAGAGCAACAAAATTAATCCACCATATTCCGCACACTATACGTTGATAGATAACAAGATCACTCTTGCTATCTGCCTTGTGTAATTCACGAGAGAGTCTTTATCTGGATAGATCACTTATCAATCTGGTAGTGAACCTGGTCTGTTAAACATTGGCAATCTCTCTTCGAGAAAGCTTAAACTCTCTGAGTAATTTGTCAAGTAAACTGAAAAGTTTGTATTTGGTGTATTCTCTCTCCCCCCCCCCCCCCATACACCAAACCTTGCTCTTTCGAGACCAACAAGTGGTATCAGAGCAGTGGTTCAACTGACCATTGTTTCTATTTCACAGGGTTAACACCTGCGTGGTCAACTTGAATAGATCTAGGAAAACCTATTTTCATTCACGTGCACTCTATATGTCATTATGGAATCTTCTGTCATTAGAGCTTGCGAGGAATTCTCTATCCAAGGATACAAAGAATGGAGTTTCAGAATCAAGACTTGCTTGAAAGCTCACCACTGTCTGATGTGGAAAGTAATAAAAGAAGGTCCACTGGAAATCGATGAAGAAAAGACTCGCATTACTGGAGTTATCTGCTTTCAAGAAACATAAGTATACCCAGAGAGAGAAGAATCTCAAGGTCATCAGAGCACTGCCACCTAGCTGGGAAATCTATGCAGCTATGGAACCACTAAGAGTTGATTTCAACATCCTCACTACTGAAGCACTGTTTGATCACCTAGTTTGACATGAGTGTGATATGAAGAGAATATATGAATCAGATCACTCATCTATCAAGAAGAGTGAAAGAAACTCCAAGAAAGAAAATGAGATAGCTTTCGAAGAAAAAATCACAGCTTAAGAACCAGTTGTACCTGTTATAGCAGAAAAGAGTTCTTATGACAAACTGCTCAAAGAATTTGCTATGATTGCTAAAAGAATGGATAAGATGGAGACTAGATCGAGGAAGTATTGTAGGTTCTAAAATGATAACAAGAATAAGTACAAGAAAAGTAGAGACCAAGACCGATCTGATAGCAAATCTGAGGTAAGAAGTTCTAACAAATCTACTAATTCTACTGACTATACTTGCTATGGTTGTGGCAGAACAAGTCACTTCAAGACAGATTACCCCGACCTATCCAAGAGTCAGAGAGAAGAACTAAGAGCCAAGAGAGATCGTAAACTCAAATCTCAACGCAAGGCTATGCTAGCTAAAAAAGACCCAAGCAGCTCAAGTCACTTCTCAGACAGCTCATCAGAGAACGATAAAGCATTCTATGCACATGAACAAGAAGAAGATTGTGATGAATGCTATATGGGAATCGACAATGTACTTGATCAGAATGAGACAAACTCACATGTTTCCATTATATCAGAACAGATAGGAACCAAAATCAGAAGGATCCTACCAGAACACCATAAGCCAGGAAAAACAAGATCAACATGAACAATGTTGAAAGGAACCACCACCCATATGTCTACAAAGTCATCTCAAGAATAGATGACTCAGGGAGACAAATCACTTGCTATATTTGTGTTCCTAATACCAAATTGATTTGGGTTCCTAAAGGAACATTTGCTACTGACCAAACACCCAATCATTGAAAGGGTTGCTAAGTCTACGTAATTGCAGGATTGAAGAACTTCAAGAAGGAGTCAAGTAGAAAGAGGATCAATCTGGATCATTGATAGTGGATGTTCAAAGCATATAACTTGCGACAAGAACCTGCTATCAGACTATGTAGAGAGATAAGGTCTACAGGTAACCTTTGGTTGTAACTCAAAAGGTTATACCAGAGGATATGGTAATGTTAAGATTGGCAAGACCACTATTTCAAATGTATCTTATGTCGAAGGTCTTAGTCATAACTTATTTTCTGTTAGTCAATTTTGTACTAATGGTAATCAGATTGTTTTTTATGCTAACAACTGTTTTGTTAAGAACAAGGAAGAAGATGAAATTCTTCTTACCGGGATATTACAGGATAGATTATATATTGTGCAATGGACAAACCAGAACAAGACATGCTTAGTTACTAAGACAATCTCAGAGACAAGCTGGTTATGGCACAAGCGACTTAGTCATCTGAACTTCAAGTCTATCAACAAGATTGCAAGAGAGAAGCTAATCGAAGGATTACCATACCAAGTATATGATAAAGATCATATCTGTGAAGCATGCCAAGCTGGGAAACAGACGAAGTCATCATTTGCCAGCAAAACAGCTCACTCATCTACCAGAATATTGGAAATATTACATCTAGACTTATTTGGCCCAGTAACGTCATTAAGTATCAACGGTAGAAAGTATACACTAGTCATTATTGATGATTATTCAAGATTTACATGGGTTATCTTTTTGTTTAAGAAAAAGAAAATGTTGGAGAAGCTACCTGATTTCTTCAATAAGATCACTCGACAAAAGGAGACCACCATCATGACTATCAGAACAGATCGTGGTACTGAGTTTCTAAATCAGAAGATCGAAGGATATGGTAACCAAATGGGTATTACTCATCAAACATCAGCCGCAAGAACACCTCAACAGAATGGAGTTGTTGAAAGACGAAACAGATCACTCAAGGAAGCAACACGCACCATGCTTAATGAGACCAACCTTCCAAAGAAGTTTTGGGCAGAGGCAATCAACACAGCGTGTTACACGTGTTACATTCATAATAATGGTAAATCTCTTAGACATGGAAAGAATCCATATGAGATCTAGAACAACCGAAAACCAAGGATTGAGTATTTTCGTGCTTTCGGTTGCACGTGTTACATTCATAATAATGGTAAATCTCAATTGAAAACCTTTGATGGTAAAGCTGACCTTGGAATATTTGTAGGATATTCTGATGTTAGCAAAGCTTATAGGGTTTACAATAATAAGACCCATATTGTGGAAGTAACACCTCATATTTTCTTTGATGAATCTATTCTTGAATACAGGAAAACAAGTGAAGAACATGCTCACAATCAGATCACCAATAGAAGATCAGGAGATATACTACTTGAAGATGTTCTGATATGGAGTCCACTTATAGATTACGAGATAGATGTTCAACCTATAGCTGAAACCAGCACACAGCAAGGGGGAACAACTAACATTGAACATGATAAGGACAGACCAGTTCAAGAAAATAGTGAACCTGTTCAAAGTCAACCTGATGATTCCAGAGAGATCAACAATAGCTCAAATGTCAACCAGGAGATAGAAGATGAAAATCTTTTCCAAGCAACTTCAACATCACACCCAGAGTTTG
Source organism: Leonotis leonurus (assembly GCA_026898415.1). NCBI lineage: Eukaryota > Viridiplantae > Streptophyta > Magnoliopsida > Lamiales > Lamiaceae > Leonotis > Leonotis leonurus. Next base: position 243,792 of record JAPKLX010000058.1, on the reverse strand, counting down.
AGGAACCAACAGAAGAACCTGAACCTGAGATATCAGAAGAGGAGATGTCTAAGCATAGAAAGTGGATTCAAGATCACCATCCACCAGAGCAGATTGTTGGGAACCTATCAGATCGTGTGAAGACCAGAAAGATGCATGGAGAGAGAGCACTATTAAGTTGCTATCTATCTCATGTTGAGCCAGCTGATGCATATGAAGCACTACAAGATGCAAATTGGATAGTTTCTATGCAAGAGGATCTTAATGAATTCAAGAGAAACCAAGTGTGGTATCTCGTAGGTCGACCTAAACACCAAGGAGTAATAGGTGTTAAATGGGTATTCAAGAACAAGCGAGATGAGAATAGCGAAGTTGTAAGGAACAAAGCCAGATTAGTTGCCAAAGGATACAGTTAACAAGAGGGCATACACTTCGATGAGACATTTGCCCCAGTTTCCAGATTGGAAGCAATCAGATTGTTCTTGGCGTATGCAGCATATAAGAGATTCAAAGTGTACCAGATGGATGTCAAGAGCACCTTCTTAAATGATATTCTGGAAGAAGAAGTTTATGTAGAGCAGCCACCTGGATTTGAAGAAGGAAATCCAGACCAGAAAGTCTACAGATTAGCTAAGGCAGTTTATGGGTTGAAGCAAGCTCCAAGAGCTTGGTATGAGACATTATTAACCTTTCTGCTGGAGTCAAGCTTTCAACGAGACTCAGTTGACAAGACACTATTCATAATCAAAGTCAAAGAGCATATTCTTTTAGTACAAATCTACGTTGATGATATCATTTTTGGATCTCAATCTAATTATCAATGTGATAAGTTTGTTGATCTAATGAAGTACAAATATCAAATGTCCATGATGGGAAAAATGAATTTCTTCCTAGGTTTGCAAGTTAAGTAGCTACCTGATGGTATATTCGTAAACCAAGAAAAGTACATACAAGATCTAATCAACAAGTTTGGAGTTAAAGACAGAAAACCTGTCAAGATTCCAATGCAGACCAATGGAAAGATTGATCCAGATCCAGAGGGCAAACCAGCAAATATAACTCAATCCAGGGGTATCATAGGCTCACTTATATATCTAACTGCTAGTCGACCTGACATTACCTTTGTAGTTGGAGTATGTGCAAGATACCAGGTCAACCCTAAGGAGTCTCACATGGAAGAAGCTAAGAAGATATTGAGATATCTCAAAGGAACAACACACATAAGCTTATGGTATCCTTGTGATGATAATTTTGAATTAACATGTTACTCTAATTTAGATTATGCAGGATGTAAGCTAGATAGGAAGTTAACTTCTGGAACCTGTCAGTTTCTTGGAAACAAACTGTTGGGAACCCCACAATATTTTAAGTTTTGATGATGCTCTCTCGAAACACACTTAGATTACATTTTGTCTTGTTAGATCTCAATCAGTTCTACATGTAGCAGATCACTACAATATAAAGTGAAACTGATAGAGAACATGATCTTAGTTCAGATTAGAAAAATGACTTGGTATGTAAAGGATCTCATCCTATAGAAGTCATTCTGTTTTTCTACTCTTCGAAGACTAGATCACCAGCAGATTGAAGCAAGTAGATGATGAACCAGATAGTCACTCAGTCAGTTCTGACAAAACACTCACAAAAGATTCTACCATGCTTTAGAGCATATTGTCTAAAGACCAGATCGACTGTGACCAAATCGATATCAATTTGGTGAGACCAGATCAATGTTTAAAGCTGAACCAGATGATGTCAGATTATTCATCAGTAAAAAGGCAATCATGTGTTATGTCATATTAACTGATGAAGAATCCCAAACTCATTGCCACATAACGCGAGTTATCAAAATGGAAGGAGAATCAATCTCTACACGAACAAGGAAAGTAGTACCTGTCAATGATCTGCTTTCCATATTTATTGAAGATTCAGTCAAACTTTCCAAAGGCAAGAAGAGATAATTTAGGGATTCAATATCCTTGATTGGCAAATCGCATTTACTTCGAACCAATCAAACACAACCGTTAGAATTTCAAATTCTAAACCTATAAAAGCTTGGAACAAAGACTGGAAGTAAATAGACAATTATCTACGATCAACAAGCTGCTACTCTGCCTAGAAATCATCTCATCCATCGAAGTATTCATTTGAGAAGGTTTATACTTACCAGATTGTGTTATGAGCCATTCGTGATCTAAATCACACCTCGATTCAAGTCTGTCTTATCGAGAAGAAGGAAGGAGATCTTTGCCAGCTAGTAGTTTTCTAGTGGATTAACGTGAAGAGATCTAGTTACAGTAGTTTTTTGTAAGTTGTAAAGGGACACGACCCTTATTTGTGCATAAGTGTCAAAGCAGATTGTTCTTGAAACTTGTGGCTCGTTCTCAGCGAGTATAAATAAGAAGAGTATCCTAGTAGTGGATATCCAATCTAGTTTGGATTGGACCGTGGATGTAGGGGTTTTCTCGAACCACGTAAACAACTATGTTATTTACTTTCTGCCTTTTAAATTTCAGTTGTTTTACTCACTAATTTGCACACTCATTCAAACTGCACTTTTAATCGATCTGCTAAATATCTGAATAAGATTTCAAAAGGTTTTTTAGTCAAGAGCACTTGTTTAGTCTCATTTTGTTCGTCTAAACTTAGGTTTTCCGTAGCTTTATTCATATTATTTTCCCTCATTCCGTGATATTTTGGCTCGATTTACGCTTCATTTTATGTTTCAGGATCGTTGGTCAAAATGAGCGTTGAAAGTGGAAAAGAAACGAGAAAAGACGAGAAAACGAAGAAGTGTGCCGAAGGGCATGTCAGCGACCGAGCCAGCGCCGCGCCAGCCGCGCGCCAACGGCCGAGAGGACACGCGCCAGACCGTTTCAGCGGCCGTTGACACATGATCAGCGGTCTCTGACTAGCCAGACTGAGCCAGTGCCAATCCAGCCACGCGCCAACAACCGTGCCAGGCTGCGGCGCACGGGTCAGCGGCCGCTGACCTATCTAAGCGGTCGCTAACTCCCTATTTTTCGCGCGGGCCGTTGCAACGAACCCTAGCGCCGCTTGGAATAACCCTAGTCAACGCCGGGTGACTTCCAGAGACCGCTGAGTTTCCTCTCGCTATAAAAAGTCACGTCGTTCCATTCATTTGGTAGATCGCAATTCTCCGCACTTCGTCCCAACTCCTTTGGCACGAATTCCTAGACTAGTTTTCCAGCATATTTCTATTATTTTTAGTTCGTCTCAATCCCGTAGTCAAGGGTCGAGACTTAGCATTCTAGATAGGATTTTTCGTTCCGTTCTTTGTTTTGGAGTTAGCCGTTTACAACATTCGAACCCCATTATTTCCAGATTTTTATTGTCGTTTCTAGACGTACTTCATGTATTAATTCAAGTTCGTTTCTTTCCCTTTAATTATTGCTTTGTTTATTTACTTTTATCGTTTGTTTCGTTTTATGCTTTCAATTCCTTTCATCGCTTTTAATTTCCAAATTTCTTTCCGTTCTTCTTTCGTCTTCAAACTTCAAGTTCTTTACTTTCCTAGATTAGATTTAATTTTCGTTCTTAGTTTAGATTTTAATTGCTTTCTTATTTACTTTCTTCGTCTAGCTATAAAAATCCAAGTCAAACTCTTTTTAATTGCTTTCCATTTTTACGAACAAAGAATATAATCGCCCTGCTAAGCCTTCCTTGAGAATACGACTAGGATCAACTTATTAATCTATAACGAACTTGTTCTCTTGCGAGCAATTTAATAAAATAAATTGGAAGTATATCGGCTGGAAATATTCCTCGTACCCGTTACTGAGTCCCTTTATCGGACAGTGGGTCTGGTCTAAACAACGCCACGTACTGAAAGTTTAAAATAAGTTGAAACAAATTTTGTAACTAAGTCCACCATATTCCGCACACAACACTCTGCTAGAAAACAAGATTACTCTTGATTTCCGCTTAAGTGTTATTCACTTGAGAGTTTCTGTCTGGACAGAAACAGATCGATCTGGTCATCGATTTGTTTTGTCACAACTAAGCAATCTGTTTTGCAGAAAGCTTAATCTCTCTAAGTAAACAGTCAAGTAAACTGAAAAGTTTGTATTTGGTGTATTCCCCCACCCCCCATACACCAAACCTTACTCTTTCGGGACCAACACAAACTGATCTCGTAGTTCTCAAAGAAGCAAACCTCCGTGGCTACATCAACAATAAAAGTAGAGTACATAGCCGCTGGAAGCTGTTGTTTACAAATAATTTTGCTCAAACAGCAACATAGGATTATGAGATCCACATGATGGAAATACCTATTTTCTGTGACAGCTCAAGCGCTATTGCAATTACACAGAATCAAGTCTTACATACATGTTGTGAACCCCACAATAATTTTAAGTTTTGATGATTTTCTCTCGAAACACACTTAGATTTCATTTTATCTTGCTAGATCTCAATCTGTTCTACATGTACCAGATCACTACAATATAAAGTGAATCTGAACATGATCTTAGTCCAAATTAGAAAATGACTTATCATGTAAAGGATCTCATCCTATAGAAGTCATTAAGTGCTTAAGAAGAGTAGTGCTTAGTGCAATGAAAGTGTAATGTAAACAGTTTAATGCACGTACGACACATATATATAAGAAAATAATCAACGACTCAGATCAAAGCGATAAGATTTTTAAGGTTGGATGAGAATCTCCCTTTTTAGTTTTTTCCGCTTCAGCTTTCCATTTTGCAGCCTTGTGTCGCTTCTGATATACGCACTAGGTCCTAGGGTTGTAGGATGGAGCGTGTAGATCTTGATCATATCCACTGCAACTTTCCTTGTTCTATTTTCTGCAGAGATTTCCTCGATCACAGTTTCCAAGGAGTGCTAATCATCATAATTATGGAAGATTTAGCAAATCTATGTCAGAAAATAGCTTTATAGACCGTAGTTAGGGTGGTAATGAGTGTCAGAGACGCTCCAAGTTCCCCCTTGACTTAAGAAATCATTTATTGGAAAATTTAATTTCCACGTGGCATGGTCGTATCTCATCATATTCTGTCATCTCCTGTGCATCATTCTGCTTTTAGATTCTGCTTCTTGTCAATGTGGTTGACAATCTAGTTTTTCATTTTGCGTCCTACTCTCATCTGTGATACAATGATCTGGTTATCAAAGCTAGTGGTTCTGTTTTTCATTGTTCTGCTCCATGATTTGATTATGTCAATCTGGTATTGACTTGGTTCTTTCATCTAGGTTTAGCAAACCTAACTTTCCACATAGCATCTTGAATCTCTCTTCTGGTAGAGCTTTTGTTAAAATATCAGCACGTTGTATATCTGTGTGTATCTTCTCGATCTGGACATGTTTCCTCTCCACATGATCTCGAATAAAATGATGTCTCATATCAACATGTGTAATATCCCGCCAATTTCTAAATCATACTTTTAAGTGTTCTAACTATTAAGGGACCTAGGTATGAAGAAATAAGAATTTTAGGAAAAACCTAGAGCCTGTTAGGACCTACCATGTTAATTTGGCAGACCGGCAAAGCTTTTTAAAAGATTTATTTAAAAATGAGCTTTTCATGCATAAGTCGAAAGTATATACATATTATAGTTCTTGCGTAGAGTTTTTCAAAAGAAAATTTTTGGCACTAGGTTTACCCAAAAAGGAGTTAGTATGCAACCGCTACGAATTTTTAAAGTTTAAGCACGTCGTCAAAAAAAGTAGTTTTTCCATGCATGACCGAAACTATATCAATATTATAGTCATTGTGTAGAGTATGAAGAAAGGGAGATGTTGACGTTAGGTTTGCTCGAAAAGGAGGTCGTGTGTAGAAGTTACGACGTTTTAAGGTTATAACATTAATAATAATATAAATATAATATAATATAATAATAAAAATAATAAAAAAATCCAATTCTTACCTATAAACAGGTGAGAAGCGGCCAGAGCCATTTGCTCATTTCCTCTGCAGAAGCTCTTCTACTGCTTCTTCTTCTTCCCTCTTCTTTTCTTCTTCTTTCTGCCATTTTTGGGTATCGAGATTCTGCCGGTTAAAGAATTGAGAATCGATCGAAGTCAAGGTACGCCAGGTTAAGGTCGAAGGTAGCATGGAGCTTGACAAAGGTGGCTCAGCCGCTGTCGAGTCTCCATCGCCATCATTATCTTCATGTTTTCTCCTCTCGTTCTATTCTTCATTCATTGCCCCATTCATGACTATTGGTCTATCAGACGGCTAAGGTCCCTTAAGGTTTTAAGTTTCTGACCATAAGATCTGTTACTCTGTCGGATTGAATTTTAGATTTGGATCCCGGTTAAGATCATCATGTCATGATTTATTGCATTATTTCATGTTTTTCTAAAGGGAAAATATTCATGGTCAATCATTTTTTGATAAAATTTATAGTGCATGTAGAGAAAAAAAAATATAGGATTTTTTGAAAGAGGTTTCATTAATTTTCATCGGTCCAATTTTCATAAATCTGAAAAAGACTACGAATCTTCTCGATTAAGTTTCGAGGTAAAGTTGCATATTTTAAAAATATTTATACATATTCCTATAAGGAATAATGTCCGGAGTATTTTTCCCTTCTTGGCCAAAATTATTTGAAAGCCCGGTTGCTGCCAAATTAATTTATTACGTGATAAAAAGAATATTATTAAGCCTAAAAATTTAGTACGACTTATCTATAGTTCCTTTTTGGAAATTAAAGCCAAAATATATTCCCTATGACTAACAGGTACCTAGCACTGAAATTTGAGCTCATAAGGATTTACGATTTTCCCGTAATCGAGGAATATCATCGGTGAAAGGTTGGGGATATATACGTATTTTGAGTTATTAAGCTCTTTTCTCTAAATGAAAAATGCATGGATCTCTGTTAAAATGTTTTCACGAAGGTATGGACTGTTTAATGCTCTTATCGACCGCCGGGGGTTCTTATTCGGCCTAACACGTCGATTTAAGGACTGTGATCACTTAGTCTCTACTGCGGTGGGTTGATCACCATCGGGTTTTGACTCATGCTATGTTAGGGTGTACGGTTCGCCGAGCCCTATTTGACTGAATGTTTATGATCTGTCGGTGGTAAAAGGCCCGGGACATAACCTATATAAGAGTAACGTCATGCCGGGTCATGTTTAATTTATGCACAAATGTTTTGCTTACTTAGAAGTTATTTTTGTTTCAAAACCTTCTAAGGTAAGTATACCGAACAGAGACTATATTTTTCGTTTTATGAAAAACCCAACTGAGTGCACTAGTACTCACCCCACGTTTTACAAAATTTTTCACAGGCTGAGGAAGCAGCATGATGTGTGTGGCTGAGGAATGGTGTTATTGGGATGACGATTGCTTCATCACGAGAACGGTTTACCATTCTATACCTAAGAATTTTCGCTGCCATGCTCACGTATGTTATAATATTTATGCAATAATTATCATCCACGTATATGTGTGTGATAATATATATGTTTAAAGTCTAAGATCATTTCCTCATTCCACGAAGGCCTCATCGGCCATTATTAATAAAAGTTCATGTTGTCATATTATCATTGTCCATTACATGCATACACGTGCATAGGAGAGCTTAGAAGTAGTCGGCCCCTCTTGGACGCTCAACTCCTCAGCCCCTTGTGTAGTGTTCGAGCGAATGCCGACCACACTTGGTGAGCTGGGTGAGTGACTCCTTTTGGCGAGCTAGGCTCACTAACCTCCGCCTTTGATCGACGACTCTTATTGGACGATTCGGCCTCTCGAGGATTCTGGATTACCGTTCCTACGAGATGAGCTGTATTGGATGATTCGGCCGCTTGGGATTCAGGATTACCGTTCCCATGTATCGAGCTGTATTATCTCCAATTCATTTCATCTTGGATGATTCGGCCGCTTGGGATTCTAGATTACCGCTCCCATGACTCGAGCTGTATTATCTCCAATTCATTTCATCTTGGATGATTCGGCCGCTTGGGATTCTGGATTACCGCTCCCATGACTCGAGCTGTATTATCTCCATATTGCATATGATTCATTTTAGATTCATTATTATAGACATTGTCTTTGCATTGGTTAGCTGTTTGGGTTGTAAAATGACATAGTCAAAGTTATAGAGGATATGCTGTCCGATTTTCAAGGACAACTCTCACTTATATAATGCACACGAACACAATGCCCTTTCTTCCCCGCTTCTTTTATCCCCGCCCAGTCACGCCCTTGGCGCGTGCGCCGTCCCTCGGGATTTGGGGCGTGACAGAGTGGTATCAGAGCGGTCGATGCTCTGGCGCATTCATGTTAAGTCTAGCATGTTTAGGAATTGCATTGCATTTCTAAAATTAATGACAGGTATCCTAATAACACCCTCAGCTCACCATCATGCTGCCTCTCAACAAAGAAAAGAAAGGTACATTTGTTTTTGTGTAAACTCCTATTTTGGAAAAGTAACGGTTTATGGAAAAGGTTTATTTATAAATGTTTCTATGGAAAAGTTGTCATTTAAGACGTGTTCTTATATGACGTTCATGAAAAGGAAGAATGTTTAATCAAATTAGGATTTATATGCCTATTTGATTCAAAGAATGGATTGTTATGAAAATGATCATGTTAAATCATATAGGGCATATGTACCTATTTGATCTATGAAAATCATGGGAAAGGAAATGATATGTTTATTCATTTAGGACGTATGTACCTAATTGAATCATGATGATATATACCATGGGAAAGGAAATGATATGTTTATTCACTTAGGACATGTGTGCCTATTTGAATCATGATATGACATGTATAAAGTTTGACATGCGTTGTCAAGTACAATGGCTATATGAATGGTTACATTTGGTATAACCTATGTGACATTATGATTGATTGATTGAGGGATGGATTGTTATGTAAACAACTTGTTTGCAACTAACATAATGTTCGAAGTAAATTCATACTTGCTTGAATTTTCATGACATGTTACGATCACGAGAACGAAATGAAAAAAAAATCATGCATAGGACGAGCATCTAGAAAGTGATTACCTGGATGGCTCGCCGACCATGGAATGGATGAGATGATTCTCATTTATTTTAAAATGATGAATATTGACATGTAGGTTATCATGATTATGTACATTGCTAACCTCATTACTACTGATGAAATCTATTTAAATAGAATGCCTCCTAAAATGAGAAATCAAGGTAACCACGATGAAGAGAGACCCCGTGACCCGCCCTTAGCGGTTAGGCGTGCCGAAGATAGTTTTCGTAAACAAAATCCACCTCAATTTGATGGCATGGGCACTCCTGAGGATGCTGAGAAATGGATCTGTGCAACTGAACGTATTTTTGAATACATCGGTTGTGAGGATAACGAGAAACTGAATTGTGCAATATTTCAACTGACAGAAGAGGCAGACTTCTGGTGGGAGTCTGTAAGGAGAACTATGATAGCACCACAATGGGAAACCTATACATGGGAGGACTTCAAGGGGGAATTGATGGAAAAATATGTGCCAAGCTGCTATCGACAAAAGAAACAAAATGAATTTTGGAATCTCAAACAATGGAAAATGACGGTCACCGAATATGATCGTGTATTCAATCAACTATCACGCTATGCCCCCCACCTAGTTGAAACTAATGCAGCCAGGGCAGACAAATTCCGGAAGGAACTTCGACCAGAGATTGGAATCTCACTTGTCAGTCAAGGTATGCTAACCTATGCTCAATCTCTGAGCAGATCACTGAACATTGAATCCATGTTACCACAAGAAAGAGTACAATTGCATGCTCAAAATCAAGATGGAGGAAAAGGAAAAAGAAAATGGGATAACCGAAATCAAGGAAATCAGGGAAGGGAGAAGCCACAACTGCAACAACGACATCCACAACAAGGGTACAACAATAACAAACCTGTTTGTACTACTTGTGGTAAAAACCACCAAGGTGAATGTCGCCAAGGTAGCAATGAGTGTTTTCGTTGCAAAAAGCCTGGGCACTTCGCTAGAGACTGCACCGAGAATCAAAGGACTATGGCTCCCCCACGTACGCAGCAAAATGGACCTCAAAGGCCAAACCAGTTGGTGAGACCTAATCCAGCACATAATGAAAACCACAGGGCACCACAACAAGCAAGGGCATATGTTTTGAATCAGCAACAAGCCGCCCGAGCTCCGGGGAATTTAGCAGGTATGATCAGTCTAGTTGATGTACCTGTAATTGCCTTATTTGACACGGGAGCTTCACATTCTTTTATTGCAAAAAGTACATGCACTAGATTGGGATTAACAACCTCAAGGGCAGAATATCTGTTGGAAATTAGTATTCCTTCAGGTAAAACAATTTTAGCATGGGAAGTGTGCCTGAAGCAGAAATTGAAAATCAACGAATGTGAGGTGACAGCAGAGTTACATGTCATTGAAATGAATGATTTCGATGTCATTTTGGGTATGGATTGGTTAGAGAAAAATAAGGTGACTATACGTTGCCAGGAAAGAGATGTTTCTTTTCAAGCAAACGACGGATCAAACGTTAGGTACCATGGGTCAAGATTGGGACATCCGATACCCATTATTTCAGCATTCAAGGCTGCCAAATTTCTAAGAAAAGGAAATTGTCAGGCAATTCTTGTCAGTCTGATGACTGATGCACAACAAAAGAATGACCTCTCACATGAATGGATTGTAAAGGACTATCCAGATGTCTTTCCCGATGAATTGCCAAGATTACCTCCAGATAGAAAAATTGAATTCACCATCGACTTGGAGCCTGGAGCAGCTCCAGTGTCGAAAGCACCTTATAGAATGGCGCCAAAGGAACTGCAAGAGCTCAAACTGCAGCTACAAGAACTAATGGAACTTGGTTTTATCCGACCAAGTGTTTCACCATGGGGCGCGCCAGTTCTATTTGTCAAGAAGAAAGATGGGTCACTGAGAATGTGCATCGATTATCGAGAATTAAACAAGCTTACCATTAAAAACAAGTATCCTCTTCCAAGGATAGATGATCTCTTTGACCAATTAAAGGGAGCAACTGTCTTTTCCAAAATTGATTTGCGTTCAGGTTATCACCAACTTAAGATAAGAAAGGAGGATATTCCAAAAATAGCTTTTCGAACAAGATATGGACATTACGAGTTCATTGTGATGTCTTTTGGTTTAACAAATGCTCCAGCGGTTTTCATGGACTTGATGAACCGGATATTTCATCAATACCTAGATAACTTTGTCTTGGTATTCATCGACGATATCCTCATATATTCTAAAAATGAGGATCAGCATGCAGAACACCTACGCATTGTGCTTGATACCTTGCGAGCAGAAAAATTGTACGCCAAATACAGCAAGTGCGAGTTTTGGCTCAAGAAGGTTATGTTCCTTAGACACATAGTGTCTGCGGAAGGAATCAAAGTTGATCCGGCCAAGATTGAGGTAGTCAAGGATTGGAAAACACCAACGAATGCCAACGAGATTCGTAGTTTTCTCGGTTTGGCAGGATATTACCGGAGATTCATTGAAGGATTCTCAAAGCTAGCAAGGCCATTAACGCAATTGCTCAGGAAATTTGCTTTTAATGTTGATAATTATATGTTATTAACTTGTCAATCTCTCTTTAATGTTGAGAAGTCAGGGAATGAGGCAAGCGTTTTGATGCCCATTGGAGATAGGACCAGAAAGACCACCTATGATGTTATGCAGATGATTCAACATGCTTACAGACTGAAAGATGAAGGATCGATCTATCTGACGTCACCAAAGCACAGTTGCAAGACGCAGTGGAGAAGATGCTGGTCATTCCCATGACATATACTGGAAGAATGTTTCACATATCACTTCTTGCACTTGGATTCAAATTGTTGTTTGAATTTTTGCAAATGATCTTTATGATGCATTGTGGGTCCTACGACCAGGTGACCCCGACGAAGAAGAGGATTTTAACAACCGTGGTACTGAACCTGAAAGTCAACTGGAGCAGAATTTTGTTTGACTTATTGGCAATGGAGGCCAGATTAGTTGTGGAGACTAAGGATGACACAAATCAGATTGTTGCATTGGTGGTGAAGAGGAATCTGAGGCACTCCACCAAAATCAGCTATATTATTGAAAAGTTCTTCAAACAACAAGCCTGGAAGGGAGAATTCCATTTAACACACAGCTTACTTTGCCTAATGAGCAATACTAGCTCGAGATGTCTTTAGACGTGTCCCCTGCCTTGTTCCACAAGGTCAAAGATGTGTACACATGAGACATTTAATGGAGATGGGGAACTCAAAACCTACCTAGGTAGCTCTATCCAAAGGGGAAAATAAGAAGAAAGACCCCAAGGAAAAGAAAGAGAAGAAGAAACTAGCGAAGACAGCGAGCTCTTCGGAGGTAGAGACTTAATCTACTTCGCAGCCACCAAAGCAGAAGAAGAGGAGGTTGAGGAAACAACAACCTGCCACACTAGAAGAGGAATCTCATGACCTAGATCAAGAGATTCTACAAGACGTAATGCCTGAATCAACCTATGACCCCAGGCAAGAGAAAGACTTCTCACCTGCCAGAACAACACCTTCTCCAGATCGGTTGGAGAAAATTGTAGAAGAAGAAGAAGAAAAGATTGATGAGGAGACCGAGAGGAGAAAGCAAGTAGAAGAGGTAGTTCAACTCTTGGAAAATGAGGCAGATCACTCGGTACTGCAAGATTTTCCAGGAATCCAGCTAACACCAGAGAGCTATGGTGCAGCTCATCGTGTGAAGACATATCTTTTGATCAAGGACAGTGAGTGCTATGTTCTTGATGCCCTACTTACTGTCAAATCAATTTAGGAGTTAGAGATTGAGGAAGCAACTCTTTTGAGTATTTTTCAAGTGGCTTCAGTTACTGAGATAAGGGAGACCTACCATCAGATGGTATTGGTCATCGTCAAGTATGAAGCCAGGCAACTGAAAGTCGACCTAGAATCATTTTATATCGATAAAATGGATTTCTTTGAATCTATACCTAACACAGATGATGAGGTAGAAGAGGAAGCCAGGGAGGAGCCATCTGCTCAACCCGATGTTGATGTGAATATGGATGAACAAGATGAAGTACAGACTAACCAGCCCAATATCTCTGGTGTACCAGATCAACAATTTAAAGAACAACGAAGTACATTAGAAACACCAGCACAACAACAACAACCAGAACAACCCCATCCTACACCTAAGACTCAGTTCAACCATCTACCGAACCAGAATAGCCATCTGTCGTAGCAGATCAGCTCACTGCTCAACCTGAGCAAGTAGCAGCAGGAAGTCATAAAGAGAAGAAGAAGAAGAAGCAGACCAAGAAAGTGTTTCTTGAACCTGTTGAGGAGGAACTTGTTGGTCAAGTAATAGGAGGAGAGCCCACTAATGAGCTCTATACTCCTGGAGTAGCAGAGAAGTTAAAGAAGCATATCAGCTTCATAGACCTGGAAGATTTGTTGGAAAGGGATCCCAGGTCGTTCACAAACGAGCAAGTTGACGATCTGATCAACTTAAGGATACAAGACCATCTGGCTGCTATGTGCAATGAGATGCAAGAGAGAGCCACAAAAGTATTGACTGACTTCAACCAGCACCAGAAGGATTACGTCAATGATATGGAGAAAGCCTTGAAGAAGCGGATCAGAGACTTCACAAAGGATTTAACCAAGGGGTTGGATGATGATCGAGATGCAGCTGACACTGCAAAGGAGAAGGCTGGCCAACGACTGAAGAGCATAGATAAGAAGTTTGAAGGAATCCACAAGCTGGTCACTGACCTTGCAGAGAAGGAGAAAGATTTGATCGATGAAGCTGTCAAACAACGCACTACATCTCTGACAGTTGAGATCACTGAGTTTACATCAAGAGAGCTACATTTGCAGCTAGTTTACATCAAGAGAGCTACATTTGCAGCTAAACGCTTTTGAAAATGAACGATAGAGATACTGGAGAAGAACTTGCTCCAAGCTTTGACTAATCTTGAATTTCCTACACCATATGAGATGAATCATCTGTTCAAGAGGCTCGATGAGACGAAGCAGCTTCAAAGCACATATGAGAAAACATTGAGCACAATGAAAAGTCGTTTAGAGAATAAACTTAGCGCGACAAACCAGGACATCACATTTTTGCTCAATTACAAAGAGGATGCAGAGAAGAAACAAGAGGAGATGCAGACATAGATTGACTCCCTACACTCATCAAGTCCATATTTGATGATGTCGAAAAGGGGGAAGGAAGATCAGATAAAAGATGAGGCAAAGGAGGTGATAAGGATGGAGCCGGAGGAAAAGGCAAGGAGCCAACTAGGAAGCAATCAGAGAAAAGACTAGCCTCTTCACCCTGATCACCACCCAGATCAGCCACTCAACCAACGCCTCAACCAGAGCAGACAACGCAAGACAAAGGGAAGAAGGTTATGGTTGAAGATGAAGGAGCCCAGGTAGCAGAACTATTGCTGCAGGGAGTTAGGCCAGATCAAGCCTGTGATCCCATTTTCAGGGCATAGTTTTACAAAGAGAAAACATTGAAGGAGCAGAGAGAGGCTGAAAGAACAGAGAGGGAGAAAGCGTATCAGACAACTTTCTCACCACCCAAATCAGATCAACCATCACCACTTGCTCAGCCTGCAGCACAACCAACGAAGAAGAAGACTCCATTCAAGTCATGGTCTCTATTCTTACAGAAAAGACACCCAGAGATGCATGGGTAGCTGAAGAAGACCAGAATGAATGGGAGCTGATCAAGATAGGGTTTATTCTTAACTGATTCTTCTTGAAAGAATCCTTATACTCTGAGCAACCAGCTGACGAAGACTTCCAGAGATATTTGGATGATTATAAAGAGAATGAATTTATTCAGAAAGTGAGAATAGCAGCCCAGAGAGTGAAAGTACAGATCAAGGCACCAGCCAGGGAGTATATGCAGTGCCCTCTGATTCTAGGGAGCACAATGTCTGACAAAACTTATATCATGAATTGCATCAACCTTTTTACTAAGGTAAAGGGCTACAAGATTGATAACCATGACCCCAACTACGCCAGAGTTAGAGATGAGATGTACGAGAGTGTCCAGAAGACCTCAGATGCCCAGAAGAAGATGATGAAAGAAGCAAAGAAATCCAAGGGTAACAGATGGTTTGGATGATAATTTTTTTTAAACTGCTATTTGTCGTATTTTCTTTATGATGCTCTGGACCATCCTGTAATTTGTACATGATCTTATCTAATATATATACTTGAAAGATTATCTGACGACAATCACTCATTGTCTAGAACTCATTTATTGCTTTTATTCGTTATAAATTATAACGAAACTTAACCCTTCTGGTAATTTAAACCAGATAGCCCATTTTGCTTTACTTAGGGTTATTCTGTAAAGTGTGGTTTCGACATTATTAAAAAGGAGAAAATTGTTGGGAACCCTCACAAAATTTAGTCTTGATTATGTTCTTTCGAAACACACTTAGATTTATTTTATGTCTTGCTTGCTAGACCCAACCTACTCAAATGTAACAGGGAGATCATTCTGTTAGAAGTGAACATGATAGAGAGCAAGCCTTTTTTTCATTAGACCAAGTTAGCTGATGACTACAATGTAAATGACTCAGATACTTTAAATATTTTGTCCTATAGGAAGTCATTTGGTTAGATAGTCTTCTGGAAATTCGAAGCAGATCAGCTCACCTGAAGCAATCAGACAATCTGATGAAGGTCACTCAATCTGGACCAAACCTGCTTCTACCTAGCTGTTGTTATCAACTTTAGGAGCAACTTTGGACCAAAACACCTCGTTGGCAGTGGACCTGAATTGTTCTAACCAGACCAGCTTGATGAGTGAACCTGTCCCTTACAAAGATCACTTAGATGGAGACTTAGTAAAACTTCAGATATACAATGAGTCATTTGATGTTCTACCTAGCAATCTAATATTTTCTCTAAAGTCATCTGGGTATACAATGTGTCACCCAATATACTTATAGAGAATCTCATCTTTTTTTCCACGTCATCAGATCTCTCAAGATGGAAAGATAATCAACCAGAGATAAAAGAAGAAAAAGTGAATCAATCGAAGCATAGAATAAAGGAAAGAGATCAATCAGCCATCTGCTTTCCATAATCAAGGAGATTCAGTCAACCTTACCTACAAGGCAAGATGATCAAATCAAGGATTCATATCTTTGATTGACAATCAACATTTAATACATGTTAATCAATCTCACCTATAAATGCTTCGAACAACATCTGGAAGAAAAACGACGAACCAACGTGCAAAGTTGCAAAGCTAAATCTCTGCCAAGAAATCTACTCAACCATTGAAGCATTCAAAGAGGAGATTTCATATTCCAGAAATTGTTCAAAGTCATTCGTGATCGAAATCACACCAATCTCGATTCAAATTTGTCTTATCGAGAAGAAGGAGAAAGATATCTTCTCTAGCTAGCAGTTTTCTAGTGGATTAACGTGAAAGTATTTTGTAGTAGATTTATCTGAAAGTATTTTCTACTCAACCATTGAAGCATTCAAAGAGGAGATTTCATATTCCAGAAATTGTTCAAAGTCGTTCGTGATCAAAATCACACCAATCTCGATTCAAATTTATCTTATCGAGAAGAAGGAGAAAGATATCTTCTCTAGCTAGCAGTTTTCTAGTGGATTAACGTGAAAGTATTTTGTAGTAGATTTATCTGCAAGTTGTAAGTGACACGACCTTATTCATGCACAAGTTTCATTCTAGGTTAATTACCTCCTATGTTGGGACCACAATCTTCTCATTTTCTTCCCCTTCCTCTTCTTTGTCATATGAATCTTTTGGGAAGAGTTCTCTTGGCGTTGTATTGTTTCTACTTCTCCCCGGGTCCACAATTTTCTTTACTTTTTTCATTGGGGAAGCACTCATCCATTCACCAAATTTCAGATTTTCCATTTTCAATTGGTTTGTTAGAGTTGTACACTCCTCACATTCTTTGAGTGAGTGTCCTAGTCTCCCACAAAAGTAGCAAAAGGACTTCAGTCACTCATAATTTATCGGCATCCACATATGGCAACCATTAACCACAGTTGTCAATATTTTTCGAAGTGGTTTAATAAGGTTTATCTCCACTTGAATTATGATGCTCCTGCCCAATCCTTCTGGCATGTTCTCGTCGTAATGTAAGAATTTTCCAATTTTCGCTCTCATTCATTTAATAGCCTCCTTTGTGCGGCAAATCAGGGGGACATCATATTCCTGAACCCAGAATGGAGTTGACGATAATTGCATTGTCGATGGCTGCAAGCTCTCTTGGACTTGTTCTAAAACAAAAACATCATTATTGAAGTGCTAAGGTATGCCCTCCATTATCCTATCCATATCATGTGTGATGTTAAAATTAAAGGAGAACAAATTCTTCTCGATTTCTCGACAGGTCATTCCCTTGGATGGATTCCAGAATTTTTTCATCGTCTTCATGAGTCCAAAAGCATTGATTGATTTTTCCGTCCAGACTCGACCATTCAGGTTAGTGTTCCTCGATGTGTCTTGCAAGGAGTTCGACACTTGGATTATGAGAGGTTCGTCATTCTCCAATTCCTCCCCAGCAATAACCACATCATCAGTTGTTGCCATAAAGGATTGTTAGCAGATGAATCTATGGAGTCACAATACCCTGTTTGATAATGCTTTCCTTTACCAGTACCAAAAGGGGATCCTTACGCCTGCATCAAATACACCAGACAAATACACAAAAATAAAAGCACAAATGAGGGAAATAACCAGAGGATTGAAATAGAAAGAAGGTAGAGTAAACAGGAACAGAGGGAAAAAGGCAGTGAAGCGCTGCCAGACTCACGAAAGAGACACCAGAAGCCCTACAGACAAAGGGACGGATAACCCTAACACGGTAGGGACTATTATATTTGCCTCCACTCTTTTGTTATATACTAAAGTGATAATGTGTAAAACCACCCATTTTTAAAATGGTATATGTATAAAATACCCAAAATATAACTTACATGTCAAAATTACCCACTTTTTAGAAAAAAGTATAAGATTCTCTTATAACATGCATTGATTTAGTAAAAGGTAGGTAGTTATATAATAAATCATGTATTCATTATTATGTATTGGATCAAATTCTCTCTCTACAACCTAACTCAAAATTTCTCTCAATATATCAAGACATCTTTCGGTTTTAAGCTTGAGCTCGTGCATTTGAAGTTATTTTTGTGATATAATCATGTATTTTTACACATTAATTTGTATTTCATTCGGTAGAAAATGACAACCACTCACAAAATAGCATTCACCGTTGTTTTCCTAACCAGCGGTGGATGCTCATTTTGCACCTTAAACCAACGGTTGTAATAGATATAGGTAGAACACAATATTTCCAACCTACATCATGCACAACCGCCCACAATGGAGCATTCACATCTCGTATAGAGTCCAGCGGTGGATGCTCATTTTGCACCATGAACGAGCAATTATCAATGATATAGGTACAAAAACATATTTTTAAGCTATATCAAGGACAACCGCCCACAAACAATCATCCATTGCTGGTTGAGTTGCTCTAAGGTGCTCCTTTAAGGTTCTGGTCCAAAAGGGTGTGGGTTCAAATTCCACTCTTAACAATTTAAATTTTTAATTTATTTTTAATAATATTAGTTGATTAATTTGTGAGAGACATAGTGGAGAAAGAGAAGTTGCAAGTGGGGAGATAGATAAAGTCAATGCCTTGGTTTTACAAATTTTTCAAACATATTCTGACCACTTTTTTAAGATGGATATTTTTTGCATCTAATTTTTCTAGTGGGTAATTTATACATGTAGTATTTAGATATTGGATATTTTTAATTTTGTCCCTATACTAAAATTTGAAAATCAAGAAACTAAGCAACAAACCACTGTATATGTGTGTGGGTGTTTTTGATAGTCAAGTTAGGATACAGAAGTTAGGATATGAAAAATTAAATTAAAGAAGAGAAATATTTTGTTGTTTGATAGATACAAAACATAAAATCACTATATTTTTAGATAAGTTATAAAATTACTTATTTATCCTTATAAAAATAAAAATATCAAAATTACCAAAAATATTCACCTTCATCAATACGAAAAATACAATCTACAGGCTTCATTATTCATAATTCATCCATCTTCAAAAAATCTTCTTATCACAATTCATTAATATAAAATTAAAAAAATCTCCAATTTTTTTAGAATTTGCGGTAATTAAATCCAACAATTCATCCATTTTCAAAAATAAAATTAAATTGTATCTACAGCTTCACATCTTCAATTTTCCCAAATTGTACCTACATGCTTCACAATTATCCCAAATTCACTCCAATTTTAACTATTTCACGCCAATTTATCACCCAATTCACCCGAGTTAAGAAAACCCCAAAATTGTTTTAACAAAGATAATAAGAATCGAGCGATGGATTTTTAGATATGTTGAGGAATTTAGGCGACCGGATGAGATGACCCAATG
This sequence comes from Leonotis leonurus, assembly GCA_026898415.1. Classification (NCBI taxonomy): domain Eukaryota; kingdom Viridiplantae; phylum Streptophyta; class Magnoliopsida; order Lamiales; family Lamiaceae; genus Leonotis; species Leonotis leonurus. The sequence goes on along the minus strand of JAPKLX010000058.1, from coordinate 224,382 downwards.
GTTGAGGCGCGATAAGGAGGAGGCGCGATGATGTTTGCAGGGACTCAAAGTTCCTCGACAGATGGTGCGATGGGGGTGGCGACTTAGAGGTGGAGGCGACGCAGTGGCAGTGCGATGAAGAGAAGGTCGCGGTGATGTTGGTAGCGACGTGAAGATGGAGGTGCGGCCATGGCGGAGACTACTCAGAGTTTGAACAGAGAGAGAGGATGAGTTAAAAGAGAAAGAGAGAGAGGATATAGAGGGTGAGTTTGAACAGAGGTCTTAGGGAATGGGAATGGGAATGGGAATAGAAGAGAGAGAGAAGGTGGTCTAGGGAATTACGAAGAGAAGAGAGAATATAGAGGTATGAGTTAAATGTTGAGGTTATTATTGGAAAAAGTGAAAAGTGAGACCCAGTTAATTTAAACTCACTAATTTGGGCAGTTCCATTTTTAAGGCAATACAATACTTGACGGGCCAACTAATTATACCGGGCCGACTAACTTTTATAACCAGACTACCAAACAATAAAATAAACTACTCCCTCTGTCCCACTAAATTAGACTCATTTGTATTAAAATAATACACTCATCTACTTTTTAAATGGGTCTAATTTAGTGGGACGGAGGGAGTAAGATACTTTTCCTATCCAGACAAAACACACAACTTTCATATTGTTCCACACGGCCACATCGGCATCTAACATCTACATTTTTCAATATTAAACCTCAAATTGAACGAGGCAATGTCGTTTGAAAAACATACTCAACATTATCATTGTGATACTTAAGGGGTATAATGGTTGTGGAGTAACATTATCATTGTGATACTTAAGGGGTATAATGGTTGTGGAGTATATATGATTTTTTTGGACTTTCAAAATTCAAGGGTATTCAATTCAGATTCTCAAAAGTCTTTAAAAATCCAGAGGTATTCAAAACGGATTTTAAAAAGTATTATAAAGTTTCTAGGTATTCAACAATCTATAAATTTTAATAGTCGTTTTCATGGATTTTCTTTTAAAAATATAAATAGATTGTGCTTTTCAAAATATCTTATAATCAATAAATTTCAATAGATTCTCTAGGAAACTTCTACAAACCCGACTAGGGATGACAATTTAATCTGACCTGACTCAAGCTCGTCCAAGTCCGACAACAATGGGTCATCCAAGCTCGATCTGATGATGTTATGGACCGGGCTTGGGCCAAAATCTTAAGTCCGATCGGTGGTTTTGGGTCAATTTTTAGGCCCACATATCGAGGCTCATCCAAGTCCGACCTGATATTTATATAATTAATATATAAATTAAAAATAGTATAAATGTTATTATTGCAATTAATATACAATAATTATAAATTAATATATATATATATTAAATAAGATATATAACTAAATAAATTTGGAATTAATATTTATTTGCATTTAAAAGTATAATAAATGCTAAAATATATAAAATGCAATAAAAAAAATAATTATATCTTTTTTAATGTATTAAGAATAAAAAAGTATTTAAGAAAATTAATTAAAATAATCATGGGTTTGGCTCGAGTCCGCCCAATTCATATGGGCCTGGGCCTAATTTTCAAGCCCGACTGGGCCATGGGCCAGGCTTCGGCCTATACATATAACCGCATGGCAGATTTGGGCATAGGGAAGCCCGACTTAGCCCGACCCATTGCTATCCCTAAATTCAATTATCTTTATGTTATTTAGGGACCTTACTAGGGGTGATAATTTTGCTCAATCAGACCCAAGTTTGTCAAAGTTTGACGACAATGGGCCTCCAAATTACGATTCGATGACGTCATGGTCGGACTTGGGCTAATTTTTAGGCCCGACATACCTAAGTATGTCCAAGCCCGATCCAAATATTTAGATATTTGATATTTAAATTATAAATTTAAAATAATATAAATACAATTATTATTATTAATGTATAATAAAAATAAATTAATAGACATATTAAATAAAATATATGAGTAAAATAATATAAATATCATTATTAATAAATTAATGGACATATTAATGAATATTAAAATATATAATATATTTTAAAATAAATTAATTATATTTATTTTCAATATGTTAAAAATTAAATAAAATAAATAAAATATGTATGTCCGCCCAAGCCCGTCGTCCAATCCACATGAGTTTGGGCTTGGCCTTGAATTACAAGCCCGGTTGGGCCATAAGTCGGGTTTGAACTCATCCACATAATTGTATGTCGGGTCTGGTCATAGGAAAACGCGGTCTAACTCAGCCTATTGTCATCCCTTGCTTGAAATATATGTAAATCAATAAAAAAATATATATTCCACAATCCTATCAAATCTATGAAAATCCATTTGAATTAATAAAAAAGTATGTCAAACTCTACACGAATTTTATGAATTTTCTAAATCCATAAACTTTTTAAAGTCCAAAAAAATCTCAATTGAATACACCCTCCTTAATCAACATTATACTTAATCATCAACTTCGACTTCAATGGTTACGTGCAATTTTAGAAATTTTGGTAGTTCGTTTATTGTAAAACATATATTGAATTTTTATATGCAAATTCATAAATATTATTCATATATTGTTAGAGATATTTTAATTATAATGCAATTCCGAATTTATAAATAGTTATTGTACTTAACAATGAAGATAAATAGTTAGTGTATTTACAAGGAAGAGGGTGTAATTTTTTTAGTGTGGACTATGTTATTATATTCTTAGTTCCAAGGACAATTTGTCTAAATTTATTTATTAATTTACATTACCCTCTATATATATATATAAAACATAAAATGTTGGGAAATATTTATAAGTGTTTTGATTCAGATCCCAATACCTCCCCTGAAAGATGTTATAAGACCAGTACTGAATCTTAGTGTTTTCTGAAGAACTCACTTGTTAGAGAGTTCTATCTTTCAGGTACACTGAAGGGACCTACACTGAAGATTCAATGTTTACCAAGACTGCAGGACCTCTCACTGAAGTCTCCACTGAAGCACTGAAGTTAAAGCTAAAAGCCTGAAGCATCACTGACACTGAAATGTTAAGTTCAAGTTTACACCGAAGTCAAGATCCTGACACTTCAACTGAAGGACAGTCTACTACATAGGCTTTCTATTTTTAGTAAAAGATCTTGGTAGGTGAAACACAATCAGTGTGTCAGACCCTAAAG
>JAPKLX010000058.1:86038-221218 GCA_026898415.1 Leonotis leonurus | reverse complement strand
AGCACAAAAGTTTTAATCTGTCAAAACTGACTGGTGTATTCCCCCCCATACACTCAGTTAAACTCGTTTCGGGACCAACATAAAATATTTAATTTGATTTCAATTTGAATGACGATTTTGTAAATAATTTTAAGTTCAATAACAAACACAATACATATATTTAATTAAATAGTTTTGAACGTCTCAGTTAAATAACTACCTCTATTTTTTCTCAGCTATAACATTTTTTCTCTTAAAATTATTGTATTTCGTTCGTAAAAATATTTACAATATGCATCTTAAATTAAAGATATTGAAAAGAGCTTTAATTTGATATATTATATATATAAACAAAATGAATTTAATATACAAAAATTATGATCAAATGACAAATTAGAAAGAATTATATACATGCATATAATTATATATATAATTTTTGTTTGATACATATAATCTATATTTTTATTTTTTTATTTTTCTATTTCTTCGTTTATTATTAATATTAAATTAAATGCTTTATTTTTATTTTGCTTTTATATAAATGTTAATCATGAAAATTTTATTTTATTAATTTGTAGGTCAAATAAAATTAAAATTAAAATAATATATAATTTAAAATAAAGATGTGATAAATGAAAAATATATAAATAAAATATAAAAATATTAGATATATTTTAATAATTAAAGTAAATACAATTTTAAAAAATAATATATTAAAATAAATTTTCAAATAATATATATATCCTACGGTTGATTTTGATTACATAAATTTAGGAGTTGGTTATGATGGACACATTGCATTGTTAATCCACGATGCAATAAGGGTAAATAAGTCTATTTATTATTTGGCGGTTTTGGGATAATATTCAAATTGATTTTATTCTCATTAATTACAGAATCGCATTAGGAAAGATAAAATTTTCCCTCAACCGCCGTTTGTTTATTATTGCATTGTATATTCATGTAATTTGCATTAAATATATATGTAGTATTGCATTGTATAGTTAGGTAATTTGTATTAGACATATATATATATATTGTACTATCATTTAATTTTTTATATTTGTAGAAATTTATGGGATAACATAATTTGCTAAAAAAATATTTGAAAATCCCTTAATTTCGAATTACAAGAATTTTAATTGGGAAACGCAACCGAAAACCACTTCACCGCATGGAATACCGATTTACGTCATTTTGATTCACAATCAAACGTCTGGTTCATTACGTCATATTTATTGTTGCATTGTAGTCTGTAAAAAATTATAAATTGGTTGGTACTGAAATATTTCATTATGATCTAAATGTCAACGCAATTTACATGTATATATCAATGCAATTCACATACATATTTGATGCAACAAAATATTACTAAACAAAATAACATTGCATTTTCCACGTGTATGACAATGCAATCTCAATTTAACCTTGAGCAACAACAATAGAATCACGACATCATGATCTTTCATCAGCCGGTACATCAAGGGTCGCTCCAGCAAGTCATGTTGCATCCACTAGTGCGACCAGTTCAGCCCCCCCCCCCCCACCCCCACCCCCTTCTCCTCCGCCGAGGACAACGCCATTAATCTCGCTGCCCACCGCCCTCTCAATGCAATTTCTATCCAGGTTTTTAACACTCGTCTCAATGTCTACATATTTCGACGAGAAAACGAAAATGGAACGCAATTACATGTATTCACCCTTGAAAACAACATAAATGCATTGATTTGTATTGATAGGCCAAGATTACAGAGTTGAACAACACAAATAGTTCAAATCTTCACCAAGAAGACAATTTCTGACTAAGAAAAACTCTAATAAAAAATAAAACACATACGCATAATTCTATTGATACAATTGGTTTGTATCAATAGAAGCAGCATACCTAGAGATGTGAGCATGCTACGGATCATCTAAGAAACCATAGCCGCTTTTGTGTCAATGGCAAAATTGAATCCCTCAGCGTTGATCAACTTGACTATTCAATTTTCATCTTAAATTCGCTAATATCATAATTATGGAAATTGAAAATCCTATTATAGTGGATATGCGGCAGTTATGGAAACAACAAATCAAATTTCTAATTAATCTCATATCTTGCAATTGGTCAGTTGTTCGGTTCTTCTCTCTCTTACTAAAATTTACTTATTTAACCTTATGATCCTATTTATGCAATAATTTAATGAATTAAAAAACGAAAATTAATACTAGAATTTGTACCGTTAGATCTTAGATTTGAATGGCAATGATTTTTTCCTATTTCCTACAAAAAAAAACTAATTTCTATATGATCTACATCATATATATATATAGGGGTGGTTTCAGGTAGAAAGTAGTAATTTGGTAAGAAATAGGAAATGATCCACACCCTAGATTACAATCAATCATACGGCTGAGATTAATTAGGCAATTTTCGCCAATTTCACTTAAAAAACGGATTGAGTTGTTGTTCAACAGTTCAACAAGGTCATTTAAGTAATTTTTGTAGTTGGCGGTTTAGGAAATTTAATTCAAAAAAAACTACTATTGTGTTAATGGCGGAACACTTATGGTAACTTCCCATACCACTCAACTTGGGTTCAGACGACAATGGTGAGGAGAAGTATACGACGGCCGGCTTCAGACAACGATTTTGAAACTCAATAATAGTTATTGTAGTCTGTTTGAGTTATTTTTTTATTGATAAATGAATTATAATATACTGATATATGCATTATTGATATATACGGCAATAGTATTGCAAATTGCACATATGTTGTTTAAAAGAACTGAAAAGTATATTGAATTGTCGTATTTGTGTTTATGCGTTGTATTAGAATGTAAAATGAATTGTTATTGTTATCATTATGTATACTGGTAATTGAGTTGAATTGTTATACTATTATATATGAATCGAATAAAACAGTCAAATGCATTGTTATATTCATATTAATATATTATGTGCAAGTAAGTTGAATTGTAATACTATTATTAATGCATTGTATAAATTAGTAAAATGAATTGTAATAATCTTTTGCGAACGACCTGAAGCCACCGCTCCCGCTCCCTCATGGCTCTGATGCTTCGTCGCCCTCCCGATCTTCCTCAACCTTGTCGTCAAGGGCATGAGCAACACAGGACTCATCGGCGTGATCGCACAGAGGGTGGAGGGCTCCAGGTAGTCCCCGATTGCGGCAATGCAAATCTTCAATAGCCTCTTTCAACAGCTGCTCCGCCTCTCGCAGGCGGCGTTCCGCGGCTTCCGCTGTCTCCTCGGCGGTGGAAGCTACGTCGGGAGGAGGTGGGATCGCGGCGAGGATTCTCAATTTGAGTGGCGATTGGTCGCCGTCCTATTTCATCGTCGACGTCAGAGAATGATGATGGATAGATCTAGATTTCTGCAAAATATTTTCTCTTTCATCCCATATATATGAACATGGTCTTTAATTCCTTAATTTTCTCAATCCCACAACTGCAACAAACGTTCATTCTCTCTCTCATTGTATATTTACTTAATTATCCTTCAAGTATTTAATTTGTAATATTTTAATGTATTAAATTCGAAATTAACTGCCATAATCTGAACCATTAGATTTTCTAAATAAATGGATGAGATTGTTTCCTATTTTATACTGAAAAAACACTTTGTATATGATCTACATCTTTTATATATATATATATATATATATATTGGGACTAAGTTCATATAAAAAATAAATTATTTATAATAATAAAAAAGAATATATCTCAAAATTAGTGGTTAATATTAACTGAATTAAATATAAATATGTTTCATTATATTGGGAATATGAAATTAATTTTAAAAAATCAAAATTCTTGATTTATTAAAATAGGTTGTCGAGATATTTTCTCATTTCTCGCATTTATATTATAAATCAAACTCTACAGAATAATATTATGAATCATACAGTATGACCCATAATTTATTTAGATTATTAATAGGCATATTAATATAATGTTTTTAATCAACTATTGATTTTAATAATAATTTATTTATCAATATATGCATCGTTGCTAAAATATTATAACAGGTCTGACCGGACTTGTTCGTACAGCTGGGATTTGAGTTGGGTTTTGACATTAAAAATTGATGTCCGAAAATAATCGGGCCCGAAAAATCTATCTAAAAATATTCGGGCCAATAAAATTTCGGACTTAAAAAGTCCGCCAATTATAAATAATATGTATATTTTTATTTTTATTTTTTGATTAAACCATTAAAATATAACATTTAATAATTAAAATTAAAATATTTTATTATTAATATTTCTATAAACAAAAATATTTATTATAAAAAAAATTATTAAATTTTTTAAATTATAAAAAGTACATTACATAAATGGGTAAAATTCGTTCGCCGGTAGCCCATAAAATGTCACATTGAGTATTATATTTATACATTTAAAAATTTTTGGTCAAGTTTGCACGGACTTCAAAATTTTAGAAGGCACGACCTAAAAATTTTAACAACTATAATTACGGTAATACACTTAAATACACAAATGAAATTTTTTTTAAAGTCAAATGATAAATAGTATGAGAAAATAAATAAAAAATGATAATCTCATATATATATACCAGTCCGTCCTCTCCAAAGAGAGACATATTTTTTCGGCATGCAAATTAAGGAATCTTTACTTAAGCTTTAAAGTGTTGGAGTGTTCTAAAGAAAAAAAAATAAGGGTGTCATTTAACATTCCTTATTTTTCTCATTTTGGGAAATGTCTCTCTTTGGAGAGCATATCCCAAAATGGAATACGTCTCTTTTTGCGGAGGACGGAGTAATATATATATATATATATATAATTATAATTATATTTATTCGTGCGTCGCACGGGTACACATACTAGTTCAAATAAAATAGTAAAACAATTACTCCATCCGTCCCACTAATCATAACACATTGTATATTCAATTGAATGTATTATAATAATGAAACATGCTATAAATAATGGGACAGAGAAAGTACACTTTTTCATACTCCCTCCGTCCCATCTCCATAGTCTGATTTGACTTTTCACACATATTAAGAAACGTATTTAATACGATTTGGAAAATATAATTTATATGCAACAGTTCTATTTTGTCTTTATTTATTACTTTAAGTTGAGTGGTGTGATTTCGATCACGAATGGCTTAGAGCTCGATCTGGAGTGTAGAAATCTTCTCAATGAATGTTTCGATGAGTGAGTTAATTTCTGAGCAGAGTAACGGCTTGTTTGATCGTCAGTATGCTTCGTGTATCCCTATGTACTCTTCCAGACTTGGTTCCAAGCTTTTATAGGTGTAGAATTTCGAAATTCTAACCGTTGGGCTTGATTGGCCTGTAATAAATGATGATTTGTCAATCAAGAGATATGAATCCCAAAATGTCTTCTCTTGCCTTTGTGAAAGGTTGACCGAATCCTTGATATATGGAAAGCAAATGATGATTGATACTCTTTACTTCTTCGAGCTTTGATTGATCCTCCTTCCTTTCTTGATCTCAGATGATATACCTTCCATCTTCGTGAGATTTGCTGATGTGGCAATCTGATTGGGATTCTTCTAAGTACATCTAGACAATTTATTCGAATGTCAGATGACTGGCTTGATCTGGTCATGGGCTAACTCACTCCATATTGCATGATCTGGTCATGGGCTAACTCACTCCATATTGCATGATCTGGTCAACAGATTAACATCAATCTGGTCAATATCAATCTACAACAAAACTGTTCCCAAGCATGGCTGCAACCTCTGTAAATAATCTCTTCATAACCAGATTGAGTGGTCATTGATCAGATCATCTATTGCTTGTAGGCTCCTGTTGATCTAGTTCTTCAAAGTAGAACAACAACTAACCAGATGACTTATATAGGACATAATCCTTTACATTTTAAGTCATCGTCTAACCTGATCTATAGACTTGTTCTCTATCATATTCACTTTATAAAATAGTGATATGTTACATGTAGAACAGGTTAAGCCTAACAAACAGAAATAATTCTAAATGTGTTTTAGAAAGAACATCATCAAAACTAAATTTTGTGAAGGGTTCCAAACAATCATTTCAAACAATCATAATAGATATGCCATCAAAATTATTAAATGTATTCAAATGTGCTTCAATTCAAAAACATGTGAGTATATTTATAAATATTTTCACGTATTTCAACTATACAACATAATATTATGACGACAAATTTTTCATCATCCAACATAAAATGTTATCGAATTTTAGAGAGAATGAATGTGCTTAACTCTCTGAATAGCTTCCTTCACCTTCTTAGAGGGTTCCTCATATAAAAACGCAGGATTATCGAATTCTGCAGCCAAGCTAGGCTCCCCGAGAAATGCACGAAACGAGTCTGCAACAGAATGTGAAAGTGAAGAGAGGTTGTATCCCCCTTCAAGGAAAAAGACGCATCGGCCACCACATAAATCTCTTGCAAGTTGCTGAATATAAGAAGCTAGCATGTAGTACGTTCCGGTCGTGAACTGCATGTTTGCTAGTGGGTCAAGTACGTGAGCGTCGTATCTAGAGATGTTTATTGCAGGCATGAGAGAAAGGAGAATAAAAAATTAATATCGATATATGCATATAACCAGAAAGAATGACATGTTCCTTGGGAGAATTAGTTAGGAGATTTCTGAATGTCATTTTGCATGAGTACGTACCCAGCTGAAACTAGAATTATATCGGGCTTGAACCGCTGAGCACACGGTGCAATAACTTCATCAAAGACATCTCTCATGGCTCTATCACCCGATCCTCCTGGCAAAGGCAAATTGAGGGTTGCTCCTTCACCATCTCCTTTTCCGATCTGATCTATTCGACCTGTTCCAGGATAGCTCCCATCCTGTCAAAACAAAGACGTGTTATTTAACTAAGCACACCTTTATAACAATGGTATAATTTCATTTATTAATAATCAGTTTATCGAATATAACATTTTTCCCTCTGCCGTTCACAATGCTAAAGTTTTAGGGCTCGTGTGCTTGCTCATATGGAATAAGGGAGGTATCAATATTATGTTTGCTTCAATGTATTGCATTATATTGGACGAATATAAAGTATGGTAGGAGGGTGAAACCATGGTAGTTTAGTCAGAAAATAAAGGGCTAACTGCATTAAAATAAACTCACCACTTTCTAGTTCATGGCTTTTGAAAGTTGAATTAAAATACACCAACTTCAAATCACAGTAGCTACTTTTTCATTTGGTTGTTAAGAAGACATTCTCAGGGTATGAAATGTCAAATAGAAAGCAAAGAATACAAAATTAACACAAAAGAATAGCTTACCTGGTGAGTAGAAAGGAAAAATATATCAGGGTCATCATAGAAGGCATCATTGGTTCCATTCCCATGGTGCACATCAAAATCAATTATGAATACACGCTTCAAACCATGGGCACGTTGAGCATAGCGAGCCGCAATGGCCACATTACCAAAGACACAAAATCCCATAGGTCCAGTCGGAACAGCATGATGACCTGGTGGGCGTACTAAAGCAAAACCAACAGGAGGATCTTTCCTAATTCTCGATGCTGCTACCTGTATAACCAGTTCCAGGAATAATCAACTCGGGATGGGCATATATATATAGCGTTAACTGATCAAGGAGCAAGGGAAATGCAACGACATGGTTAATCATCAAGTGACTAACGTCTTAGAATGAGAAATCACCACTGCATCCACCAACGAAATTCCTGCTCCAGCTGCTAACATAGAATCCTTGAAGGTCTGTGTAAATTTAGAATCCCAAAACGAAATGAAATAGTACGTTAATATTTACCAATATTTCAGGCAACACAATTCTACAATTTCAGGAACCAAATTGATAAAAATAATAAGGAAAACATGAATGACATGGATGAAGGATATGACTATAGAATTATGTTTCTATCTAATGTTACTTTATCTCCAAGGAAGTTACGGTCTTCTTGAGAATATGGTAAGCAAACATTTGGTGGAAACTAAAATATGAGAGTTTAAAAAGTGTTTCTCACCGTGGAAGTAGCATAAGTAGGCCCAGAGCCTTCAATCAAGAAAAGGCCTTGTTCCAAAGCTTGGTCCATAGCCTATAGGCATGATCAATTTGCAGATGAGAGCAACAAATAAATAGTATCATGTCTGAAAACCACAGAGCTCATATCCCACTTAAGTATGTACTCAACCATGTTTGATAAGCCTCATGCTATATCTATCATAAATGAGGAATGCAATTGCAAACATGAGAAACTTCAAGTATATTGTACATTACAAGTTCGAAAATATATTTACTAATCAAATTTTTTATTTTCTCCATAATCCAAAAGAATGCACAAATCATATTATATATTTAAGGAAATATAAGTATGAAAATATGAAATTCCGATACTGGAAATACCTCATGGTAGGCTTGTCAATGGGTGGGTTTTACACGAACCGGACCCAGAACCGGTCAAAACCCGCTCATTTTAAAGTTATGATTTCGGTTCTAGACCCATACAAACCTGCTCATGGTCGGTTCAGACCCGAACCGACCCGTAACGTACGGTTCGGTTCTAACCCGTCCCGACCCAACAAATTAAATTATTCTTTTTCCAACCTTTTTTTTAGTTATTTTTTAGTTTTTTTTTGGACCTGTCCGAACCCGGCCATGTTCGGTCCAGACCCGACCGGCCCGCTAGATACGCTAGACCCGGCCCGACCAATTAAGTTATGGCGTCCTTCGCCTTCTCCGCCGCGGAGTCAGCAGTCTCCTTAGTCTTCCCCGCCGTATAGTGTCTATACTCGCCCATCTTCGCCGCCGTTGCGTCCTTAGCCTCCGCCGCCTTCCGGGCGGCGGCTTCCTCCTGCTCCCTCGCTCGGGCAGCGGCTTCCTCCGTCGTCTCCCGTGTTTTATCAGCGGCTTCATACGATTTCCCCATCACAGCATCCTTAGCATGGCCCACCGTACCCTACACCATACGGATTATGCTGCCGATGACGCCAGGAGACCTCTCTTCTGGCCTCTCTTCAGTTTTCCGGTAGTACTCCGACTTTTCCACTACCACGGGCTTCTCCACCACCACCGCACCTTCTCTTCTATCTCTGTTGACTTGGTGAAGCTCATCAGTTGCGGTTCGTGCCGCTGCTTCAGCTCTCTCCTCCCTGGCTGATTGCTTGGACGCCATTAATTCTTACAGTATGGTCACACGTGTGCAACAAGTATTGGATATATAAATTTTTTTATCTGTTGAGCTTAATTTGTGATCTGTTGATGGTTGGAATTGAAGAATACCCATGGGTGACCCGGATCCGAAAATACCCATGGGTATTCTCCGGTCCAGAACCGTTAATAATTTAATTAACGGTCCGGGTCCGGAACCGATAGTTAACGGTCAGGTTCCGGTTCCAGAACCATAACTATTTTAACGGACCCACCTATTGACAAGCCTACCTCATGGGAAGCATTTCCTATAGGTGTAAAAGTATGGGTTTAGAGTAAAGTTAACAAAAGAATGCAAATAGTTTTACATCCTTTAGTCAAATTCTAGTAATGCAGATGTCCCACATTAATACAACAAGACAACTTAAATCTTGCCGAAATAGATTACTACGAAAGTGGTTTTATTTAACATACGTTACATACCTTGTCAAGTCCTGATACATAGGCTCTTTCATGGACGGCAGCTATCTCTTCAACTTCAGCGGGTCTAAAATTTTTGAGTTTAATGATCTCTGTGCTCCGGAACTGGACCACATGATAATGGAAAAGAGAGTGTTATGTCATTTTATGAAGAGTATAGTATCAATCAAAAGAAACTTTTTGCAAAAAGACAAGTATATTATCGTCAATTGGGCTTTTCAAGTTCGTGTTAACTGTTCAATGGATCATCCCCCACTACAGAACAAGACTGAAGACCAACAAATTGTGTGCATGACCTGTAGTAAACTAAGAGAAAACTGAAACACTAACAACATTTCATCTAGTATAACGGATTCTTGAGGATGCACCTTAAGGTTTTTGACAACACAACTAAGTCATTTGGAAAAAATGCAGTTGAGTATTGAGGATATTGAAGCACGGAATACTGTAGAGAGTCCAATATCAAAACACAGGTTTTGCTAGTGGGTGTTGGAGATTCATGAGTCAGGTGTATAAGCAAATACAAATAACATTTATCATAAATGCTCAATCGCACTCTTTCCCAGTGACGTATCTAAGCTGGCTGAGTTTAAAAGAGTTGCATATTGTTTCGAAAATTCAGAACAAATAGCAAACTTACTCACTATAAGTATCAAATCAAACAATCTCTCAAGTCTCAATGCTACAATCAGTTCATTGCCAATTTGCCATATCAAGCATCTTTACCTCTGAAGTCAAATTCATCTTTACTAGAGCATCAATGATTGCAGGAACTCTGGAATTACATTCAGGGTGTGCCACCTGACAGAATAGAAAAGAGAAATGATTAATTCAAATGTCTAAAATTGTAAAAAGAATCAACTGAAAAAAGGACTTCGAATTACCAGAAAAAATAATAGATTGGCCAATAAATCTAGTCTATATAGATAAACATTCAATACAATAGAAGCAGTATGGGTCATTTTCTTAACAAAGCACATGTTGATGTGATCAGATGGTAAATTTGTAAGTACCATAAGGCAGATTTTAATATAAAATTAAAACAATTACGGCGTTACAATATATACTTCTCATAACTTTCATTATTTTCATCATTTCCAATAAAAAAATTCAAAGTACTTCCTCCTCTTTAGTTTCTAATATTCATATCCTAAATTATTGTATTAGGAATAGGTAAAACTAAGCCAGGATATCTAGTAATTGCAAAAAGCAAGTTAAGGGAAGTTCATTTATCATTTATAAGAACCAAGAGACAAGATGCAGAAGAATTTATAAATACTAACTGTTAGCGATTATCATATATAATGAACCATTGAAAAATCTATACATACTCGACAATCGTCATACAATGAATAAGACAAAGCACATATAAACAAGTACAGTTGCAGTATCCAACATTGTGTGCCTTGCCTTGCACTCTAAATTAAACTATATGATCTAGAAGACTGTAACTAAAATAAGAGATTACACGATACTTAAATGATATCCAAACTACCTATAGTTGATGATAAAAATGTTAATAGTCCAGCAAACAAATAATACTAAAAATTTGTGTCTCAAATCCAACTCCTGCAAGCAAAAACATGTGGTCTACTGTCCACATACCTTGTTATGGCCCATGGCAGCAGCGACTGAATATATGACTCTGCTATTGAGCAGTTCCATTTCAGAAGGTAAATTTTGATTGATTTCTGGATAACTAGAACAGGAGATGAAATTCCTTTTCTTTTGTAGAGAATATGCTGTTGAAGTTTTCACATTTTTCTCCAGAAATCCATTCTTATTATCAATGCCATAGACATAATTCTTCTTCAACAAACACATATGACGCTTAATTGGGTAGAGTACATTTCCTACGAGCATGAAAAATATAAATGGGGTTGTAATCAAAGGAAACTGAAAACACGAAGTCAAGTATGTTTTTTGCACACAAGGAATAAACGAGCAATTTTATAATCACCAAGAAATTCAACCATAAATAAGAAAGCGTGAATTTCATAGAAATCAATCATCTGTTAGCTAATCATTTTTTTCCGATTACTTCAAAAACTTTCAAATGTTATATTCTCTGGTTATCATGTTCCACATACAAGGCAGACAAAACCGAAATATTTTCAAGTTTCAGCGAGCATCAATCCTCTCAAACAAAATGTTACTAAATTAACAGTTAATTAAAAAGACGATATGAAGATAATCGCAGAAATCAGCCGCAGGAAACCTAGTTCAATTAAATTTAACTAAAGAAGAATTTATCAGATAAGAAGAAAGGAAGAGTACCAAGAGAAAATGGGGAATTTATCAGATAAGAAGAAAGGAAGAGTACCAAGAGAAAATGTGGAGTAAAAGCTGCGGAGCTCCATTCACTACTACTACAGACACCAAAGATAATTTCAAATTGAGAAGAGGGAAGATATTTATATATAGATTCTTTTTTGATCATATAAGAAATATCATGAATTATCTACGAATTAATTTTCATTTTAAAAAAAATTCCACATTGTTACAATATTAAAAATATTTAAGTTAAATCTAATTAATTTTAACTATTAATTGTAGATGAAGTGAGGGTTAGATTTCTCACACATATTTTTTTTCATGTGAACTTAATTGGAGGTATTTGGTTGGATAGATTATCCATGATTTAGTCTCGTAGTAATTGTTATGAAATGTTAGGTTGGATGGATATGACCCATGATTAAATCTCAAGATAATGTCACATAAGATTAGTCATGCATTATTTGTCTTAACATTCCCTATTATAAAAATAGTCTCGGCTAATCACGGGTTAATATAATCTTATGTAACCGATTACATAAGATTATATTAGCCCGTGATTAGCCGAGATTGATTTGGCTTATGATAAGGTGAGATTATTTTTGTTATAGGGGTGGAGCCAATACATATTAGCCATGACTAATCCTACATGGCATAGTCATGAGATTCAATCACGGCTCTATACATTCAACCAAAAGTGTAATAATAATTAAGATGAAATCACGGATAGTTTATCCAATCGAACACCCATATATATATATATATTAAATTAATAGGGTTACTCGTAAGTTAGTCTTTAAGATATTGTAGATCTTTTATATCTCGTCTCAAAACTAAATGAGCCGAGCTCGAGCCACAAATCGAACTCAATAATTTTATTGAGTTGAGCTTGAATATTATGATTTTTGACATGTCATGCTCGTGAATATGTTCGAATTCGTGGCTAGTGGATTATGTTGGCAAGTCTATTATTCAAGCTATTGGAAAATAATATGTAAAAATACAATAACAAAACACAACCAAAATTGTCAATCAAGGAGTCCTCTATCTGCAATATCATATATGCCCCGATAGTGCTCTCGAATCAGGCGTGCCGTCCTCAAATATAAAATGATTTTGTTTCGTTGGTAGAAGCACCACAACCTATTGAGCTCCGGTGAACTGGAATTTGGCGAGGACTTACCTTTCAATAATGGACTCGACAATGAGTTGAATGCAGAAAACCCAAGAGAGATGCGTATGCAAAAAAGTTTTATGCTCTTGCAAGTTATTGCAAGGTGTCCCCATATGTCATGCAATGCAAATGACTATGCATCCTATTTATAGGACAATTCTAAACTCTTCACTAAATACCAAAATCAATGTCAAGTCAAGTTTAATGTCATAAAGGAAATTACGGGGTTTACAACTGACTTGGATGAATATAGATACATTCATCCATTCGATACAGCTCGAGAACGTACGTATCTAGATACTCCCTTGTATGCGTGCAACCCCAACTTAATTGGGCCACATCTATTGGCCCAAACAAATAGTCCAATTAGATCTTTTAGATTGACCCAAACCAAATCCAAGTCCAATCATAACTCCAAAACAACTGACAACTACAATCCACTATTTTTCACTCACCAGGAATCATTGTAGAGAATATAAACATCACGATCATCTACTTGAAACGTAGATCGTTCTTATAACATTTAGTTATAAAAATTAAATGTTACGTCACTTAAACAACCGGTCAAACATCTTTGACCAACCACAATTCCAACAATTACATCGATATATACAAAAAACAAAGATATATACATATTTTCCAATATATACCGCGATACAATCTACAAAAATATGCACCAGTATTCGGAAAAACCATACATTTATTGTACCAAAATGTTCAGTACGATATCATATTTAACAAAATTTTAGATAGATCTTATATTCAATTATATTTTTCTGTATTTTTCCGTACCATACATACGACATACTACTTTTTATATTCATGAGTTTTACGGAAAATTTTGGATAGATCTTATATTCAATTATATTTTTCGGTACGATACATACGACATACTACTTTTTCGGTATTTTTCGGAGTACTATATTTTGTCAAATTGCATTGTTCAAGAATTTATTAAGTGAATTATTCATGAGTTTTAAGGGAAAAAATGTACATTTCTTATAATTAAAAGGATTAAAATTAAGTCAAAGTCCAACTAGTATATTTTGTATTTCCAAAACAATATATAGAATTTCATTAAAAAAATTAAATGGTTTCATGGTTCAAACCGAGAACCACTGATTTTAATTAAACTGAAAATCTGAGTTACACAATTCGGAACTATTTTTACGGTTCTGAAACCGCCAATTCGGATTCGCTTCCCGGTTAATTTGGGCACCCTGACAGTCGCCGGTAATTAACTTCAAAATAGTTCGAGTAACCAATTATTTAGTTATACTCCAAATAAGGTTCCAAACTCCTCAAGTTTATATTTTTGTGTATTTAGCTCAAGTTTTGACTACGCACGCTTTATCTTGTCATTTTGAAGAAATTTAAGATTTGTACTTAGAGAATTAGACTACTATTTTTGTTATATATCCAACTAACATGTTGTACTTCAAAATTAATATAAGATATCATCCATCAAAAATCAACGATAATAACAATTAACTTAAATATTAATTCTTTCATATTTAAATGATTTATTTTAATTGCACACAATTATATCTATTATCCAAGCATTGTAGAGATCGCAGATACTAATTAACTCATTATTATATGTGTTAATTACCACCTTTTATACAACCTAGCTTTTCAAACCATGTCTCATTGAGAGTAAAGCAGAAACACTGGAACTAACACTTTGTCCCTCCAAAACCTCCACACCAAAGTAGTGCAACATGGTTTCCACAACCGCCTTCATTCGTACAAATGCCACCTTCCGTCTGGGACAAGCCGACGGGCCTGACCCGAACTCGAGGGAGCTACTTGAAGCCACACACTTCATGCCCCCACTTTCATCAATCTACTTCCACGTTTACAGCTATTTATAAACAAACGAAGAAGATAAACAAAGGGTAAGCTAGAATCTTCTACACAACAAATATCTATAACAACAATAACCAACTAAGCGGTTATACTCCTAACCAACTCTAACAATATAACCATCTTCAAGAATATAGCTGTTGCATGGCAATCCATACGTGTGCATGTATTCAGCTGGATGTTTCTTGAAGCTTTAAGAGATAATCCAATACTCCCCCACTGAATCCTAACCGGGTGTAACATGAACCAACAACAAACGATCCTTAAGAATTGAAAATGTGGAATCAACAAGAGCTTTTGTAAATATGTCAGCCAACTGATCAAAGGAAGGTACATAACCTGCATCAACCGTACCATCAATCACTTTCTCCCTACCAAAATGTATATCCACTTCAATATGCTTCGTGCGAGCATGGAACACCGGGTTGCTAGCTAGCGCTAAAGCACTAATGTTATCACACCAGAGCTTTAGAGGAGAAGAAAAGGATAAACCAAGCTCTTCCCCAAGAGATGCAAGCCAAATAAGATCCATAGTTGCTATAGCCATACTTCGATACTCAGATTCCGCACTACTATGAGACACCACCTCCTATTTCTTGGTTGTCCAGGTAAGTAGATTAGAACCAAGAAAAATGCAGTGACCTCCTCTTGAACACCTATCATCAATGCAGCTTGCCCAATCCGCGTCAGAATAGGCAATAAGTTGAGAAGATGGTGAAGCAGTGAACTTCAAGGCTAATGTAATAGTACCCTTTAGGTACCTAAGTAAACGTTTGCATGCATTCCAATGTAGATTAGTAGGAGAATGCATAAACTGACTCAATTTATTAACGGAGAAAATAATATATGGTCGAGTGAGAGTAAGATATTGCAAAGCCTCTACTGTGCTCCTGTATAGGGTTGGATCTTCAAACGGAGTGCCAGATGACTTGGAGAGTTTGGTAGCTGGAGTCATAGGTGTAGGACACTCCTTGCACATCAACATCTTAGTCTTGGACAACAGCTCATGTATGTACTTATGTTGGCCAAGTGCAAACTGACCATGCTCATAGCTCACTTTAACACCTAAGAAGTAGCTGACATTGCCAAGATGCTTAACAGAAAATTTAGAGTGTAGAGTATCAATCACACGTTTAACTAACATCTCATCATCACCAGTAACTAAGATGCCATCAACATAACCCAAGATTAAAGTAAGAGCACCACCAAATTTGTGAAAGAACAAGGAAAAATTAGAAACTGATCTTTCAAATCCTAAAGTATGAATCTCTGTCCTCAAAGTGTTGTACCAAGCATGTGGTGCTTGTTTTAAGCCATAGATGGCTTTGCTTAATCTGCAAACATACTTAGGATGAGAAGAGTCTTCAAATCCAGCTGGTTGAGCCATGAAAATATTATCAGTTAAAACTCCATTCAAGAAAGCATTATTTACATCTATATGTTGTATCTTCCAACCCTTAGTAGCTGCTCGAGAAAACATGAGTCTAATGGTCGTTTGCTTAACCACTGGACTGAATGTTTCAATGAAATCAACACCTGAAACCTGTTCAAAATCTCTTGCTACAAGTCGTGCTTTAAGCTTATCCAATGAGTTATCAGAGTTTAACTTAACCCTAAACACCCATTTATTACTTATAACCTTCTGTGATGAATCAGGAGGAACCAATGTCCAAATTCCTTTACTAACTATAGCATCAAACTCACTTTGCATAGCTTGTCTCCATCCACTATGAGCAAGTGCTTCATGTAGAGATAATGGTATGGCTGGAATGGAAGATTTCAAGACTGTAGTAGAAGTGGAGACAGAAAAGGCTTTAGGTTTGTGAATTCCATTTTTAGCTCTAGTTTGCATAGGATGAGAGTTAACAAGAAGATTTGAGGTTTGAGACACAGGCTGAGATATAGCTAAGAAAGTCTCTAAAGAAGCACCAAGAGAGGGAGCAACCTCATTTTCAGAAGATTCTAAGACAAGAGAAGCAACAACAGATAGGTTATTTGATGAAGATAAACTTGGCTCTACAGATTGAGAATCTTGAGTTTGAGAATCATAAGAGAAAGCTTGTTGATGATTATTTGAAGAATCTGTAGAGAAGTCTGGAGTAGGTACACAAGAGATAGGACAAGGTAGAGTAGAACAAGAGTTATTAGTAAAGTTAGTAGGAAAAAGCTTAGAGTAAGGAAACTCTTGTTCATTAAAGTGAATCGAGTCAGAGATGTAGAGTCTCCTTTCAGGGCTAAGACACTTATAACCTTTGTGATTTTGGCTATATCCAAGGAATAGACATTTCTTGGATCTAAACTGAAGTTTTTGTGAGTTGTATGGCTGAAGAAAAGGAAAATATGTATAGCCAAAAACATGTAAAAACTTATAGTCTGGGGGCTGATTATATAGGCAAAGATAAGTTGATTTCATGTTGAGAGATGATGTAGGTAATCTGTTTATGAGGTTTGTAGCAGCTTCGAAAGCATGTCACCAAAAAGATAAGGGAATAGAGGCTTGACTAAGAAAAGTAAGACTAACATCAACAATGTGTTGATGCTTTCTTTCAGCTCTTCCATTTTGAGAGTGAGAGTATGGGCAAGGATGTTGAAAATGAACTCCCATGGCTGAAAAGAAGTTAACTAAAGGCC
Source organism: Leonotis leonurus (assembly GCA_026898415.1). Lineage (NCBI taxonomy): Eukaryota > Viridiplantae > Streptophyta > Magnoliopsida > Lamiales > Lamiaceae > Leonotis > Leonotis leonurus. Next base: position 203,697 of record JAPKLX010000058.1, on the reverse strand, counting down.
TATATTCCCCACCCCAATCAGATTGGAACTTTTGTATAACACAATGAAACTGACATTTGACCATATGAAAGAAGTTTTGAACAACTGAAGTTACCTTGGATAGATCCAAGTATATCTTGTGAAATCATCTATAAAATGAACATAATACTTGTATCCTTGAGTGGAAGGAATATGTGTAGGGCCCCAGACATCCGAATTAATTAGCTGAAAAGGTGCAGTGGTTTTAAGAGGTTGGCAAATATGTGGTCTTTGATGCATTTTGCCAGAACTGCAGGCATCACAAAAGTTTAAAGAGGAACTAGATCAAGATAGTTTTAGTTGACTAAGAACATGAGAAAGAATTTGAAAATGAGGATGCCCTAACTTTCGATGCCAGAGACTCATTTCATTATTGAGTTTCAAAGATTTAGTACAAGAAGGTGAAGTTTTCTCAACATATGTATTTACATAAGGTATAACAATGGTATGAAAACAAGAAGGACTCTTCCTAATGCTGGTACTAGATCTTGGGCTGGATGATGAATTGAAGAGCTCTGACAGATCAATCTTGTACAATGCTTTGTGAAGCTTCCCCTTCAACAACACTTGATTGTTGTACTTGTCCTTCACAAAGCAGCAAGAATCATGAAACTCAAATATAACATTATTATCTTTGGTGAATTGAGAGATGCTAATAAGGTTCTTTGTAATTTGAGGGTCATAAAGAATGTTATTTAACAGAAGAGATGAATTAGAGCTAGAAGATAGAGAGGAATGTTTAATAAAGGTTTTACCAAGGGGGTGTATGGGAATAGCCTTACCATTACCTACAAGAAGAGCTTCCTGGCCAGTGTAAGGAGATTTTACTTGCAAATTTTACATGTTGTTAGTAACATGATTTGTAGCTCCACTATCAACATACCAAACACCTTCTTACTCATCAAACTCATACCCTTCATTGGAGATGTTGTCGGCAAGATAAGCTTGTGGTTGCACTCCAGTATTTGCAACCTGAGCTCCATGGAAATTCACATCAAATCTCTTGTAGCACTTAGAACACACATGTCCTGGTTTGCCACACAACTGACAGATCACAGCTGTTTTCCCAGACATTTAAAGCCTCCTCTACCAATAAAACCACGGCCACGACCTCATATACCTCCTCCTCTTTGAACAAAATTGGTCATAGGTTCCATGACCGAGAAGGTAGATTGTTGCAGACGTATCTCATGTGAAGTTATAGCATATTGAACTTCTTGAAACAAAGGTGGATCAGCTCTATGCATTAAGAATAACCACCATTTCATACTCAGGTCCCAGTCCATTCAAGATGTGTTCTCCTAAATCTTCATTTGTTATTCGATGCCCCGCTGCATTGAGTTGATCAACATAATTGCTCATCTTAAGAAAGAACTCCTCCGCTGTAAGAGATCCTTTCTTTTGAGAGCTTATCATCTTCTTCAATTGTTGAACTCGAGCTCTCGACTATGACTGGAATAGTTGCTCCAACACTGAGCACAACTGTTGAGATGTAGTACACCTTACTAAATGACCAAACATGAATTCACTTATAGAAGACATAATCTAGCCCCTGAGAAACCGATCTCTGTGTTTCTCCTTCACGTAGTTTGGATTCACCCTTGGAGCGGCAGTTTCTGATGTCGCCAGAAGGAATTCCGACGGAGCTGTTACCGTGGAGGAAATAAGATCCTCAAAATCATGTGCACAAATTTTAGAAAGAACTTGAACACGCCAATAGGCGTAGTTATTGCAATCCAAGCGAAGAAATAACGGATGAAGATTTGGTAGAGTATATTTGCAGATTGTGTCGTCATTAGAGTACAATAACAACCTACTGCTTGAAAAAAAAAATTAGGCTCTAGATACCATATTGATATATGATCTAGGCTATTAACAAAGCATAAATGAAGGAAGAGATGGAGAGAAAGATAAACTTGTATATATGAATGGATAATCACCTCCACATTTACAGCTATTTATAGACAAAGGAAGAAGAGAAACAAAGGTTAAGCTAGAATCTTCTACACAACAAATATCTATAACAACAATAACCAACTAAGCGGTTATACTAATAACCAACTCTAACAATATAACCATCTCAAGAATATAGTCGTTGCATGGCAATCCATACGTGTGCATGTATTCAGCTGGATGTTTCTTGAAGCTTTCAGAGAGAATCCAATATCGGGCCTAAACTCCTGACAATCTCCTCCCCATATCTCGGAAACCCTCCCCATCATGTACGAGCATAGAAATACCCACGTTGCCTTGCAAATCCGATGACCGCTAGGGAGCACATCATCTTCAATCGAGTCCCGTATGAGAACCAGCGCATATGGAAAAAGCCTCAAAGTCTCGGTCAAGGCGCATTGGAGGTACACTAGCTTTCTCAACTCCTCCACGTCGGCAAAAAGTGTTGCCGAGGTGGCGAATGGCGCTTGATCTCTTGTAAAATCATTGTTTTGACCCCTAGGGTTTGTTGAGATATGATGGAAGAACCATGTGGGGGGGGATGTTGACGTGTCCCTCCCTGCGAAGAAGAGGATCATGATATTGGCAGCTAGGAACCCTGTGTTGTAGCTTCTATCAGCATTGTTGGCAATTATGTAAATCTTGAGGACGTTGAAATCGTCTCCCAATTGATCATTGTTTACTTGGTCCAACTTCTTTGACGCGTAATCTTTTAAGATTTGGTATAGAGTGAGGCTTGCTTGCGTCATCACCTTTTCCTTCCCAATCCCTAGCTATCGTTGTAGCTTCCAAAGCCTCTCAAGAAGGATGTTTCACCAGAAGACAACGTCGATTATGGCGTTCATCAAGTTCAGCACTACACAGTCAGGAAACCCTACGCGAAGGGAGGCGACGTCGTATCCCGTGGCCAACAAGCATGTGACATCAATCATGTATCTAGAAAACGTCGCATTGCATCTCATGTGAAAATCTTTGGCCAAATTCAAGTGGAGAAATATATAATCGTCATTTAATGGACGATTTTGGTTTTAAGAACGCTAAATTGGTGTAATATGAATTTACCAATCAGATAACCTATTATCTATCTATTATCTGTGTGTGATATTTTCTATTCTATTAATAAGATTATTGAATTAATAAGATATTTAGGGTACATATAAAAAAAGTTATATTTTATATATATCACATGTCATGATTTCAAATTACAAGAAAATTTCATATAGAGCACATAAAATAGACCAAAATATAAAAATTATCTTGTCTATATATAAATTAGACCACAAGTAACATCACCAAATAAAATAGAAGATGTCACATCATTACATAAAATAAAAAATATCTCATCATTATGAAATAGAAGATCCACATTATACTATATATATATATATATATATATGTATTACTTTCAAAAAGAAATCACCTCATTTGTTAGCCTTCAAAATTTTACTAAAATTATACATTTTATAAAATTTATAAAATTATTTTACGTAATTTTATTTATTAAACATATTATATTTATGTTCCACATTTCATATTTTACAATACAAATTTATAATTTTAATATTAAAAATAAAAAATTTGTTATGATATAATTAATCATTAATAATTATTTGAAAAAATTAAATTTTTAAAAATTATATACTTTATCTTTAAATTTATAAATCTTTAAATTAATTAAAAATAACACTAAATATTAAAAAGGTAATTATATATTCTAATTGGGCGTAATGAACCCTAATATTATACATAAAAGTAAATTAAAATATATAAAATTAGAATTAAAAAAAATTGAAATATAATTATGAAACATGTATTAGATGAAGAGTATTCAAGTACCTGTTGAAAAGCTCCTGCAAATCGAGAACTGGGTCTTTTTGCTATGACACGTGGCGGAGGACAGGGAGGAGGCCACGGTAGAGAGTATGGAGGATTGTCTTTGGTGTGGAATTATGGAACTCATTCTCCTTGTAGAAATCGTGAACTTCTTGCCCTCCTTCCACTCGTTGACATCCTTACTGAACACGGCATCGCCAAGGAAATCAAAGATCTTTAGGTACTCATCAGACCCTCGGTAGTAGATAGAGGATCTCGAGTTGAGAACATGTTGCACGTTGCTTGGGTCGCAAGTCACCAAGAGATCGAAGCTTGTGTAAAAGGACGTTTTGCAAAGGATTTTGCCCTTATTTTCTCCAAAGACTTGTGTGATTTTGTCGTAGAGTTCATGGCTTTTAAGGTAAGCTGTTGGGAGCAGCTTTATGAGAGGCCAGTTCCACAGTAGGAGAGGGTGATTTCTGTAGACTGTGAACAAGTTTAGGAGGAGAGATAAGACAAGTATGGTGATGGTTAAGATCATATTTTCTTGTGTTTACAAATTCTGATTAATAGTTATTTGTCATTTGGATATGTAAATGTTTGTAAAAAAATTTGTTTTATTGAGTGACTTAATTAAATGTTTTTCCCACTTGACAAGGAGCTATCTAGCTAGTGTAATCATTTTCTTTTTAATGGAATAAGTAGGTTTGAATTGACTTCTTTTAAAACCATTTGAATGTATAAGATCAAGAGAAAAAAAATATGAAGAAATAAAAATAGAGAGAATGTAGGTATCGGACATATATATATATATATTAATTATATATGAAGGTCAACGAGGTTTGACCCGATATTAAAGTGATGTGGCATTTATTTGAAAATAATTAAATGAACTAAGTTCAATCTACATTGAGATTAGATGATCGTAGTATAATTAATTTCTCGAAACTGATTCCCGATGAGTGAGAAATAACTGTTTAAAGTATGTCACTTGAGGAAGAGATATGAGATTAAGATTCTTAATGTAAGAATTAAGAATCTTAATGTAAGAATTAATTCTTGTCCCACAATGAATGATGTAAGAATATTGATTATGTATTTAAGGTGCCTAATTACTTATTTGGGGAGTAATTAGATAAAGCCCACACACACACGCGCCGCCGCCGCCCGCCCGCCCGCCACACCGCGCCCAAAGGCCGGTTGGGCTCGGCTTTAGGCCTCAGCACGCAGCCTGTAACGGCCCGCTGCTTTGAATGGCCATCAATTCCTCTGGCACCCCATGGGTGGTCTAACCTTATATATAGGGTCTTTTGCATCCACTCTAAACACGAACACTCTCTGCATATACACCAACATACTGCTGCGTATACTGTTATCTTTTCATTCAGTTTATTTTCCGTTGTATTCTCATCTCTATCCAATTTTCTATGTAATTCAGTACTGTAATTCAACAATTGCAAGACTGATAATTTACGTTCGTTACTGTACTGCACTGTTCGGGAGGAGAATTTGACAGACTTTTAATACGGACTTAAAACTGTTTGACCTTAATAGCTATGCTGGAAATGGCATCCTCTATCTTGAATAACTCAAACACCGTTGCTGCTTTTGCCTCCGCCATTGCTTCTGCAACTATTCCTGCTTTTGCCTCTAACACGAATGTTGCTGTTTGTGGGCCTTCGACTATTCCTATTTTCGTTGACTCCATTCTTCCTACGTTTCAGGCGACTGCCTTTGCTGTTGGGTCGAATCCTGCGGGATTGTTCGGTGGGTTCACTACTAGTGGCACCATGGGTTCCACTTTCAGTGGTTCCGTGAGGTCCTTGAATGGGTTTTGGAGCTTTCAGGCTCAACACGAGTGGCTCCCATGTAGGGATTTCGACACCGAGGATGATGGATCCTGCCGAGAAGCCTCTAAAGTTTAGCAGAACTGATTTTAAGAGATGGCAGCAAAAGATGTTGTTCTAACTGACAACTCTGGGGTTCGCCGGATTCCTTAAAGAGGATGAGCTGCTAACACCAAGTTCCCAAGAGACGAGCTTCACCGTGCGGGCAGCTTTTGATAATTGGCATAATGGAGACTACCTATGTAAAAGTTTCATTCTGAATAGTCCAGAAGATAGTTTATATAGTGTGTACTCCAATGTAAAGATCTCCAAAGAAATGTGGGAGACATTAGAGAAGAAGTACCGTAGCGATGACGCGGATACGAAAAATTTTGTAGTAGCTAAGTACTTAGACAACAAAATGGTAGATTCTAGACCTATCATGGACCAAGTACAGGAGTTTCAACTCATTGTGCACGACGTCCATGCTGAAGGAATGGTTATGCCTGACGCATTCACGGTGGCTACCATGATCGAGAAGTTGCCTCCAAGTTAGAAGGATTTCAAGAGCTATCTCAAGCACAAGCGAAATGAGATGACTCTTGAAGACCTTTATCGTGAAACTGCAAATTGAGGCAGATGTGCGAAAGTAAAATCCAAAAGTGAAAGGACCTATGGACGCCAAGGCCAACCTATTGGAGAGAGACGGTCCCTCCAAAAAGCGTGCTCGTCCAAACAATAAGGGCAAGGGGAAACAAAAGTCGTCTTCCTGAAATTTCGAAGGTAATTGCTTTAACTGCGGCCGATCGGGTCACATGTCAAAGGACTACCGCGAACCAAAGGGCAACAAGAAGAAGAAACATTCCGCTCATGTTGCCGAGAAGGAATACTCCGAATGAGATGAAGATGATCTTCTTGCGGTGGTCACCGAGGAGGTTCACCACATGGGAAATGAAGACGGATGGTTCATTGATATCAGCACCACCACTCATGTATGTGCCGATAGAAGTAAATTTGTCACATACAAAGTTGTTGAGTGGAGGAAGCTCAACATGGGGAATCAAGCTTCGTCTAATGTGACCGGAGTAGGTGAGGAGGTCCTCAAGATGACGTCTGACGTCTCAATCACTTTGAAGGAGGTATTGCATGTTCCTGTCCGCAAGAACCTATTGTCTGGCTCAATTCTAGTTAATAAAGGCTTTAGACTAGTTTTTGAATCCGACAAGTTTGTACTCACAAAGTTTGGAATGTTCCTCGGTGAAGGTTATCTTATCGGGGGTCTGTTCAAGCTAAATGTAATAGTTTTACGTAACAAAGTGATTAATGATAATGAAAAGGCAGCTTCCTCTTATTTGATAGAGTGCTTTGACTTATGGCATTGTAGATTAGGACACGTGAATCTAAATGTTATAAAAAAGGTTAAATGAAATCAACACTAAAACCAAATGTGAAGTGTGTGCTGAGGCTAAATTGTCAAAACTGTCTTTTCATTCAGTAGAAAGGAGCACTAAGCCACTTGAGTTAATTCACACCGATATGTGTGATTTAAAATTTGTGCAGACGAGAGGGGTAAGAAATACTTTATCACCTTCATGGATGATTACACAAGGTACTGTTATCTTTATCTTCTATGAATTAAAGATGAAGCTATTGAAGCATTTATAAATTTCGAGAATGAAGACGAAAATCAATTAAACAGTCATATTAAGATGGTTCGAAGTGATAGAGGGGGAGAATATGTTGTCCCGTTTGAGGAATTATGCAGCAACAATGGTATAATTCATCAAACGACGACTCTTTATTCATCTCAATCTAATGAAGTTGTTGAACGCAAAAATCGAACTCTTAAAGAAATGATGAATGCTCTATTGATTAGTTCAGGGTTGCCCCAGAACATGTGGGGGGATGCTATTTTGACAGGCAACTACCTATTGAATAAGATTTCATTTAAGGGTAATGATGTTACTGTTAGGGTTTGTATACCTCAAAGCATGCTTTATGCTTAGACGATGTATCAGACTTGTTTTATATTGCACTTTAATGAGAATAAATGTTTCTATCATTCGTTTGTTATTTGTTATTGTTATACATTGAATTGCAAAAAAAGTCCATTTATTACAATTGTAGACTATGTGGTGGATCGATGATCACGGAAGGTAACACAGTTTGCTCATTTGTAATATAAAGTCACAATCTATACAGACTTGGACAGTCTAGTCGGTAAAGGCTGTTATATCATTTGATGCGAGAGTTGACCTTAGCCCGCAGAATGATGTATGTATGTATAAGTGGATACACATGCTTTGCGTATACATGATATTGAGAGGTTTCACAGTGAGATAAGTTCTAACGTGCTGATACTAAAAACAAGGTCTCGAAAATTAATTCATTTCTTAATATGTGACGATGACATTAGTATATGTGGTTGATTATACGCTGCTTTGATTCATCTACGCTTGAGGGTTTTTCAAAACTCTAAATAGTGATGTCTTGGGCAGTAGTGATTGACTTTGCCAGAAGTACTCGACTGTCAGTCGTACAGAATTGTGTCTCGGTCATACGAGTTGATTAAATCCGCGTGAGGCGTTCAGAAAGGTTTATTACATAAGAAACCCGACCGGTTGGGAATTTATTCCATATATAATAATAAAGGTCTGAACCGGATTACTCACGAATAAATATATTAATTAATTACGAGTTGTTAGCAGACTAAATTAATTAATGGATTTAGAAAATCTTAAACGCAGAAAATAATTAATGACAAAAGGATTACGTCCGTAATTCGAATGAATCAAGATGATTTCAATATTTATCCTATAGTGGGTCGATAAATATTTATAATAGAACTGCACTTTATTGCAATTACATGGAGTAATTAATTGGAGGACAAATTAATTTTAATTAATTAATTAAAGTCTAAAGGTGGGCCAACCAATTAATTAAATTCAATTGGGCCAAAAAAGGAGACATGAAATTAATTTAATCTAATTATGGATTTGTCCAAGCCCATATTAATTTTTAATATAATTCAAATTTGAATTTGAATTATAGTTGTAAGTGCAAGAGATAAAGGTGGGGATATGGTTCTATTATTTGGGATCTAATTCATTCTCCTTAGAAGCCATATCCTAACCCACAATGTCTATAAAAGAAGCATAAGAAGGAGTCAATTTCTCTCTCCTAGTAGTGGAAATCGGCGACCCCTCATTGAGACTCTCTCAATTTTCAAAAATTGTGAGTGCTCTCCCCTCTAATTTTTATCTTCTTTTTCTCCTAAATTATTAGATAGATTCACTCACACGATATTCTAGTAAGTAGACCGGGAATAGGATAGAAGTTGCTAGGACTGGATTCGGTGGAGATTTAAGAAGGAGATTTGAACGGCGTGGATTGCGTTTCAATAGCTAACGATTCAATTAGTTTTTCCACAAGCGGAGTATTTGCGTATGAGAAGGTATAATTTATTATATTCCGCATTTATATTCTCTTATGTGATTTAAGAATCAATTATTCGTATAATTTACTAAACTTGTGGATCATGCGTTTTCGTGAGCCCCTCATACGGGTTCCATCAGTTACCCCTTACGAGCTGTGGAAAGGAATAAAACCTTCTTATAAAATCTTAAAGTGTGGGGGTGTTCGGCAAAGGTTGAAGTGCCTCCACCTAAACAAGTTGCAATTGACCCTAAAACGGTTGATTGTATCTTTACAGGATATGCACTTAAAAGTAGTGCCTATCAGTTTGTTGTCCACAAATCAGAAATACCTTAAATGACCAAGGCCCGATCCAGAGGATATAGAACCGAGACATGACAATCGAGTTAGGACACCAAAAACTTTTGGTCCCAAATTTGTTTCGCTTATGTTGGATGAAGAGCCAACAACCATTAAAGCAACATTTTCTAGATCAAATGGAGATATGTGGAGAGAGGCTGTAAAAAGCGAAATTGATTCAATAAGACAAAAACACACTTGGGTGTTGGTTGATATGCCGGAAGGTTGCAAGCCCTTAGGATGCATGTGGATCCTCAAAAGAAAATTTAAAGTTGATGGATCAATTGATAAATACAAGGTTAGGTTAGTAGTCAAAGGCTTTAAACAAAGAGAAATGTTCAATTTTTTTCGATACCTACTCGCTGGTGACTAGAATAACATCCATCAGGGTGCTTCTCGCGATTGCTACCTTGTACAATCTCGAGATTCATCAAATGGATGTTAAGACAGCATTTCTTAATGAAGATCTTGAAGATGAAATCTATATAGAGCAACCTGAAGGTTTTGTTGTACCTGGCCAAGAAAGGAAGGTACACAAAATGGTTAAATCTCTGTATGGATTAAAACAAACGCCGTTACAATGACACTTAAAGTTTGATGATGTGATTTTATCAAATGGTTTCAAGATTAATGAGTGTGATAAATGTGTCTACATAAAAAACACTAATAATGGATTTATTATAGTGTCTTTATGTAGACGATATGTTAATTATGGGTATAAATATCCAAGTAATTAACGAGACTAAAATCATGTTAAAAAGAAACAAAACATGAAAGATATGGGGTAGCTAATGTGATACTTGGAATGAAAATTCTAAGAAGATCAGATGGATCAGCGTATCACAATCTCATTATGCTGAGAAAGTGCTCAAAAGGTTTAACACCTACAAAAGTGCACCTGTCTTACAGTATTAATACTGTAAGACATTTGATCACAACTGGGATTATCTCTGTCGACTATGTGAAGTCAGCTGGTAATATGGCGGATTCGTTAACTAAGGGATTAAATCGAGATCAAATGTTTAAGTTGCTAGAGGGAATGGGGCTAAAATCCACTACTTGATGAACTGTCATAGTGGCAACCCAACCATAATGACTGGAGATCCCAAGAACTTGATTCAATGGGAAAATTAAGCTATGAAATTTCGTGGGAAAACACTCACTTACATCTATTCTCTAGAAGAGCAACTCAAGTGTTGAGAACTTGAAAAGTGGTGAGGTTAAGTCTATGACGTTTAATGATTCTTTAGATATAGAGTGAGGCAAGACAGTCAAGAAAGAATCATCTATGTAAGCGTGAAGTGAGGGCCGCTTCAAATACAAACACTTATGAATCCAAAGAGGTGTCCAAGGCAATAAATGGACACAAACGTAAGAACGGACAAGGTTGAAATGTTAAAGGTGTTGACATCATTGTCTCGGTGCATGCCGTTGAGGAATAGTTTAAAGCATAGCGCCACTAATCCGCCAGTGTATTCAATGGTGCCAACTATGGAAGGTTCAAGGCGACAAACCACCTATCCTAATACCTTGACACTTCATGAGGACAGAGTTTGTGTCTGCATCAGCATATGGGTTATTTCTACTCATGTAGGGGATTGTAGAAATTAGACATATATATATATATATATTAATTATATATGAAGGTCAACGAGGTTTGACCCGGTATTAAAGTGACATGGCATTTATTTGAAAATAATTAAATGAGCCAAGATCAATCTAGTTGAGAGTCAATGATCGTAGTATAATTAATTTCTCGAAACCGATTCCCGGTGAGTGAGAAATAATTGTTTAAAGTATGTCACTTAAGGAAGGGAGTTATGGGATTAAGATTCTTAATGTAAGAATTAATAATCTTAATATAAGAATTAATTCTTGTCCCACATTGAATGATGTAAGAACATTTATTATGTATTTAAGGTGCCTAATTACTTCTTTGGTTGAGTAATTGGATAAAGCCCACACACATGCGCGCCGCCACGCGCGCATGCCGTGGGCCGGTTGGGCTCGGCTTTGGGCCTTGGCACTTGAGCCTCAGCTCTTGGGCTTCAATACTTGGGCTTCGGCACTTAGGCCTCAGCACGCGGCATATATCTCCCGTAACGGCATGTAGCGGCCCGCTGTCTTGATGGGCTTTGAATGGCTTTGAATGACCATCAATTCCTCTGGCACCCCATGGGTGGTCTAACCCTATATATAGGGTTTTCTGCATCCACTCTAGACACGAACACTCTCTGCATATACACCAACATACTGCTGCATATACACTGTCCTTCTGCATGTAGAAGCTTTGTCCGAGCCTTATCCTATTCGCCAGAGTTCGGTCGGTCCGCGGTGGTGCCACTGTCCGAGAAGAAGCCGTTTCATCTTTGGAGACTGACGCCGATTTGAAGGAGCACTACCTTTCCGTTTCAGTCTTACTGAGAGAGGAGACCTCGACTCGGCTGTCCCCGATTTCTGTTTCGGTGTTTTATCTGTTATCCTTTCATTCAGTTTATTTTCCATAGTATTCTCACATTTATTCAAGTTTTCTTTGTAATTCAGTACTGTAATTCAACAGAGAACATATATATTGTCGCACTAAAAATAATGAGTCGAAATCAAATGGATCTTCTACCTAAAACCGGTGATCCAAGTGAGGATCTAGAATTAGTACTTGAGGTGAGCTGAAAAATAAAATTTTCAAAGTATTATATTCTATACATACATAAAATTTTTAGGGTGGACTAATGTTGTATTGTACTTTCAAAATATACATATATATAATTGAAGTCCAGTAGAACCAGAGCATAAATCCGCCCTACGATGATCTATGTCAATTGGCGACAGATTGTTTCCGTTGGTAAACTGTTAGTGACTTCTAATCTCGACAGTTATTTCTTTCCAATAGAATTTTATGTCGGTCTGTTGGCTAAATAGTTTATTGTAGTGATTGCATAAGAAAAATTATTTAAACGCTAGATAGTATTGTCTGCCTTTATGGGCATTTCAGTGAAGGAGACATTTTTTTTAAGTATAATAGTTGTATGATATTTATGGGTGTTTGACTGAACTTATAAACTCTTTAAAAGTGTTTGACAAATTAAACTCTTTGAAAGCTTATAAATTGTAAAAATAAGTTCTTTGAGCTTATAAGTTATTCAAAAAATAAATAATTTTACGCCAACTTATTTCTCCATGAACTTATAAGCTGCAACAAAATTACATTAATTGGATTAAAATTAGTAATTAGGTTTAATATGTTAATTCCATTAATTGATTTGTGTCGATGCATGTACTGTAATCCTTTTAATATTATTTGATTTTATTTTAGTGTTTGCATTATTATTTTTAATTAAAAAATTATCACACAATTATGTTGCTTAAATAATACTCCATCCGTCTCAATAAGCATGACACAAAACTTTTGGGCGCGGTTATTAAGGAGAGTGTATAAAGTAGTGTAAAAGTGATAAAGGTGGTAGGGTTCATACCTTTTTAAAGGGATAACTTTTACTATTTTAGAAATGTGTCAAGCTTAGTGGGACGTCCAAATAAGAAAATTGTGTCAAGTTTAGTGGGACGAAAGGAGTAACGAGGTATCTATTTTAAAATCAAATATATTTTCTCTTATCAATTTCCGTTGATACGATATTTTATTTACTCTATTATTATAGCTATTTTATGTTATAACATAATGGGATTAGATCCAAAGACCAAAGTCCAATATCATGTAGAATAGGGCCTTAGTGATTTGAATAAGTAGAAAATATCAACTGTACGAAAAGTTTAAAACTCAAAAGTCACTCATTACATTTATATTAGTGTTTTTTTTTTCTCATATTACGGCATTATAGATTGTCATTAATCAGTCCTGATCAACAAGATTATGACTTTAGCTCCTTGTAATTAATTTGTTAATTGGTGTGTTTTCATGGATATTGTTCCGCTAATTGGATGAAGCATATTACAAGACATGAAGAAAACAAGCAATTGTCTTAATTTCCTTAAAAATAATAGTAAGTGCTAATTGTTAGATGCATATAACAAGGCAAGTGCTATATAACACATCTGGTCTACCTTGAAGAACGTAGATTGGGGATGCAACCTCAAGTGCAGGTGTAAATTAATTTGTTTTTTATTAATTCAAAACGACACAGTTTTGAGTTACCATTCACCAGATAACTGTGCAAGGCATCCTTAATTTTGAGAATTTTTTTAATATTTGGAAAATTGGAATAAATCAAATTGTGAATTTGGTAAAATGTTGATAATTTATAATACATACAAAATTAATATAGTGATTTTTTATTTATCCTTTTCTTTTTCAAAACCATGACGTTCAAAATGTTGTTGCAGTATGAAAGTGTATCAACCACTCTAAGTAAATGTTGCGGAAGCTAAATAAGAACACACGAGATAATTTTGCGTAGGTTGTGTTAATAAACAACCTACACGGCAGCCTTACGGCCAAAAAGAATAATCAAAATAAGTGTTGTGTTGCTACAATATTTAGCACCCCACAACATCAACACTTCTTACAAAAACACTAAACGTATGACCTTACAAGGATAAAGATCATACACACTAAACTACGAATTTAATCTACAAAAGTATATCTCTAACTGAAAACTATACAAGTATTTATAGAGATAGCTCATGGGCTTAAGCTTCATAGTCTTGTAACCGCCAACCCATGTATTCCTTGATTTTCTCAACCGCTGTCGTGCTCCGCAAGATGCGCCTGGGCAGTTTGTGGACTCCGATAAACGTGGAAACAGATTTCCACTAGGCGCCAAGATCTCAACTGCCTTCCATGACTTGGTCTTCTCCTCATGACTCGGTCTACTCCAGTCTTCGAGCATTCTCACTTCACACCAAGTCAACGTCCACGTGGCAACGCTGAGTCAGCATCAGCTTGTTGTGTTGAGCATAACAGCGCAGTCAACAGCACAAACACTTCTGTGAAGAACACAAAAACACACATGTTAGGTTTAACATAATAGACAACAACATAAAGTACCTAACAAACTTCCCCTGTTTTTGTGCCTTCTTCACAACACCTTCTTCTTTGATGCTCCCCCTATGTCTATGCCTGCAAAAAAACTTCACAAACACCCAGCAAGCATAATAACATTACAGACATAATCACATAAATGGTAGGCAGCACAAATAAGATAAGCAGCAGTCAAGCATTCATAGCATTCAAAAATAAGTGCAAAAAATGTCATCCACCACAAAAAAAAAGAAACATTGTTTTTGTTTTCCCCCTCATCACAGTTTGTTCACAATCTTGACCACACACGGTCATCACAGCAAAAATTCCTCTTCTTCATCCTCACACGCTTCTTCTCTCTCTTCTTCTGGGTCCCCAGCTGCATCACTTGTGGCACCCCCTGCGTCACCTGCGGCACCCCCTGCTACTTCAGCTGGCGGTTCTCCCCCTTGTTGTGAAGGGAGGCAGGCTCGAAGAGCGGCAGTGAGGACATCCAGAGCACCAATTAACTGTAAAACAATCGGTGGTGGCAACTGAATGGAAGCGGGGCCAGGATTGACAACTTCAGGATTAACCCATTGCAGGTCAGCAACCTTGCTTTTGCTGAAAAGAGAAGGATGAATGGTATAGACTGGAACAGGATCGGCACCTTGACTCCTGGTGAAGGAAGTGAAGCCTTGGTTGGCCAGTACCCTGCAGATTAGAGAGGGAAATGGCAGAGAAGAGAGTTGAGCCTTAGAGGAGAGAGCAGCAAACTGGTCAAAAATTATACGCCCTAGGTTATAGGGTTTGTTAAGCCCCACAAGATAGAGTAATACACCATGTTGCTGAGTAACGGCAGTTGAATTTGAGGAAACGATCCAATTGTAAGTCAAGATTCGGTGTAGGACCGAGTAAAGATGGGTCAGCCACAAAGATTTCATCGGCTGGACCCACTTGGATCGTTTCCCGCCTGTAATTACTTTGGCAACCTCGGCCAGATCAGGAACTGCTTCACCCTCCACACTAGGCAACCCAAGCGCAGAATTGATGCTATCTGCCGAAAAATCGTAGATGCAGTTGTACAGATAAACCTTCCCAAACTGGGCAGATGAACGATCACCAAACGAACCATGAAGATTGCAATAAAAATGTCGGACAACAGTCTTAACATAATCAGGAAGTTCAAAAACGGTACCCAACAATCCTCTTGCGCGAAAGAAGGACATGAGATTGTATTCGTCAAAGCTGGACTCGTCAGCAGTGCGTTCACACACACAGGGTAGATTCCTGATACGCGTCCATTTAATAGCGGCTGTGGTATCGTAAAACTGAAGATTGAGGGCTTTCTCAACATCCAGTGGCAGGTCAGTGTCGGCAGAAACGTCAGGGACCTTCTGTTTGCCCTTGGCCGTGGTTGCTGCAGACGAAGATGGTTCAGTCTTGACAATAGGAGAACTTAGGCGAGGACGCTTGGGTGCCGAGGAGACCTCATCCTCACTGTCGTCAGGAACTACTACAGTAGGGGCTGGATTCTTGGACTTTCTTGAAAGGGTGGTGTGAGTGGACCCTCTTGTAGCAGGTCTGCGAGCCTGAGGAGTAGGCTTCGGAGATGGGGATTTTGACGGAGAGAAAGCAGGGACAGGCTCTAGGAGAGCAACAGTGGTAACGGGGGGAGGAGTTTCTTCCACAGGAGGCGCAGCTATAGCCTCATCAGGAACGTGTGTTGGAGCAGTAAGCGCCTCAACCGGAGAGGGAGCAGTTTGCGGGTCCAGTGGAACAAGTGTCTCTTCGGTTGCTACAGCAACAGGAGAAACGGCGAACGGGATCGGAGAGACGGCAACTGGTGGTGGAGGAGCTGTAGTGGCTTGGAGTGACTGGAGTATGGTAGGATGAGCGACAAGTATAGCTTGGAGAATGGCGGTGACGTCGGGAGTCGGAGGAGTCGCCATTGAAGAGAGTGGGAAGAAGAACGAGAGAGAAGGTAAGGGAGAAAATAAGGGTTTCGGATGAGGGTTTTAGGAAGGGAGAACTAGATGTTTTGTTTTATGAAAGAATCAAGAAAGTGTATCAGTCTTGGATGGCGTGTGGATATAGAAGAGTCTAGGGTTTTGATGTGACATAAAAGAAGTAATGATGGCAACAACTGACGACGATTGAGAAAAGGAGAGCTATGCCGTTTCATTTCCAACCTGACAACACAAACCCTAAAACATGCTACATGACAGTTATAACCCACTACCAAAGGAGAGATACGGATGTTGAGGGCAACACACCTGATTATGCGAAAACAACGAACACAAGGATTGCTGACATGCACAAGCAAAACAAATTTTAGAAAACAATATGAAGAAAACACACAGTCCAACTTGCTTTGTTGTGTCAACGTTTGTTGCAACATCCACCTGGCTTAGAAAGAGAAAATATGTGCAGAACTACGAGAATTCAAGGGTTAGTGAGTGTAGAGTGCATCGTCGCAGCGAACGCCGTGCCCCTAGCCTTTTACCCTTGAAAACAGTCGCAGTTGCAATCCGTTTGTAAGGTAGCATCGTCGTAGCGAGCGCCGTGCCCCCCAAACTACTTGGATTGTTTACCACACAGTTACATACAAAACATATAGATAAATGACAGATTTCAGAATATAGAATATGTTGACTAAAATATACCAGCAAGTCAGACACAACACGCTACACCCTTGCTTTAAATGACAGAATATGGATATGAAGGTGTAGCACAACACACATTTTAATGAAAAAAGCAGACACCAAGAGATTTTCGTAAAAAAACGAACCTCTCATGATCTAAGGGTTTTGTAAAAATGTTAGTAATTTGGTTCTCCATTTTCACATACTCAAGTTTGATTACCTCTTCTTCCACTAACTCTCGAATGAAATGATGTCTTATGTCAATGTGCTTTGTTCTTGAGTGTTGAACAGGATTCTTGGAAATGTTTATGGCGCTCATGTTGTCACAGTACACAACTAGGTCATTGTTGTCTAGCCCATAGTCACCAAGCATTTGCTTAAGCCACAACAGTTGTGTGCAACAACTGCTTGTGGCAACATACTCAGACTCAGCAGTGGACAAGGAAACACAATTTTGCTTGCGGCTGTGCCATGACACAATATTGTTGCCTAGGTAAAAATATCCTCCACTCGTACTTTTTCAGTCATCAATATCTCCAGCCCAATCCGAATCACTGAAACCTACCAAGCTCATATTCATGTGTTTAGAAAATAATATGCCTAGATCAATAGTTCCAGCAACATACCTGATTATCCGTTTAACAGCTTTGAGATGAGAGGCTTTAGGTTTAGCTTGATACCTGGCACACACACATACGCTAAACATCAAATCTGGGCGAGTGGCTGTTAGGTACAACAGGCTCCCTATCATTGATCTGTAGAGTGTTGGGTCAACATCTTCTCCAGCATCATCTTTAGTTAGCTTTTCTGTAGAACCCATATGAGTCTTCATGTGCTTTGTACCTTCAAGGTTAAATCTCTTTATCATCTCCTTGGCATATTTGCTTTGAGAGATGAAGATGCCATCTTGTCCTTGTTTAACCTGCAATCCAAGAAAGTATGTGAGCTCGCCCACCATGCTCATCTCAAACTTGGTAGACATTGCACCTGAAAAATCAGTTAGCATGTTATATGATGTAGAACCAACAATCATATCATCAACATAAATTTGAGTAATAAGAATGTGTTGATCTTCCCTTTTTATAAACAATGTCCGGTCAGCAGCACCTCTCACAAACCCATACGTGAGAAGGAAATTTGTGAGATGCTGATACCAAGCCCGTGGTGCTTGTTTGAGTCCATATAGAGCTTTCTTCAACCGAAAAACATGGTTCGGTTTGTGGGGGTCCTCAAAACCTTTTGGTTGTTCCACGTAAACTTCTTCCTTTAACTCACCATTAAGAAATGCTGCCTTCACATCCATCTGGTACAGATTGATGTTAAGGTAACATGCGACTGCAAGCAACAACCGAATAGATTCAAGTCGTGCTACAGGTATAAATGTGTCATCAAAGTCGACTCCTTCGACTTGGGTGTACCCTTGAGCAACTAATCGTGCTTTGTTGCGCACAACAGTTCTCTTCTCATCAGATTTGTTCTTGAAGATCCACTTTGTGCCAATAACATTTTTGTTGGCTGGCCTGGGAACAAGGTACCAAACATCGCTACGCACAAACTGGTTTAGTTTTTCATGCATAGCATTTATCCAGAACTCATCAGTTAGTGCTTCCTTGACATTTTTTGGCTCGAGTTTGGAGACGAAGCATGTTATGCCTTCAGCTGTAGAACACATGGAGTACAAACACGTCATTTCTCTATAGTTGATTGGCTATTTTCGTCGAGTCTGAACACCATCCTCAAGATTTCCAATAACTTGAGATAGTGGATGGTTCTCTCTCACTCTTCCTGAGGGTTCCACTCGAGGAGTGATCTCTTGAGATGCATCTAGTACTTCTTCAAGTTCCTATTGTGTGGTGTTGTCCTCCACAGTAGTGTCAGATTCTGTGTTGGGTGGAACAGTTTGTGTCTCCACAGGAGGTGTAACAACTCCCCCTTGATGTATGTCATCTTCCATTTTCACTTCTTTGTTATCATTACCTGCATCATCAAAGACAACATTAACAGATTCTTGTATTGTCTTGATGCGAAGGTTAAATACCCTGTAAGCTACACTGTTTGTTGAGTATCCAACAAATACACCTTTGTCACTCTTATCATCAAACTTTGTTAGGTACTCACGATCATTTAGGATAAAACAAACACACCCGAAAACACGAAGATGTTTTAGATTAGGTTTTCCCCCTTTAAGTAGCTCATATGGTGTTTTGAATGAGCCTGGGCGAATGTTGACCCGATTGTTGATGTAACAAGCGGTGTTTACTGCCTCAGCCCAGAAATGTTTGGCCATTTGACTTAAACTCAGCATGACCCTTGCCATTTCAATCAAGGTCCTATTCTTGCGTTCGACTACCCCATTCTGTTGTGGTGTCTTTGGTGCTGCAAACTCTTGGTACACTCCTTTTTCATCACAAAAGGTTGTAAATTTTGAGTTCTCGAACTCACGACCATGATCAGACCTTATGCGAGATATTCTAGCATCAAAAATATTAGTAACACGAGAAAACATGTTTTTAAATACCTCAAATGTCTTAGATTTTTCACGTAAAAAGTAGGTCCATGTATACCTGGAAAAATCGTCTACCACAACAAGCACATACCGTTTACCACCAATGCTTTCAACTTTCATGGGTCCTACTAGATCCATATGTAGAAGTTCGAAACACCGGTTGGTCCCAAAATGTTGTTCACGGTGTTGTACAGTAGGATGTGAGGCATGTAATTATTTTCCTCGTTGACAGTCCCCACATACGATCTGGTCAGCATTCCCAAGTTTGGGTAAACCTCGCACAGCATCCATCTTGATTAACCTACCAAGATTTCGAAAATTAGTATGACCTAATCTTTTATGCCAGAGTATGACATCATCAACTTGTGCCTTGTTGCATTTCATATGATCAGTCATGTAACAATTGTCCGATGACCTTTGACCTGTCATGATACACAAGTTACTGTTATTGTATACTTCACATGCATTTCTAGTAAATTTCACAAGCATGTTTCCATCACACAATTGACTTATGCTTATCAAGTTTGCCATAAGTCCCTGCACATGATACACATTTGTTAGAGCAGGCAAGCCAGGAACATTTAGTGTATCTTTCCCTATGATTTTACCTTTTGAGCCTCCACCGAAAGAAACATTTCCTCCGTCATAAGTCTCATAGTTGGAAAGGAATATTTTGTTACCTGTCATATGACGTGAACATCTGCTGTCAAAATACCAAGAACCTGAAATGTTAGTTTTCAAGGCTGTGTACACAACATTGCAAGTTAGGTCAGATTTCTTTACCCACACTGTTTTGGGTTTCTGTGGTGGTACACACTCAGATCCCTCATCTCTTTGTTTTTTATAACAGAAGGGTTTTATATGTCCTGGCTTCATATAGTAATGACATATATATTTCCTCCTATATCTTTTACCCTTTTTCTTACCTTTCTTACCTTTTTCAGCTGGGGAAACGTTTTGAGTTGTCTGTGTTGATGTTTGTGTGAGCACAACATCTGCTTCGCCCTTTGATGTTTGTCCTGTCGACGTGGATCCACGGCGCAACACAGTTGGTGCAGCATACCCGAGGCCTTGTTTGCTTGGGTTTGCGCTGTCCATGATCTCTTGAAGCGTATAGGTACCCGTATTCCACTTGCGAATGGTCAGCTCTGCCTCTTCAAGTTTGGCTTTTACCTTGGTGAGCTCTACATCACGTTGTGTGATTTGTGCCTCTTGTTTTGATTGAACTTCCTTGAGACGTGTGACCTCAGCTGTTGCGGAGAGCAGATCTTGTGCTTGGCGTTTCCATTTTCCCAACAGCTCATCATACAACCTCTTTAACCCTTGGATTATTGAGAAGGCATTGTTGTCACATTCTTCAGCACAGTCGAGATCCATGTCGTCCTCAACACTTCCTGTACCATCAACAGAAGTATTTAAACAAAATAATGTGGAGTAATAGTTAGAATCATACCTCTCCAAGAAAGTGTCGACATCTGTGCTTTGGCCTGTTATGACTTGAGAAGGCATTGTTACGTGCAATGCCACACTTTCAAACAACTTCTCATCAACGTCTTCAAAGAACTCATGTTCCTCTTCATTCCAGGACACCCAGTAAGATTTACCCCTCTTGCGAAGTGTGTTGGCACATTGATTTGCAAAGTGCCCAAATCCTTTGCATTCATGGCACTGCACACTGTCGAGTTTAGAGGAGCTGTATTTGAAAACCTCGTTGTAGGAGTTGTTCCTTACAGGGGGTCTTCTTTGATTGTTGTCGTTCTTTGGGGGGTCATAGTACTCCAGGCGTGGTACATCTCGCTCCTTGGACTTGTCTTTGGTTTTTTCACGTTTGAATCCCCTCACCATACGATTAAACTTCCTGGTGATCATGGCAACATCATCTTCATCATAGATTTCTTCCACTTCTTCAGATTCACTTGAATCTCTTTGTTCCAGTAACTTGCTGCATGACGGAGATGAGCTGGAACCTGCAATGAGAGCCATTGTTTTCTTCTTGGGAAACGTTCCTCTTGCCTCGTGATTTATTTCATAGGTTTTGAAAGAATTCATGAGATCTGTGAACTCCAGGGCATTCACACCTTGAACTGTTTCAATGGCTGTTACCTTCATGTCAAATCTAGGTGGCAACATTCGAAGTGCTTTGGAAACAAGCACTTTGTTGCTTAGCGGGTCTCCTAGGTCTTGACATTCATTAGCGATGTCAAGAATTCTTTTCATGTAGCTAGAGATGTCCTCATCTTCCTCCATCTTCATATCCTCGAATTGAGATGCGAGGATACGCAGACGAGACTGCTTGACACTCTTGTCGCCTTCACAATGCCTTTGGAGAATATCCCAAGCATCTTTCGCACACACACAGTTCTTGATTAGTTTGAACATGTTTGTGTCGACAGCTGAGATTATGGCATTCAGTGCTCGGTCATCTAGAGTGGCAGCTTCAATTTGATCACGTGACCAGGAGGTTTGTGGTATTGGAACACAATCACCATCTGCATCGGTTTGTTTTGGTGGTGACCACCCATTCTCCACAGAGATCCATGCTCGTCTATCAAGAGATTTGATATAAGAGCGAGTACGAGATTTCCAATAAGAATAGTTCGAGCCATCCAAGATTGGAGGTCGGAATGCTCCAGTGCTGTTGGGATCCATCGTTGAGTTTAGAGATGTGATACAGTCAGGACCACACTCAGTGTGTCGAGTGATGTCTCTGATACCACTTGAAAGTGTATCAACCACTCTAAGTAAATGTTGCAGAAGCTAAATAAGAACACACGAGATAATTTTGCGTAGGTTGTGTTAATAAACAACCTACACGGCAGCCTTACGGCCAAAAAGAATAATCAAAATAAGTGTTGTGTTGCTACAATGTTTAGCACCCCACAACATCAACACTTCTTACAAAAACACTAAACGTATGACCTTACAAGGATAAAGATCATACACACTAAACTACGAATTTAATCTACAAAAGTATATCTCTAACTGAAAACTATACAAGTATTTATAGAGATAGCTCATGGGCTTAAGCTTCATAGTCTTGTAACCGCCAACCCATGTATTCCTTGATTTTCTCAACCGCTGTCGTGCTCCGCAAGATGCGCCTGGGCAGTTTGTGGACTCCGATAAACGTGGAAACAGATTTCCACTAGGCGCCAAGATCTCAACTGCCTTCCATGACTTGGTCTTCTCCTCATGACTCGGTCTACTCCAGTCTTCGAGTATTCTCACTTCACACCAAGTCAACGTCCACGTGGCAACGCTGAGTCAGCATCAGCTTGTTGTGTTGAGCATAACAGCGAAGTCAACAGCACAAACACTTCTGTGAAGAACACAAAAACACACATGTTAGGTTTAACATAATAGACAACAACATAAAGTACCTAACACAGTATAATTCGATATATGGTTAGACATTTTATGTAAAAATGATGCTACAATAACGGCTATACAAGAGGAAGAAAGGGTTAATTTAAAATTACTCACTTTTATAAAATAAAAATAATAATACTAATTTGGAATTAAAATATAAAAAATCCAAATTAAATTGTAACATGATTAATTTTCTTATGTGTTCATATAATTTAAAGTATTTAGTAAATGAATTACATGTGCACATGAGCAATTTGCTCATATGCTCGCATATAATTTGGTAAATTGGGTAATATCTATCTTTTATTTTTAAATGCATTTTTTTTTATTCTTTTTACTAATTAAAGTGGTTATTTAACTTTTACCCGAAAATAAATTAGGTGAGAGATAAAATTCAAATAAAATATTGAATAAACAAGAACATAATAAGAGTTGGTATATTTTTTTTAAAATTGAAAACAATTGTTAGCATAGAGGACCTCGGGGCGGGTATCATTAAACATGTCTACGATTGATGTAACAATGTCACATCAACATACAAATTATTATAATTCATATTTTTATTTTTTTAATATTTATATTTAATATTAAACTATACACTAATTAATAAACCATAGTCAAAAAATGATAATTGATCAACTTTTTATTAATTACTTATAATATTTATTTACGAAGTATATCTCATCGTTCGTGAATATATGAACATCATCCAACGTGGGTGGGTGAACATTTTTGTGTTAAAATAATGGCCGTGAAACTAAACTTTTACTGAAGTTTTATTTTAACCATTAAGTTAATAATATATGTTTAACCTAAAATGTGTACACTTTAGGTTCTCGCAAATATGCGAGGTCAATTGTACGTAACAAGTTAACCCCGGTAGAATATCAACGAAAAACTGAAAGAGGAACTAAAACATATGCATGTCACACATTATTTTGATGTATTACACGTGAAATCTTATCTCATAACATAATAATACATTTTAATCATTAACAAATGCATTATACTTTTAGTGCATTCTATGCATAAATGTGATGCACAATTAATCAGGACCATAGATCATACAAAGACCAATGATCCAGATTGATTCTTAATCCTTATGAAGAATTAGCTCTCATTTGATTTCTTCCATATATATATATATATAAACTTATATTATATGAACATATATACATGAGGATCAAATAAAACCTAATTAAATTTATTAATCATTAAAAGATGAAATAAGTTCACACTATAATTCAACATAGATATTTATGAAAAAAAAAAACTATTCTTAATAGAATAAAATTATATAAATTCTGAAAATTTATGAATGCTAATGCAAAGTGTTTAAATATTTATCATCATGATGTACGAATTTTCAAACATGTATTATTTCAATAATAATATAAAAAATCTTTGAGATATGAATTTATACCTAATTTGTCTTAAGTTTGATAAGCAGGGACAAAATTTTCGAGTTTTTACATCTCAAATAACCAAAAAAAATCTCTTAAGAAGAAGTGTTGGATTTGCGATGAAACTTTGAGTAATTCTGCAGCGTTTTTGCTCTATGAATTTTCCAAAAATTTTCTCTCTAAATTCAAGAGAAGGCTTGAGTATTTATAGTCTTCAATTTTGAAAATTAGTTTTTTTTAGCATTAAATAATAATTAGCTTTTTTCAGCATTAAATAATTGTATTAAATGCAAATATAGTCGTTGGATGTTGAATGTACTTCTGGTCATTGGATTTTTTTCATACGTGTCATCTGACGTGACATGTTGGATAGATAGGTTGTGATCATGTAGGTAGATCGTTAGTTTTTTTCAAGTGTTGGAATAACTCATTGGACCTCTTCAGGTCAGGTTGATACATCGATCTGCATGTGGGCAGGTCAACTCCAAATATGGTACTTGAGTAGTTTCCAATGAATTTGTTTTAGCATCTCATCGACCTCGATATGGTCAGCTCAGGTCGAATCCTCTTGAATTGCTCCTCAGGCAGGTCGTCTCTTGTGCTCTTTAGGTTGATGCAATACTTAGTCTAAACTCAGATTGACCTTATGCTCAATATTGACACTTACATTTTGATCAATTTACTACAAACAATAAGAATGATCATATGGCATAGGTCGTTAGCTTTACATAAACTTACATGTTGATCTCACTTCTTACACTTATACTAAATAAGATCAATCTTTGTATACTAAATAAGATCAATCTTTGTTTTTCCATGTCATTGCCACATCACTGAACCATTACTTCACTAGCCAAAACACTTAAGGCACCTCACTCTGATGCGTACATGCGAAGTGAAAAGTGCCCCTCTAAAACACCCAATGCGACAAATACGACGTACTCGGGCTCAGGCTCGGATTAATCGATTGTTCCTTAAAGGTGCAGATTGTCTATATATATGTGTGATACACTACAAAAAAAAAAGCGTCACTGGCGACGGAAAAATCCATCTTTAGAATAGGAAATCCGTCATCCCGGGAGGCTAGCGACGGACTAAAGACGGATTTTTTCGTCTGTATTTCGTTCGTCATTAGCCCATCGGACGACGGAAAAGACAGTCCATCGTTAGTTAACGACGAATTTTATCCATTGTTAGAGACGACAGACTGTAATTCTGTCGTCAGCTTCTCCCGGTGGCCGTTGACGATACCGGAAACCTAACGACGGATATAATCCTTCCTTAGTGGCGACAGACTGGAATCCGTCGTTAGGGGTTGTTGACCGTTGACCTAATTCATTTTATTTTTTTATTATCCATTATCTAAAACCTGTCACAACAAACTATACAAATATAATCGAACATTGAACAATAATTTAAAATTGAACCAATCGAATGAAATTCAAAATGAACGCGGATTTCATATAATCAACAAATAATATAATGTATCAGTAGCATCCCACGACAAATCATATAATCAAAAAATAGTACAGTGTATCAGTAGCATCTACGAATCATAATCAGGAGGAAAATGGGGAGGGGCATCAGACGGGGGAGGCTGATAAGAGGGAAAGGAGGGTGCACTACCTCCTCCCTCCTACTGAGACATCCACCGCATCACCTCGGCGTATTGAGTCTGCATGAGCGCCATCTGCTCGGCCAATCTCTGCTGCTCAGCAAGGTACTCACGGCGCTCGCGATCCTACTCCTCGACTCGGCGCCGCAGCTCCTCAACCTCGTCTCTGGATGCTCGTTATGTGGACGACGATCCCCCAAATCTGGATGCTCTCAATGCCTTCGCTGAGCCTCCCGTGCCGAACATCCTCTTCTTCTTGTCTGGGCCGCCAAGAACCTCCAGATACAGCTCGTTTATGTCGACTGCATCGTGGTCCCCCTCGGGTAGCTGGGCCCGTTCCTCGTCAGCACGGCGAAACACCTCAGTCTGCATGTAAACGAGAAATGAACATTTGTTAGTATACATATTATAAATGTTGAAAATATAATATATATATATATATATATATTATTTTGAAATTAAGACTTACAGCTATCGCCTCAGATTTCGGATCGGTGTATGCTCATCGAGGAAGGAGTCGAACATGCAATCAATCGGAGCTACTCCCCTTTCACGACCCTATGCATCAAATCACAATGGAGTTGTGTCATTGAAACATGTGTATATGAATTAAAATTGTACCACATAATTATAATTATTATTTAAAGTATATTATTACCTTTTCCTCAGCTCGTTGCATGACCGACTTGGACCCTCCCTTATGCTTGATAGGACCAGTACCCGGTCCCTGAGGCTCAGACATCCGGTTGCGCCTCGCTGCCTGGGATTTGGCAACAACATCATCCCGGGACCAGTAAGCGAGCCAACCCATCCACACATCATCAGTCCACCACACAGGCTTCCCACCTCTGGGTGGCGGATCATTCCTCCTCCTCTTTATTCCGCAAATATAATCCTTATATCTCTCCTGAATCTTATCATACCACAGCTCCCGAATCTTGGCATCGAGTGCCGGTTCCCAAGTAAATTTTTTCTAGCATTGAAAACGTATGTTAGAAATTGTAGTTATAAGTTATAATTCAGAATGAATTTGAAAGTTTTAGTAAATTTTTGAACCTTAAACTCCTCCCAATATCGCTGTCTCACGTCCTCAGGCGTGAGCTTCCAACTGTATCCAGTCGGGTTGGGAACTATCTTAAATAGTGATAGTTCCCAAATGTAATCTGTCGGGTCGGCATGCGGGTAAAATCCCCTACATAAGTAATTTTAGATTGATTTATGTTAGATTTTTGAATAACTAATTAAATAATTTTCAAAATTGAAGATGTGATTGCATTTACGTACCCCAGCTCACTCACGGAGAGAACAAAGTCACCTTTGGGTCTATGCTCTCCCTGACCATCAGTGTCAGAACCAGAAGACGGACGGGTGATGTGTATGCCACTAATATGGTGGCTCAAACCGGTCCCGGACTCATATCCAGACGATGAGCCCGGGGAACTACCCCTACCAATGGATAGAGGAGATCGTCGTGAACCCCTACCACGAGGAGTACCCACATCATCTCGTGGAGAACCTCAGCGACTCGAAGACATCTATTATGTTGAAAATAAATAAATAAATAAGATTCATGATAGAAAAATGACGTATACGTAGAAGTTTTATATTGAACATATAACAAGTTGCATTTATAATTAATAAGGTAAAATTCGAATGTAGGAAGTTTTCTACACAAAGTATTAATCTTCGTCCTCTTCATCATTCTCATTTTCATCTTCCCCATCCTCATCTACATAGTCATCCTCCTCATCTTCATCTTCTTCTTCGTCATCTGAAGCTTCATCCTCTTCATATTCATCATCCTCGGCATCTTCTTCTTCTGTTTCGAGGACGTTATCAGAGTCTTATTGGTCATCATCATCTTCAATTTCTACATGTTCACCGTCTCGGTGAACTGATGTAATATCATCTACATCTACAGTAGTTACCACATCAGCGTCATCATCCTTCTGAAACGGTGACTCCAACGTAGACACATCCGCTCGAGACTCATCGATAGTGGCCCTTGCTTTTATAGAACAAGCTTCCCACCATTCTCTACATTGTTGGTTCATACTCGGATATGAACAGTAATACACTTGTGTAGCTTGAATGGCTAATACAAATGGTTCATATTTTCTAAGTCTGCGCGTATGATTTACAGACACTAATTTGAACTGAGTATCAACCCTTGTACCAGTCGGAGAGGTGTCGAACCAGTCACACTTGAACAGAACGACCTTTTTATTGTATAATCCTGGGTATGTGAGCTCGCACACTTCGACTAATTGTCCATAAAAATCTGTCTGACTCGAGTCCCCATAGTTACCAGCTTTTATGCACACACCACTACTCATAGTTGCTTTGTGAGTTCCATGTGATATCGTGTGAAATTTGTAACCATTCACCAAATAATCATGATATGATGTAATCATTGGTGAAGGTCCACGTGCAATGTCCCACATAACAGGATCAGTTACACAATTTTGTACCTACATCACACACAAGTTTATACTTATCAAGTTATGGAGTTGTATATCCCTTATATATTACTTAATTAAATAATTTCAAGTAGTTTAGTGAAAATTTGACTCACATATGAGCAAAACCATTCAGGAAATTCTGTAGACATTTTCTTGTCAATGTCCATGTCAGTTATCCATGGATTTGAGTGTCTGAGATGTGATTCGTATTCCCTTCATAGAAAAGTACATATTAGTTGATAAAAACCACACATTGCATTAAATAGTATTATTTTATTTGTAAAAGATTACTTGATATATGGATCGATCTCCATGCAATTATGGAGTACATATAGATGAGCAACTCTGTATTCCCTTAGATCCAACCATCTTTTCGTTGTCTTTCCAAAACCAGTTCCAGCAAGTTTGAATACAGAAGGCAAGTCTGTTTGATCTTTTACCCCACTAGTAGAACATCCTCCAACGTAATTGCAAGGCACCTCTCTATGTTTTGTACTGACATGATCCTCAAAATAATAGGAATAGAAAGCTGTGGCTTCCTCCACCAAGTATGCATTACATATCGATCCCTCAACGCTTGCTTTGTTCTTGACATTATTTTTCAGTTTTCTTAAATATCTGTATTGAAATGATTCATTTAGAAAGCATAAAACAATATTGAATCATTTAGAAAGCATTAAACAAAATTGATTGAGTTTGAAGTACCTCTCAAATGGGTACATCCATCGATATTGGACTGGTCCTCCATCTCTTGCCTCGTCAGCTAGATGGATAGGCAAATGTTCCATTGAATCGAAGAAGCTTGGTGGAAATATGCATTCAAGCTTACACAAAATCAATGGGATGTTACTGTTAAGTGTCTCCATGTCCTCACTCTTTATGTTTCGTGATGTCAAATCATGAAAGAATAGACACAACTCAGTTATGGACTTCCAAATAGCTTGTGGGAGTAGTTCTCGAAATGCAATGGGTAGTATGCGTTGCATGAAAACGTGACAGTCGTGGCTCTTCATCCCAAACATCTTAAGTTTACTCATGTCTACACATCTACCCATATTTGAGACGTAACCGTCAGGAAACTTAAGGGCTTTCACCCACTCACACAAGACTTTTCTCTCCTTTTTGTCAAGTGTATAGCATGCCTTAGGATATTTATTTGTATATTGGTCATGCATCAGCTCTGGTCTATGACAATAGAGGTTGAGTTCCTGCCTAGACTTTGCCGTGTCTTTTGTCTTGCCTTGGACATTCATAACAGTATTGAAAATGTTGTCAAACACATTCTTTTCAATATGCATAACATCTAAATTGTGTCGAATGAGCAGAGAACTCCAATACGGAAGGTCCCAAAAGATGCTCTTTTTCCGCCATCCAGTGGTAACTTGTCTTAAGATGCGCTTGTTATTATCATCATAATCTTCGGTTACCTTTACTAGTCCCAAATCTTCAATCCGATCAAGTATCTCTTCCCCTGATCTCCTCTCCGGAGGATCATCTGCAACAATCTTATTCTTTCTAAAGGCTCTCCTATTCCTCCTGAACGGGTGATCGTAAGGTAGGAACTTGCAATGTGTATCAAACCATGACTACTTCCGGCTATGTGTTAAGGAGAATACTTCTGTTTGTTCCATGCATCGAGGACAAGCTAATCTTCCAGCTGTACTCCAACCAGACAACATCGAGTACGCTGGAAAATCACTAATGGTCCACATCAATGCTGCGTGTATCTGGAAGTTTTGTTTTCTTGAAACGTCATAAGTATGGGCACCTACTGTCCACAATTGATTGAGTTCAGATATAAGTGGCTGTAGGTACACATCTATCTTATCTTTTGGATTTCTTGGACCAGGAACAAGCACTGTGAGAAACATGTGTTGTTCTTTCATGCACAACCACGCAGGTAAGTTGTAAGGAGTAAGGATAACATGCCAGGATGAATACTGTTGTCCCGATTGACCGTATGGTTGAAAACCATCTGTTGACAGTCGTAATCGTATATTCCGTGGCTCCGCTGCAAAACCGGGGTAAGTCACATTAAAGTGCTTCCACGCCGGAGAATCTGAAGGATGGCGCATAACACCATCATCAGCTGAGGTTGAATGCCAGATCATGTCGCCGGCTGTAGCTTTAGATGCATACAACCTTTGTAAACGAGGCGTTAAAGGGAAGTAGTACATCTTCTTAAAGGACACTTGTTTACGTCCCCGACTCCTATCTTTGTATTGGCTTTCATTGCAAAATTTGCAATTCACAAGATGGGAATCCCCCTCCCAATAGATCATGCAATGATTCCTACACGAATCTATCTTTTCTTACAGGTAAACCCATTGCCCGTAGCAATTTCTGTGTGTTGTAGTAATTCATGGGCACTTTGTGGTGATCTGGGAATTCCTCATTCAATAACACACACATCTCGTTGAAATACTTTTGTGGCAACCCAGAACGGGCCTTCAAAGTCATCAGACGAGCCACAAAAGACAACTGAGTGTGGTTCTTACACCCAGGGTATAACTCTTGATCGGCAGCGTCCAACAACTCGTACAACAACTTTGTTGTAGCGTTTGGATCTTCCTCTATGTCTGAGTTGTTAAAATTGGGACCTCCGAGATCATGAACCATCGCGTGGTATGTCCCGTATTCTTCTTGGGGTTCTACATCTACGTCGACACGTGTTTCTTGAGCATATGAAGGTATTTCATTTTCACCATGAAACCTCCAAATCTCATAACCCCGTGTGAAACCCTTTTTAGCGAGATGAAGCTGTACAACATATGTACTTCTAAAGTATATATTTACACTTCACATATGGACACTTGATTTTTTCTCCATCCATTAACTGAGGCTGACTACTTGCAAATCTTAAAAACTCTTCAAGCCCAGCAAGGAAGTGTGGATTAAATCCCTCATTCAGAAGTAAACGCAAATACATCCAATCTCGACTCATTTTTATAACCCTGATTATTAATAAGTAGTATTGAAAAACGGAAACAAAGTTAAATTAGTTACGGAGCTGACAAGACTATTAGTTTTTTATTAATTAAATTACACATTTAATAAGGAAATAGTTTTTTTGATAATGAAAGGAGATTGCTTTATGTAAGTTGAATAGAGAAGTTGAATCGTTTGGAGTTCAATAGAGAAGTTGAATCATTTGGAGTTCAATAGAGAAGTTGAATCATTTGGAGTTGAATAAAGGGCGATAATGTATTGGTAAATTATTTGGACTTTAATAGAGAGAGGGAATATCCTTACGTTTAAAATGTTTTGTACATCATTGATTTGCATTTATGAATTACATGCTGATGCTTAGATTGTTTGATGCTACGCATTTGGAGATCACGATCATTTCGGTCATTAATAAGGGTTACATGTTACAATCAAGATTTTTACCCCCGATATTATTTAAACTACATAAGTAATTGTGTCTAATCTAACCAAGTCAGCTAAGGTCATCAAACTATCCCAACATGCATGTCATATATATATATATATCATCAAAACATAACAACAACTCGTGCATCTCATCAAATTATCACAACATATATATCGAAATACAACGAGGTTCGTAGAACAATTACTGATCATATTGGGAGAAGATCCTTAAGACATAATCAAAATCTATCCCAAAGGGAGAAGATCCTTAAGAAATTAATTATGTCTATCCCAATGTCATAATATATATATATATATAAATACAGCAACTATTAATCTAAATTAAGATAATTAATAATCTTAAACAAACTTGACCTAAACAATTTATTACGTCTAACCAAATATATTTAATTACCTAATTATTTACATATAATTAACCTAAGTAATTAAATAAGTACATTATTATAATTTAATTACCTTTCACCGAAGTAGAGAGCGCCGGAACAGCAGAAGGCGGCTCGGAAAGGCTGAGAGAGGAGTCGGGAGGCGACAGACCTAATTAAATAAACCCTAATTAAACAATTTAAACATATAATTAAACTAACGCTCAATTAACAAACTAATACCACTTAACAATTTAAACTAATTAATTAAGAATTTAAACTAAGATATACTAATTTACATCAAGCAGACAAATTAGTCAATTATCCATAACACTAACACTAACTAAACTAATTTGTTTTAGATTAATTACAATAATTAGAAAAATTATTCAAATTAGTCAATTAACTAAAGTAATTAAAGTACTTAAATAATTAAACTAAAACCATAATTATCAAACAATTAGCAACAAATAAAACAAATTTAACAATTAACTAATTTAAATAACAATTAACTAAATAATTAATCCAAATTTTCAAATAATTCAGAAAATTAAAAACAACAATTAACAGAAAATTAACAATTAATCACATATATCAATTCACACTAACAATTAATCACATATATCAACTAACCACAATTATCAAATAATTAACAACAATTAACACAAAATTAACAATTAATTCCATATATCAATTAAAACAAATTTAACAACTAACTACTTTAAATAACAAATAACTAAATCATTAATCCGAATTATCAAATAATTCATAAAATTTAAAACAACAATTAACACAAAATTAACAATTAATCACATATATCAATTCACACTAACAATTAATCACATATATCAATTAACCACAATTATCACACAATTAACAACAATTAACAACAATTAACAAAAATTAAAAAATTCATACAAATTATCAAATTAACCACAATTATTACACTAATCACAATTATCAAATTCATACAAATTATCACACTAATACACTAATATCAAATTATCACACTAATACTAATACACTAATTATCAAATTATCACACAAATTATCAAACTAATACAAATTCATACAAATTATCAAATTAACCACAATAATCACTTATATCAATTAACCACAATTATCACACTAAATAATTCATACAAATTATCAAATAATTCAAAAAATTAAAAAACATACCTGAGCAGGCAGCGGCGGCGGAGCAGCTGGGCACGGAGCAGGCGACGTCGAGGGGAAGATTTCTACTCCGGCGTCCAATTTAAACTGATCATAATTGAGAAACCAAGATAGATAAAGATAGGGGAAGGGAAAAGGGCAAAATGTACTTACCTTGGTGGAAGGAGGTTCGATTTCGCCGGAGAGGATGGAATCGCCGGAGAAAGGATTGAAACTCGTGCGTGGGTGTTGTGTTTTTTCTCGAAAGGGTATTCTACCCGATTAATAGGGCGGGACGACGGACTGGGCGACGGACCAGTCCGTCATCCGCTATAAAAATAATTTTTTAAAAAAAATAAAATGTTAACGATGGATCTCACGACGGAACACTCGGACGACGGACTGGTCTGTCGTCCAGTCCGTCGTCAACATTGGCGCCATTTTACGTGCCAAAAAAATGATCGTCAGTCCGTCGCCAGTCCGTCATTAGCCGTATTTGTTAAAGTCAGTCCGTCGTCAGAGGACGACGGAACACGATTCCGTCGTCAATTTCATGGCCAGTTTAAGTTATTTTTGTAGTGATACACACACTTCCATATTTTTCCTATGTGTGATACTCCATCTCCCACATATAAGATAGTTAACCATTTGTGTAATAATCGATCATTCATTCCTTAATAAATTTGCGAGAAGACATGTATACATATTCGAATAAATACAATATATTTTCAGCATTATAACGAAAGCTCTCGTAGCTCAGTTGGTTAGAGCACCCGTTTAGTAAGCGGGAGGTCTTGAGTTCGACTCTCAACGAGAGCAAATATATTATTATTTTTTTATTTTTCATTATTTGAAAGAACGAGTTTCTCGAAGTAACGAATTAAATGTAACCATATTTTATTATTTTTGGGATACGTATTGATTATGAATTTATTGTTTTCAAAGAGTGTGTTTGGGTATGGAACTTTTGAAAATGACACAACCAATATTTTCCACCAAAAGAGAAAATTGTTAGCTAGACCTAGACACATAAGCTTTAATTTATCATGAGGTTCAATATAAGTATAAAATTCTTATATATTTTCTCTTGTGGACAATGCAAGTATTTTGTCCAATTAGATCTCACGAGTCGCATGGTTCAACTTTAAATCGTGTTGCTTTAATTTTCAAACTGTTGTGATTAACATTAATTATATTTCAATACCTTATAAGAAAACTAATTAATATAATAATTATTGAATTGAGACACAAAACTAGAAAATTAAATCTCAACGATGATTATTAATTATTTTAACTAAATGGGAGGAGTAATTCTTACAAAAAAATAGACCAATATGAAATGGTATCGGCAACTAATTTCAACCCAAATTTGCAAAAAGTTATACTCCATCCACGTATCGTTGAGAAGCCGCCATGAATTTTAAGAAAAATTTATAGTTGCATTTTTAGTGAAGAATGTAATCCAAAGTTTAAAATATTAGATATGTTGTGAGAACATATCTAAAAATGAACGATATATTCTTTGTAAATATTTCAAACGAATAATAAAAATACATTATTCGAATATCATCAAGGAGGTATGTTACCTAAGGGAACTTAAGCAAAGCATCTACATTTATCTTATATTGCCAAGCTCTTATACAGTAGTTCTTTTATTACAAGTCTACCAATAAAATAATTATTTAATGTGCGATAAAGAACTCTTTCTTCCATCTCATTAATAATGATCCATTTCGATCAAAAAACTTTCACAATTTTAATCAGAATGGATCATTACTAATGGAACTGAGGGAGTTAACACAATAATATATAACAAGTGACCTTCCTCACAAGAAAAAAAATATGAAATCTAAACATTTTTTGTTAAACAGCATAGAAAATCTAATGTTCTAAGTACAATTTAAAATTTGAAATTGGGAAATTCTATTTTGAAAATTAATAAAACGAAATAAATGTACAATTTTATTTTTCAATAGCCGAATAGCCAATAATATATTTTATTTTCATGCAACCAAAACTTTCCCAAATGTACTTGTTTGTTTCATCAAAACGAAAGTTACGACAAGAATAGTAAAAGAATGAATCAAACTATTGTGCAGAATAGGCATCCATACTTTGATCAAATTCCAATACAAAAAGACAACAAAAGGGGTCATTTTTGGTATTCACAATTGGAAGAAAAGTTTGGAGATTAGTCTTACTCCTCCTCCCTATGTAGACGGCAACGACTTTGAATAAATTAGAGTAGAAATTTGCTACTTCACATCACAATATATACTAGACCTCTACTCTTATTTAACTTTATTAACTAATCACAATATATACTAGACCACTCACACTGCCTCTACTCTTCTCCTACCATTTCCTATTCATGGAAGGATCGAGTGATTTCAAGTTTTGGGAAGAAAATTTACCAGCTGGTGAGGATGAGTTGTTTGCAGATGAACTCCGAGTGTCGTCTCCTCCGCTATGGAGGAGAGAAGAAACCTCGTGTAGGTTTAGCTGCGTATCACCAACATCTCGGTTAAGGGCTATCCTCGATGGTCGTAAGGAGCTGATGGAGATGATCAAGAACATGCCCGAATCGTCGTATGAACTCACACTCAAAGATATAGTCAATGAGCAAAACGAGGAAGATGGTCAGGAGAAGTTAGAAGAAGAGAAAGTGGAGGAAAGAACCCCAAAGAGTTGCACTAAGCAAATGTGCAGGAGCGAAAGCATGGATAGCCAAGTATTCCTACTAAAGATGTTCTCACCTGTATCTCTTAGTTCCAGTAAGAAGAAACACACAAGAATATGTCCTCAGAAACAATCAAATAAAGACTGGTGGAAGTTTATATTTCTCACTATGAGAGATCATCATAATCTCAAGAACACAAATATCATTGGGTATGCTCTATATTCCCTAATCTTTCATCACTGCACAATCATCTGTTTTTGGAAAAATCAAGAAGATGAACCTTGACTTTAGCATTCTATAGGAATTAGACAAATAAACGAGATCTATATGGTACTGCTTCTTTATATATTACAATAATGCTTCGCTATTTGTATTTCAGAGAGAAGAAATACAAATCAAGAGGACGAAGAGGGTGCTTCTTCTGAAAAACTTGACACGGTTGCGAAAGTTGAAAGCACAAAAAAAAGCATATGTGCACTGCACATCCAAATGCTCACAAGTGTCAGGAAACAGCAGTGAGAATAACCGAACCGACACCAGAATACCACAAGTATTGATCCATTTAGTTCCCGTTGGTAAAGGATGTTTCTTCAGTTAGGTTATGGGAGTCTGTAATTCGATCTCTAACCGAAACTAATATGTATCTATATCATAATATCAAGCATGGAAAGTAAAACATAAAATTTCGATTGCTGAACTTGAATTTCTTGTATTTTATTTCTTATATTTTAATTCTGAAGAGTATATATAATTTTTCAGCTTGCGATTGCTTCAGTCAAAACTTTCAAAGAAATTATGTCAATAATTATAAAGATTGGAAAATAAATATAAAAACATTGTCAGAAGAACCTGTACTAGCAATTGCAATTGAGATGAGAAGCTGCAGCCTCGGATTTCAATTCCTTTTTGAAATCTACAAATATCAAATTATGAAAATTACAAAAAGAACACAATAGATAACAGTGATCTTCACAAGGTTCCTTGGAAATTTTATACATCATCATCATCTTCCTTGTCATCTAAAATAGCTCCTCTTACTTTAGACCTGCCAAAAAGGAGATTCTGCTCAAACTACAACAATTCAACATAATTTTATCAAAAAACTGAAAACACAAAGTAATTAACCTGCGATATGCTGGTATGGCACGGGTGCTTCCTTTTCTTGATTTTGGGTCATTAGCAGTTTTCTTGCCTGTCATCAAGCATAAAATGCTAAAATATTAAAAAAAGAAAGGAAAAAAAAGGAAAAAGAAATGCAAGTAGAATATTAGAGCATCAGGGAGCACAAATTTTCTAAAGCAGGTAAGGCTACATTAAGAGAGATTAGTTCTAACAAAAAGTTTACATAACAGCTGGGTCTTGTAAAACAATAAACAATAGCTCTAACTCTACGTTATTCATTACGCGTCACATGATCTCAACTACTGATTCTTCATTGGTAGATGGTGTGCGGTTACTAGGGATAAGCATAATTTTGTCAAATAAACTCATGTTTGTTGAACTGTGATAGCAACCAGTGTCCTCGAAAACATTATAATAACTTGTTACAAGGATCTAGGAAATACTTGCAGATGGCACCAACTGTCCGGAGCTTCTAGAGTGCAGAACACATATCCATGTGTAACAGATCGAGTAATTAAGAATCCCTTTTGTCCTTTTCAGGATATTTACTAGTAGAGGCCAGAGTATACTTCTAATATACAGCACAGGCCAGAATGTAAGGAGCCTTTTCCAGCTCAACAAACAAGTAAATAAATACAGAGTTAAAAATGATAAATAGCGCACATCGTCATAGGAATTGTTGATGCCATAGAAGTCATCTATGCATGTCTGTTAGTAGATCATGAGGGACACTGGCTTCCTTCTTGAACAAAAAAGATTTTTTTTGTTTTTGTTTTTATGAACTTTCTTTCTACACAACTAATACCTGGTGACTCTTGCGAAACCGTAAAGGATGTAGAATCTGGATCATTTCTGTCATTTATCTTTTGAGACTTGTGCTTTCCTGAATAAAATGTCATGTTTAATTGTTTCTGGAGATCAACGTTCTTTTCCTGAAAAGTGTAGAGTAAATTACCTTTAAAACCGAAATTCACAGCCAACCAACAATGTACAAAAAGTATGGCAATCAATGTGCAAGAAAAAGGAAGCATGTCAACTGAGATATAAGAACAAAAATAGTATGCAGATGCAAATATTAAGAAAGTAAAGAGGATATGGATTAGGGGCAAAAGCTAAAATACCCATTTTAATAAGTAAAAGATAAAAAATATTCACCTAAAAATAAAAGATAAAAATTACCCTTTACATGAGCACATGAGGAAATTCATCATGTGCTCATGTATTTCATTTCACAAAATAGTTTGAATAACATGAGCACATGAGGAAATTCCTCATGTTATCATGAAAATAACATGAGCACATGAGGAAATTCCTCATGTTATCGTGAAAAGTGGGTAGTTTTTATTTTTTATTTTTAAGTGGGTATCTTTTATCTTTACTTTTTGAAATTGGGTAATTTTACCTATTACCCCTATGGATTATCTATTTAAAAAACATACAGCAGCGTGATCTTGAAGTAGGTTAGAACTGCTTATTGTTGTTATCTAGCATATTACTTGCATTACCAAATTTTTAGCCATTAATGGGTTAGCATATTTAAAAGCTGTGCTGAAAGACCCTATCCCAGCACCATAAACCATTTGTTCATAAGCGGTGTTCTGAAATCTTATCTTACTCCAGCACCAAAAAGGAGGACCAATTATAGGTTAACAACAATTATAGTTTCACCAACATTCCTACCCGTGGAGATCACAAGACCCATTTCTCATTATAGGGTGGAATGCCTGATTCTAAACAAGCTCAGATGGATCTCTTAATTTGAAAATGATGTCCTAAAAAGTCTTAGATCAAGGCAAATACCACAAGCAATTACTACTCTAATCATAAAAGGCGAAGATTAACCAAACATCTAGAAGCCCAAACTAGAAAAGAGAAATAGCAAGAAGTATCTCTGAGCCGGTTTCTAATGCATTTAACTATAGAAACCTGAAAGAAACCAAAAAAAATCTCAAAGCTCCAGTGCACGATAAGCCAACTAAACAACCTTAAAAAGTGAAAACGTATCTTATTGTAATGAAAACTAAAGACTACGACAATCAGATCAATTGAGCATTCAACTATAGGTAAAGATAGATAAACGAAAATCGTTACAGGAACTACTCACTGGCCAGCAACATCACAATACCTGTTCAGTAGTCAGAGCTTTTTGCAACTGATATTTGTTCTCTTTCTCTGAAGCAGAGACACATGGAGAGAAAATTTTAGTCATTTGAAAGAAAATCTATAATTTATTCTGAATTTAGGTCAGTAACATGGAACATAATTCACATGACATGCATAATTACACTATGTAATCAATATCTGTCGCACATAACAATATATGAATAAATGAAATGATCAAAGATTTAGCCTTTATTATTACAATGGAAACACCCCAGCAGAAGTGCTAGTGTAATAATGACTTGGTTGAACAGCTATTTCATATGCATTCATTTGTACCCTTCTCCTTGAGCAGAACAGCATATATAACTCATAAATCTGCCAACTTAATGTAAGTTAAATAAATTTCCAGAGGGGACCAACTCGTGGACATAAATTACTACCTGCGTTTACAACAGTTCTTGTCAAATAAGCACCAGAGTGTAAAAGCATGGTCAAAAGATTTGACATGTTATTAATGGTATAATCTTGGTCTTGCACATTAACTTCAGAAGCAGAAAGGAAAGGAGAAAACTGATAGCTAATTTGAATAATTTAAAAAATGGTGATTAATGACAAGGCAAGAAAACTAAAGTAAATATATGCAGAAGCAAATCAGTTCGAAATGCAGAAACTTATTGCGCAACAGTGGGTGTGTTAGCTTGTTTGACTTGTATAGAACTACTAAGTTTATATTTCTTGTAGATTGTTAAGCATCTTTCCTATGTTCATGAACATCAGGTTTTATGCTTTTCATATGCCAAATGACCTGTGTAATTATCTCATTATTTTACTCTAAAGCTGATTCCAAACTTTTACCACCACTCCATCATATTATTACACGTTAAACGATATGTATGAGATCCTAGTAAACAACCCTCCAGAACACAGGAAATCTTAAAAGTTTCTTACTTGATAGGTAGAACAAGAATAAAAAACAAAATTACTCTCTCATCAGTAAGCTAATCCTTAACTATAAAGAAACAAACCATCTTTAAGAGTGGAATTATGTAGATGAAGAATGAGATAAAGGTTAAATCCTTCTTTTCAATTTAGTCAATATAAAACCTTCAGATAGTGAACTCTGAGTGTCCTTGTATCCATTGTATAGTTCCAGGGAAAGATTGGCCATTGCCTCACCAGCAGCGCTATCAACAAGCTTATCAAGGGAAAACAAGATCCGTGGCATTCCTTTAGCTTTTTGGGAAATTAATTTTGCCTGTGAAGCACCTAACATCAGAAAGGACACTAGATATAACTTGATGCATATATTTTTTAGAAGTTAAATATATATAAACTCATAAACTGAGTACAGAAAATATATTAGAAATTATCATCCTTCAAAATTGACAAGTTTTAAATATAGCTCAATTTATTCATGGAAATTGCTGATACTAGAAACAGAAAACACCATCAAGAAACATGGGATAAGTTAGCAACACCAAACAACAGCATAAGAAGCATACAACAGTCTCAAAAATTATGGAAATAAATGCAGCTCTGTCACGCCCCCATTTTACTATGCTTAGTAAAATCGAGGAAGTGTGACTCGGAAATTAAAACGGATAAAGAAGAGATAATGAAAGTACTGATTCTTGGATGAAAACATAGAACGTACTCCAATAAGTTCAGATTCTAACAGAATTCGGCTACTCGTAACCGAAATAAAGGAAATGATACATAAGTCATTGATTAAAGAAAAAGCTTGAAAGGTTCTGAATACTGAACGAAAGTCTAGCAGCGGAAATCTGGATCAATTTCTAGATTTATATGTGTCACGTCCCCAATTCACTTCTCTAAGTAAAATCGAGGAAAACGTGACTCGGAAAGAAGTGCGGATAACGAAAAGAAACGTAAGCGTTGATATTTGGATGAAACATGAAACGTACCACGAAAGATGGAGATTTCGATAGAATTGGGTGTCACGAAACCCCAAGTACATAAAAGGAAATACATAGTTCAACGCCAAAAGAAATGTCTAATAAGTTCTTGAATCTAAAACAAAAGTCTGGCAGCGGAAACTGGATCAATATCTAGATTTACATGTATGACGACATATAAATCACCGAGAGTAAAACATTAAGAGTTTTGACAAAACCACCGCTGAGCCTTCCACTTCGTCATCACGACTTAACCTGCACATTTATAAATATATGCAGGGCTGAGTATGAAAGTACTCAGTAAACACGTGCCGAAAATCACATTCGTACTAATATATTTGTCATTGCCGCAACATAGTGAAACATAGGGATTTTTGTCACTAAAGAACCTATGTTCACTAAAATTCTTGTGTGATCTTAAAAGTTTAACTGCGCAGTCTAAGTTCTGGAGTAATCAAACATATCTGTAATTCTGGGTGTCGGGAAAGTGGCCACTTTCCGCGAACACTTTCCGCGAACACTGAACCGGCCAACCCGCTAAGATGACTCACAGTCCTGTTGTACACTAGCCTTAAAAGATGTAAATCTTTAAAGGCCCGAAATCGATTAATTGTTCAACAGATACGCATCATACCAAATATAAATATTTTCGACAATGCAATACTTCATAACATTTTTAATTCAAAAGAATTTCTAAAGC
This sequence comes from Leonotis leonurus, assembly GCA_026898415.1. NCBI lineage: Eukaryota > Viridiplantae > Streptophyta > Magnoliopsida > Lamiales > Lamiaceae > Leonotis > Leonotis leonurus. The sequence goes on along the minus strand of JAPKLX010000058.1, from coordinate 161,929 downwards.
GAAAATAGCAATTTGGTACAACGCATACGATTTTATTTGTAAAGGAAAGCCTACCTGAACTGCTTCCTCGCCTAGTAAGATCTTGAGTCTTTGATGTCTAGAGCTTTTCCTTTTGCTACACCTTTAATCGCAATTACGAAAAGATACTCATCGTGAGTATATAATTTATTTCATCTAAAAATGAAATAATATTCTATTATTTCGTCAATTTTTTCTAATCTCTTCACTCGACTAACATTCGAGTGCTTAAAGATTTCGATAACCCTTTTTATAGTACTTTAAATCATCCTTTGATCTATTCACTTCTTATATCTTATTGTCTTACCCAATTAAGTTAATAACGGGTATTATGACTATTCAAGATCACTTACTTGAATTAATTAAATTCTAAACTACAATGTTAAATTAAGTCTCTATTGGATAGTATTAATTTAATTAATACTATTAAGAATTTAATAACCATAAAAAAAATATTACAATTAATATCATAATCAAAATTGGTCTAGTTATTGGATTTAATCCTAACTATTTATATCCAAACCCTTTTTGTTACTAACTTAATCCAAAGATTAATCTTATTAAACCATTATTAAGGGATAACTTAATCCATTCTTAATACTTAATCTGGGCCCATTCTACATAATACATAGGCCCATTAAAAATCACAAACAAGCCCAATCTATTATCATATTTTTCAGCCCACTAATTGTATTGCCGGCCCGTCCGTTTTGTCAATTTCTCGGCCCATTCGTTTAATCATCTAACACATCTAACACACCTAACCCTAGCTTAATTCACCAGACTTCCTCTTCTCTCCTTAGCCTCTCGTTCCTGTCGTTCCTCTCCTTCACAGACGACTCCCTTCACTCATCTTTCTTTCCCTTCTATCTCTCTCTCGCCTCTCTGCTCTCGCTGCCTCTTCTCCATCCTATCATTTCGCCTTCTCTCTCGATCTCTCCCTCAGCGAGGAGCTCGCCAGCGTTCCCGGTTGGAGCAGTAGTGGCGTTGCCCTTCTCTCATCTGGCCCTCCTCCAGGTACCTCCTCATCCCCTTCTAATTTCCCTTATTTCATTTTCGTTTCTGTATGTTTTTATTTTGGATTTTAAGTCTTAATCTATAAAAATTCAAGCTTCTAAATCTCGATCCTTATCCTTTACACTTCTGCATGTGTAAATTTAAATTTTTCTTATGAGATTGTTTTTAAACTTCTTAAATCTTTACACTCTGTCCTCTCTCTCGATCTGTAGCAGGGTAATTTGAAAGTAGGGTGCTCGTCGGAGCTCTCTAGACTGCAGTCCTTGGCCTTTTTCTTTTACAGGTAAACTTTTAGTTCTTTTCTTACATTTTCGGGTTTATATGGTGCATGTTCTTTTCTTTTCTTCACAGTTCTAGTTTCAGAAATTTGACAGACTCTGTTTTGAATTTGGGGTTCAAATTTTGGAATCCTTGTATTTTAGATTTCAATTCTTCGTTTTCTGTATGATCAAAATCTCTTTCAAGTTTCTTGTTTTAACAATTGGCCAGATCATAGTTTTATTCTGCATCTGACCTGACTTCTCTTTTTATTTTGGGTTGGGTAAAATGGAAGAAGCTTCAGTTTGGTTAAGATTTTCGAGCTCTGATTTGTTTAAAGTTTTAGTCGAGTACTGACCTTGGTGTGTTCTTATTCTGACTGAGGGACACATTGGTTGCTAGTCTTATTCTAATTTGTTCGTTGGAAAGGGTTGTGGAGATTGGTTGCCATGTGAGGTAATCTCTATATTTCTGAGATTTTTATAACTTTTAAGTTGGTTTTTCTCGTTCTGGAGGTATAAGAGTATTGAATATGTTCTGGAAACTGAATATGATATAATCATAAGATTAAATTCTAAAATCAGAATATATATATATATATATATAGAAATGTATAAATGTCTATGTGTTCTGTTCTCTGTAAGTTGTTTCTTAAACAATTTAGAATCTAATTAACTTCTCAGTCTTCTAAGTTCTAGGCTTGCAAAATCTGAACTTAAACAGTCAAAAGCTTCTAATGTTTACCTCTTTGTTCTTTAAGTTTTGAGGAAGATGGGGTCTAAGTTCAGTTCTCTTTTTCTTTTGGGATTTCAGTAACACAGTTTTAAAGAAAAACAGAAAGTCTTGGACTAATGTTAAGGAATGACTCTAAGGTATGAACCGTGTACACTCACACACATATACAGATATATCTATGTTCTGAAGTATGCATAAGTTTTAAGTTTTAAGTTCTAAAACATATTTGAAGTTCTATATTCTGCATTCTTAACCAAAATTTTAAACTCTTTATCTAATACTATAGAGAATACAAAATTGAATGCTTAAGGTCAGTGTTTACCTCAATACTTTTAAAAAAAATCATGAGTGGGAAATACTTGGGGTGACTTCTTGGGTGGATAGGAGCTTCTTCGTAAGGCCTTAGTGTATATGGAACTGATTTCCTTTAAGATGGAGAAGTGTTTCTATTATAAGCTTCTATGCGTATAAGTAGGAAACTGCTAGTTAAGTTGCATCTATCTCATAAGTCATCTACACCACTCTAGTTGTCTATTTCACGGCTATAAACTCAAGTGTTGCATTGATATGTTTCTGTATCTATTGACTTCTGGGGTATCAATTAATGTGATGATATATCTTGGTGCAGAGATGGATTGTGGAGAGTAGGAAGAGTGCAGGCTGTCCTCCTCGACCTGCAGCCATGCTGCTCTCAACTCCTTTGCTTTTACTTATTCTGCTTTTCCTCTCTTCCTTTAGTATGATGTAACAGAAAGTCATAGCTTATTTGTAGTACAGTACAGGTGGTCTTCTCCCATAAAGTTGTGTGAATCAAATCTACTTGGCAGATTTGATCTTCCCATTTCTTTTCTAAGTAGTTCTAGATGCATGAATTCTTCCTTTCTTATATTTCTAGTACACGAAAGTTCATTTTGAAACCTGTATAACTCTATGCTGTAATTATATATATACATGTATTTACCTTGTGTGAATAATTAGCATTATACTATATATCTATCTTATTTCATTAATGCCAATAATATCATTCTACATAATACCAATAGTTAACATACTATTATATAATTCTCTATATCTCCCAAACTTAAATCTAATAATTCTTCTTAACTAAACTTGGCAAATGATTAATTTATTTAATTGTATCTCACAACTAAATTATAATATCTCAATTAATCCATTTCTCATCCAAGTAAAACATTTAAACAAAAACCATTAATATATATATAATGATTAGCATCTAGCTACTATGTTATAGAACACAATTCAAGGTCTAGCTTGCACAAGAATGCAAAGATATACTATAATAATTTCCAATATCGATTAACTAATCGATATCTTTGGTATTTATTACGAAATTTTCTCGAGCGAATTTATGATACACAAAATTAGTAGGAAAATTTTTTACGGCCATTACAAGCTCCCCCAAAGTAATCAATATGTTCCACGTGCGGAATCGTGCAAACTACAGCCGCTTTGTGACCCTTCCATGAAACCCTCACTAAAACATCTAGGAACATCAGATGCATGCAACACTTCAAAATTTCACCAAAATCTAGCAACAGAATGCTTTATTCAGTAAAAATTATTAGTATTATCGCTACCACTATTATTGTTTTTTTTGTTGTTGGATTAGCTCCGGTGCAACATGAGAACTGTGGGTAGCTTCAAAATTTTACATGAACTAAAATTATTGTTCTCTCTGACATCAAGCTGGCTGCTAAATTCTTTCAAGTGTCAACCACACGCCCAAAACAACCAACTCTTCATGCACGGTTAAGGAGGCAATAACAGATAGGGTAAAAACCAGGAGTTATTTTTTTCATCTATCCTAATTATATCATAATTAAGACATGTGTCACAGAGAGAGAATAAATGTATCTCAAACAATGCAAATTCCAATGTCATCTTCAGGTTCATGGCCTTAAAACACATCATTTTTTCAGCAGTAAAATCCAGGAACATCTTAACTTCATGAGAGACAAACTAACCTTCCTTGTCCATTCATGTCTACACAAATTGAAACCATTCACTCAGATGATTGTAAAACAAGATTAGAGGTATTGAATTACCTCCCAATTCTGACACACCATCCATGACAAGCTTTACATTTCCCAATTTTAGGGAAGTTCTGATGTAGTCAATAAACTCAGACCAAGAGCCACCAATCCCAATGTCATCCCTCTGTGTACATAAAAGCAAACAAACAAAAATGATCGCTTATATAAGTGTTGAAGTAACAGCACTATGTCAAATCATCTTAGAAAGTCTATAACGGTATTGCCCGATGACATATTCTCAACTAGATAAACTGAAAAGTTGTTCCCATTGCATCTGTAGTAGATCACGAAAAGATATTCTACTTCTTAGCATATCAACCAAAATAATTTACATTCATTAACACACAATAACTCATAGGGTTACTCGTCCCATATGCTTCCCCAAATATGCTCACATGTCCCAACATGATCAACTTCTTTAGTTCTCCTTTCACATGCAAGCCCCATGATATTACATATATGATATACCTCCAGATATCCCAGAAAGCCTTACATGTAATACTCTATCTCTTGTAATTGAATACATAGGAGCACTCTCAAAGGTAACACAAACTAAAATTATCACATTTCACATACGAATTGCATAATGTAGACCATGAAACTTGAGTTCCTGTGGAGTTACTCACAGGCCTTGGATTTTATAAATATAATTGAGACTAAGATAATAGATATAGCTTCGACTCCAGTATTTTCAAAAGATATTTCTCGAGGAAACAGTCGTCAACATTGCTAGGTGAATTCTACCATTTATAAGCATCTGCGAAGGCAAAACAATCACTAGCAGAGCTCCTAAATATCATAATTTTCCATTTATCTGTCTATGATAGTCGTACAATGGATAACTTAGATTAAAAAAATTCACTCCGAATCCAATTTAAAATATACTAATGTGAAAAGAAAGAACTAATCAAATGAAGGTAAATGTTCACAACATCATTTATAAAATTGTTAATTACGTTAAAATCATTAACTTTTGACCCATTTCCATTTTTTCCATGAAATGAAAACAACAGCTTTTAACAATGACAGTGTTAGCTACCTTTGGGGGTTTTGCGACATTATTGGAAAATTGAATAAACATCAAAGTTCAATTCATGGTGATTAGGACAATACCCCAAGTTCATGGAAAATTACAAATGGTTCCAAAGTTGGTGTATTTAAGGTAAATGCACCTTTATTAAATAATCTTATTTCGCACTATTCTTTTTCAGTACGATTAGAGCACCACCACTTCAGTAATTGCTCCTTGCTCGCTGATCAGTAGCTCGAATAAACTCAAGAATGTAAGAGAAATCCAAATATTAGATTAAGAATATGAGAGTTGAGCGCACCAAATCCTCGAGCTGTTGGCGAGACCTAATGGCCTGAAATGTATTGGATTGAAAATCGGTGGCGATGAGTCGGAGAGCGCAGCCGTCGCTTCCATCACCGTTGTTCACGTAATAAAGAAAAGACGGCGGTGATATGGTGTTCCGCGGGGCTGACGATTCCGCCACCACTCTCCCAAATATGGGAAGCATTTCTTGGGAAGTCATTGTTCTCCGTTCAATTTTGGTGCCTTGAAACTTATAATTGAAGGTCTCAATAATGAAAATGGTTGTGTTTGATTGAATTGAAAGTTGCAGGGAAGCGGGAAGAAGACGATAACTTGGTTGGTGCGAGTGAGGAGGGAAGAATGAAATGCGTCATGCGTGGGAAATGTGTGTCAAGACTCAAGACTCAAGACTCAAGGAAGGAACTATCTGTGAAGGGAGGAATCCAAAGTTTATATTTATTTGTTTTTAACAAGTTTTTTAAAAAATTAAATTAAATCATTTTCTCTTTTTAAATTAAATTCATCTCATTTTTCTTTTCTTTTTTCATTTAAAAAATCATTAATAATGATTTTCATACACTCAAGGATGATATTATTACTAGGTCGTTCCATGTCATAACACAAAAGAGTTTCATTAATGGTAAATCAATTTTTCCAACTTTTGAGATGTCACCTCAATTTTTAAAAATAGATAATTTTTTCTCTCTTCTATTTCCTCCACCGTAGTCGCTGCATTTGCATTCATCACGTTCTTCCTCCACTGCTTCACATCATCTCCACCACCTCCTCCTCCAGTGCCTCATGCATCTACATCCACTAACTCTTGAGCCACCTTGCTCTTCTCTCATTGTCGTCTCTTCCTCATCACAATTTGCGCGCACCTCTTAGCTGTCGAGAAAGGTTCTGCTTGTTCGAGTCGTTTAGGAGTCGCTTTCTACCCAAAAAAATTATTAATTTCGAAGATGATTTTTTAAGTTTGCAAAGAGATTTTTTGTTATTTTGATTGAAACATAAAAGGAGAACCAATGCCAATGATAATACACTTTGCAGGCCAAGCATTTTTAGAGGTTCGTTTTAATTTCATAATAAATTCGATTTAATTATATGCAAAATTTTAAAATTATCATTGTTTAAACTTACTAGTTTTTTGTAGGAGATGTTTGTTTAGAAAATGGTTATCATGCAACAAAGCTCATTCTAAACATGAAAAACAAAATCATTAGAGACTTCAAAAATTGGTAAATATTACACCTAACTTATATTAAAAGTTTTGTGCTATGGGTAAAGTGTCCCTTTTTGTAACAAAAAATGAAAAATACTCAGTTGTAAAAAAAACATATAAAAAGTGTCCACTTTGAGTGTAAATTACTTAAAATACTCTTAATTAAAATTATATTTTCATCTTATTTTGAAATGTAATACTCCCTTCATCCACCAATATTCTTCCCATTTTGATCCGGCACGGGTTTTAATAAAATGAGTTGACTTTGATTGGTAGATGATAAAGTAAAGGTAAAGTGTAGTGAGTGGAGAATAAGACCCACAAAAAGTTAGATGATGTGTAATGTATTGTAAGTGGATAATGTAACACACATTAAAGTGTAGTGAGTGGAGAAAGGGTTGCCAAAAATAGAAAGAAAAGTGGGAAGAAACTTGGTGGACGAAGAAAGTATTAATTAATTATTTTATTAATTCTTTTGCAATTAAAAAAAATACTTGATATATGTTTAAAATTATACACATCCAATTTAATTAAATAAAAATTATACGTATTCATGATCCAACATCACACACACGTATTATTTAAATAAAAAAATTATGAATATACACAAAAATGAAAACCCGGTCGGTTAAAACAAAACCCGGTCATATTTAAACAAAATGTAAAAGTGGTTTGATAAAATGCTCATATGAATAATATAACGGCGTTAGAAGTCCGTTAATAGCGAGAGTCTAACTGCAACAAATGTTGAACGTTTGTGGTTGGTTTGAACAAAAGCTTATCATAAGAGGTGATTCGACATAGGGGTGTCCACATACTGGTGGACAATCATATTCGACATAAGAGGTGAACAATCATATTGAAAATATCATAAGAGGTGATTCGACATACTGGCGGTACCCGTGCGATGAATATGATTAGTTTGTGCATCGTGATATTGAAAATGTTTGTTTTTACATTTTAGTTTGCAGTATTAGTTTTTTGGTATAATAAATATGATTGTTTGTCTCTCAAAAAAATGATTATGATTGTTGTTTATATACTTTTTTATTTTTAATAAAATAATTTTTCACTCTTTCATACCGTGCATTGCACAGGTACAAATCGACTCCGATTCTTGAATAATCCACATCACTTCTCCTACTGTAACACAAGATTCTCATTTTCTGTGGAAAACACCCATATTAATAATTATGATTTTACGTACAATTCTGCAATATCTTGTTCATTCGCAACAAAATATTTTTTTTGTGAGTCGTTAAAAAAAACATGTTTTTGAGGGAGAGATACTATGTCACCAATCAAACCACAAGTATCTAACATATTCATACCTAACGATTTTTCATAAAGTGGTGACGAATCGTATAACTTGCACAAATCTTTCCATTTATTTACACAAATTTTTGGAAAAGTAAGGTAATCTCTCCTCACATATTGTTTAGGGGTAAATGCTAAAATACCCATTTTGATAAGTAAAAAATAAAAAATACCCACTTAAAAATAAAAGATAAAAAATACCCATTTTTTACAATAGCATGATGAAATTGATTATGTGTTCATGTTATTCAAATTTAAAATAACTTGAATAACATGATCACATGATGAAATTCATCATGTTATTGTAAAAATAACATGATCACATGATGAAATTCATCATGTTATTGTAAAAAGTGAGTATTTTTTATTTTTATTTTATAAAAGTGGGTAATTTTACCTATTACCCCTATTGTTTAATAGTTAAGGCGGTGTTGTCACTAATTTATTCTTTTATAATAGTTGTGCATTCCACAGAATACATGCAAATGAGCAAAGAATAATAAATTAAATAGAAATTACTATTTAATACTATAATTATCGTATATATTGGTAATATATAATCTATATATTATTAATACCATTATAATTATAATCGTAAATGGCACTCTAAAATTACTTTATTCATATTTATTTAAGGTTTTATAATTTTGGAATTATAAAATCATATTAATGATATATAATATTATATATTCTTATTTTTGTGTAGCAGTCGATTCATATTTATCTAAATTCTCATAATTTTATAATTAAAAAAATTATATTAATCATATATAATAGTATTATATATTCTTACTTCCATGTAGATTTATGATATTTATGTTATATTTTTATTTTTAGATATATCATATATTTTATTATATACTATTCAATATTTAAGTATTACTTTTATAAATATAATTGATAATTAATTTGATATATTAATTTGATATTTATATATTGATAATTAATTTAGTAATAATTTACATAAATTATATCCAACCTTTTTAAATATAATGAAAATTAATATATTGTATGAAAATGTCTAAATTTTACATTATTTGAAAAGAAATTCAAATTTATAACATAACTGTTGGGAACCCCACGAATTTATTTATGTTTTGATGATGTTTCTCGAAACTACACTTAGTTGTTTTTATGATCTCAGAAAACCAGGTAGTCATTGTTATCTTTTAAGGAAAGTCTTTAAAAGAAGCATATCGTTTTTCATTTACGATCTGTATTATTCTTTTAAAAAGCCTTCCTGGACACAATGATTACTAAGATAACAAGTATTTTCTAAATTGTATAGACAACGAGTCTTTTATTGAGCAAGATCGTTTTAGTAAAAATAACGACTTGCCTCTCATTCTTGCAGCTCGCTGTCCTCATTACTTGTTCTGGTTTTTTATATCTAGAATTTATTTTTACAGATCACAAATGTAAAAGTGGTTTGAAGTTTCAAACTTACTTATAAACGATCTGTATTTTCTAGACTTTAGAAACAGCTAGATAAATTAGCTATCTGTCCTTATTATCAAGCTGTAACTAGGATAAAATACTTTTATACTTGGAAGACATTACAAGAGGATGATCAATTAGAATTAAAATTTCTAGCAGCTCGCTGACGAGATAAGCAACATGTCATTTTTATTAAAAACGACATGCTCATCATTTCATTCCTCTACCTACAAATATGAAGTGTTCAACATAAAGTCATGTGTTAATTGAGAACCAAACCAATTAACTTATGGCGGAACAACTTGATGTACAACGACCTGTTATTCTATCAAGAACGAGCTGCTCCTCATAGTAACTATGGTGGACTGCCGACATACCTAAATTTGTCACAAGTCAACCACTTGGTGTATTGTCACATCAATAGCATAATTTAAGGAATGAAGTACGAGAATATCAATTTGCAGTACGGTGAATCATTCCCAGTATGACAATACACTGGGAAATTGCGTAAAAGTTTGAATTGATGTATTCCCCCCTAAAACAACGGATAGTTCCTGCAAATTGATATGACAAGAAAAGTTTGAAAGTTTGAATTGGTGTATGACAATGCATACTTTAATGCAGCCATTAATGCGAAGAGGAAAGACTTCTCCCTCTCCAACGGATAGTTCCTGCAATGGTCCTATATATACTACTTTCACCTCCAGAAAAGGGTACGAGAATTCAAGCTATTATACTGCCATTACTCTGCTAAAAATCTTCAAGTTCTCAACGTTCAAAAACACTTCCATCCATCTAAGAATTCTCTGTAGTGTTTACTGTTATTGAAGGTTTACTTTTCTGGAAAACTGTTTTTACAAAACCCAAAGTTAGGATTTAGATTTGATTCAATTGTAATCCTAAATTGTAGTTTTCAATCTTAGGAAGAAGATTTGTAATCACAAGAAATTATCTAGGTTTGATAATTTTTGTGGCTCGTACTCAACGAGTAAAAAGAAAGGAGAATGTTAGTGGATTTTCGATCTAGATTTGATCGAGCCGTGGACGTAGGGAAAGTTTATCCCGAACCATGTTAACTACTTGCGTTCTTTAATTCTTATTTACTTCTTTATCATCTTCTACATACTCTTGCATTCAAAACTGGTTTGATAATATCTACAAGTAAGAAAACGTTTTTCACATTATAAAGAGCATTAACCACCAAATTCCGCACACAACTTTAATCAAGTTTAATTTGCATTTGTTGTTCTTGATTTTTTTTTTCCACGCATAAGATGTTATTTGAGTAAGATTGAATCTTCCTGACAAGAAGTTTTATTTTACTACTCTAAGCTATCTTATCTATTAAGTGTGCTTAAACCTTATACTTAATCTTAAAACAAGAAAACCCTAAAAGTTTTGTTTTTTTTCTCCCCCGCCCCCCCCCACACACACACACACACCAATCTTGCTCTTTCGGGACCAACAATAACATATGATTATTATAACATATAATTATCTAATTATTCTAGCAATTCATATATATTTTTCAATATAAATAATAAAAACTAAAAATTTATATTTTTAACTAAATTAATAATATATAAATATGAAAGTATATCATTTTCTTATTTATTCATATATCCTATATTAGATTACATGTTATTTTAAATCTATTAAAAATTTATAAATTATATAAAATGAGTATATTTCGATGAATATTTGATAATTCAATTAAATTGATAATTTTTGACCGTATATCATTATTAGATGATGAAATTGAGTTTGATTATTACCCAAGTGCATATCAAGTTATCTATTAGTGAGTAGATATTTTAAATGCATGTATTTTATTATTATATTTTACATGTATTTTCTTTTATCTTTAATTCCAAAAATTAGCATTCCTAATTATTTGTCATACTAATTAAAGATATTCAAATTTATGGTTTTTTTTTGTTCGAGCAAATATTGAATTCAATTCATGTCCTTTTATTCACAATTCCACATTTAGGTCATGAATTTAGATATTGTTTACACTCAATAACATACAAAATCGTGAGAACTTTTAGATTAATATTATATGACATTAACTACTCATTGACGTAAATGTATACATTATAGTTATAATAAATAAATAATTTAAATAAATTTTCCACGTTCAATGAAATTCATATATATATATAATTAAATTCATATATATATAATTTTTGAAGCATGCACGAGTATATATATTTAACTCTTAATCAAATTATTGAATGTATATATGGATATAAATAATTAAATCCATATAATTTGAGTTATTTTTATTAATATAAAATATATATTTAATGAGTATATTTTGATACTTATTTGAGAAATCAATCAAATTAATAATTTATGGTCATATATCATTATTAGAGAATGAAACTCAACTTCATTATTACCTATGTATTAACTTTTCTATTAGTGAGTAAATATTTTAAATGTATATGTATTAAAGAGTTCATATTATTTAAAATAAATAAATAAATTTTAGGGATAAAAAGCTTAAATATCCACTTTAATAAATAAAAGATGAAAAATATTCATTTAAAAATAGAAGATAAAAATATCGACTTATATGAGCACACGAGGAAATATATGCATTGTACTTACAGTTAAATAATTTAAATAAATTGTCCACACACAATAAAATTCATATATATTTATTTTATGGAATAAACACGGGTATATGTATTTAATTTTTAATCAGATTATAAATGTATATATGCATATAAATAAGTTTATATAATTTGAGTTTATTTTCATACGGGTCTGAACATGAATGAGTAATTAAGGTAAAGATGTGTAACACATTTATCGACTTTGAAATGAATATACATACATAAAATTCTAATAAATTGGTTAGATTTTATAAATATTCAAATATAATTTATTTTCATTATTAATATTTATTTATAATATATATTTTATATATTCGAATTTATAGCATATATTATAATTTATTGCTACATGAATTTGAATTAGCTACGTCACGTATAGCCATGAACAAATTCAAATACTTAAGGTTATTATTTTATGAAATTAAAACATAAATGAGTAGTTTAAGAGATGATAATTAGAGGTGTTCACAGTTACAATTATAGTTCTAATCGTAACCGTCGGTTCACATTTCTATTTTTGAATCGTAACTAAACCGTGATTACTACAATTCCAATTAAGAACTGCTGGTTCTAAAAAAATGTCTTTAAAAATTTTATAAATTATAATGTAATTTTATACATTATAAATAATTATAATTTATAATAAAAAAGATACAATTAAAAAAGGAATATAAAAAAATATTTTAGAAAAATGTCATTGAACCGTTAGTTCTCAATACCGAACATTTTAAAATGAAAATCGAATTGTTTCCTATACTCTAAGACGAGTATGAATATATTCAATTATGTTTGGAAAAAAAGAATAAGTCGTAAGTACAAATCTACCAATAGACAAGTTTATGAGAATTTAATATTTATGACGAATATAAATATATGAAATTATAAAGTTATTTTATAATTAATTTTGAGACCATTGTAAATTTATCACAAGTAAGTCTACATAATTAATGACTTTTAATATAGAGTTAATTGTGCAAAGTACCCCATTTTCTAACTTAAGGATGCAAACTATCCTTTTGTGTAAATATGTACCAAAAGTGCCCAAATTATGTGTTTTGGACCATAATACCCTTTCTCAACAAAATTTCTCCAATATCAATATAGTTAAAACAAATTAATACTTCAAATAGTATAAATCATGCATTTCTATCAAGCCCATCATGCTTCCGTATAAATTCAATATTAATACCAACTGTTTATACCTTCTTTGACCGATAAGCTGTCGGGTCGTATCTACCGGAAGTTTTAGGGACCTCGTCCAACCACCAGGAGCACCTTATGGATTCCAGACGCAGACTCCTTCAACAGCTCACAGCACAGCCCTCGTTCGTTTCCTACCCGGGGCGTATAAGTATGTTTGTTGGTAAAAATAAGGAAAATATAAATCTAGAAGATGATGAACAAAAGCCCAAATCTTATTAAGGAATTATAAATATATATTACATACTAATTAGATCTCCTTTAGGGAGAAGACTAACTTGTTTAGCTACCTATGGTAGCAGAAAGGAAAACAACTCGCATAAACTCTATCGTAATACAATGTTTATTGTTGGAGAGAAGTAAGGAAAATTTTTGATGATCTCTACTCTCCCCAATGGCTTGTTTATATAGGAGGTTGGAAGACTCCTCCCTCCTTCAATAATTGCCTCGGATGCTTTATCCGTCAATAATGCTTCTTCACGTGAAGCTGGGTCCGGATAATGCTGCCGACACAAACATCTCTTAGTGGCTGAACCCCTTCTTTGAATTAGTGGTCCATCTTTTATCTTTTATTCCACCGACGATTCTTTTTATGGTGGAACGTCCTTTTCTTCCACCCACCATTGTCGTTTTCTTTTTGGTGGGTGCTGCTTTATCAGATGCTTTCTTTTACCGAAAGCATCTCATGCTTTATCTTCACATGGCTTTTTTATTTCTGTCGGCCATCTGTCTTTTTTGGAGGGCCCCTTAGGCCTTTTCCTTTTGGAGGAGTCTTCGTCTCCTCATACTCTTGGGCTCGGAACTTCTTCTTATCTGGTTTGGGTAAGAAACCCTTTCCGAACTCAGGTTCACGCTGGACCGGACAATCCGAACATATCCTGGACTCCCAGTGGCCAACATGAGCCATATTGCAGAATTTACGATGAGTCTCTTTACTCATCGCCATCTTGTTTTCCCACAGAAGAGTTCTTTTTCGTTCGAACGCGTCTTCTGTGAACTTGGTTGTTTTCCCTGTCATGGTATTTAACAGGAATGATCCATTTGCTGAGTTCTGAAAGAACTTAAATGGAAACTTGACTTTGTCCATCTCTGTGAGACAGACCCATAATCCCCATGCTCGCCTGGTAGTGATTTGATCATCAGAGATTGAGGCGATCATTGGAACATCATTCGTTGGTGCCTTAATTTGGTTAAAGGCATCCATTCGGGGTCTTCGAAGCCTTATGTAATGAAAGGCCTCATGATTCCCCTTCCCTGCTGGTTCTGGGGCTGCATTGATGAAATACAGCTCCAAGGTATCTCCTCGGCAAAGTTGTTCGTTGTTTGCCCAGGTATCATGTACCGCTTCCTGGATCCATCGGGGTAGACCCTTTATCTCCGGAAACGATGGGGACATAGTATAAACTGAGGCAAGTGCCCCAAATTCATACCACTGTTTGACTTCATGGGGTTTTGATCCGAGCATCATCCAAACCCTCGGATATTTCCCTGAGGTATCAATCCTAGTAGTGCTTGGATTAATACCTATCCTTGTAAGTAATTTCTCCCAGTTTGCCTGATAAACCTGTTCAGCAGAGGAGAAAATAATCAAATTAGTATTAGACTCAGATTTGCCTGTCATGGGCCTGAGACTAATCTCTCCCTCTTTTTCCCCAGAGGTGGAAGGTTGACATGATGTTTCAGGCGGTGAAGCCTTAGAATCATCTTTTTCTTGGGCCAGTGGTTCAGACTCCACTGACTTAGAACTTGCTAGAGGGGTATTTGAATCCCCATCTACCGGTTTAGGTGCCGGAACACGAAACTCTGCTATCTCCAGAGGTTTTCTGGAAGCCCGCAGGATTGGCTTTTCCAAAGCCGACCATAACTGAGTACTGGTCAGCATACTGGCACGTATTCTACCAGAGACTTTCGTCTTATCGGTAGCTTGCATTTTCCCCATTTGATCGGCATGGAGAACGCACTCGTCCCATTCCTCCAAGAGCAATTCCAAATTTTCTCGGAGATGCTTTTGGGCTAGCATGATGGATCTAACCTCAGCTGGCTCCATCTCTTGTCAGAAAATCTGCAAGAATATTTTCATGAGATTTTAACACGACAATATCATAAATATAATATTGACATAAAGCTTGCCATCTAAGTAACCTAGCATTTTCAGGTTTTGATGCTATGTTATTTCTTAGAAAAGCTTTAACCTGTGTATTATCAACTTTTAAAGTAAATTTCTTTGCTAATAAAAATAAAGGCCATTTTTTAAAAGCCTTTACTACTGCAAAGAATTCCTTCTCGTTGATATGCCATCTGATGGCCTCATTTTCTGAGAATAAACCACTACAATATCTGCAAGGTTCTTCTCCATAAGGAGTGATCTTCATGAGGACTGCTGCCCACCAGTGATCACTCGCATCTGTATAAAGGACCAGATCATCCTCATCCTGTGGAATAGAAAGCTTTGGGAGATCTTTACATTCCTCCTTTAGCTTTTTCATTCACTGTCGATGTTCTTCCGTCCATATAAACGGAACATCTTTCTTTAGTAGATTACTAAAGACCTTCCTGTGTTTCGCAAGATCTTTGATAAACATTCCTGCGAAATTAACAACTCCCAGAAAACTCTGAAGTTGTTTCTTCTCTTTTAATGTTTTTGGAAAATCCTGGACCTTCTGCACAATATGATCTTGCAAAGTTATTCCAGACTCATCGATCTCTATTCCCAAAAACTCCATTTTTTGGGTCGCAATTACTGCCTTCTTCTCTGAAAGCACTGATCCTTCTTTATAACAAACATCTGCAAATAAATCAAGATGTTTGATATGTTCATCCATATCTTTTGATGTTATAAGTATATCATCAATATAGACAAACATAAAAGAAAAATAATCTTTAAAAAGATTATCCATCTTTCTCTGGAAAATCTGGGGAGCATTAGCTAACCCCATTGGCATTACGTTCCAAACGAAATGCCCCTGTGGTGTTGAGAAAGCTGTAAGTTTTTTGCTTTCTTCCTCCATGCGAATCTGGTAAAAACCTGACTTGCAATCAAACTTTGAGAAGACCTTAGCATTGCGTATGCAGTTAATAAGGTGATCTCTACTTGGAATAAAATATCCATCAAACTCTAGAATATCATTAATCCCTTTGTAATTAATGACAAGTCTAGGTTTACCTCGCTTGATCTCACCATGATTCCTTACCAGAAACCCAGGACTACTGTAAGGTGAACTAGCAGGCTCGATCAACTTCATATCAAGATGTTCCTTGATAATAATTCTCATATCCTTCTGATCAATCAAGTTCATCAGGATAGGTCTAAATCTCACGAACTCATGCACCCTTTCCGGCTTCACCTTTAAGGTTGCTTTGAGTTGGTTCTTCTCCCACCAGGCCAAAGGATTCTCATTGTAGCATCTCGAGATCTTTCTTTTGACATCGGCAAGGGACACCTGCATTTCAACCCTAATTTCTTTGTTAGAAATCAAAGCTGCTTTAAGGATCTGGATTTCCTCCTCTTGAAGATCATCCTCCCGGATGCAGCTAAGCACTGCTTCGCTAAATCTTCTTTGATCCTTCATCTTTGGATGACGAAGTTTGCCTTCATCATTCATATCACCACGCTTGCTGCGAAAGGCTACGGGAATCTGTCGATTAAACGCCTGCCTCAGTCTCGGAACAATGATTTTATGCTCACAATTGGTTGTGAACACTAATCTTCTTCGCTCATTGTCCTGCGTGTATCGTTTGAACATCTGTAGGAAATTATTTCCTAACAGAACATCAGCTCCCGTATCATGAAAATACATCGGTGGAGTTTTAACCTTATACCAAGGTGTTTGTCCCGCTCCTCCAATTAATATTTCCACTTCTTTTACTCCTTTGGATAAGAGTAAAACTCTTTTAGAGAAATCTCGGCCAGCAATTTGAGGTAAAATATCCTCAACATCTTCTGGGAAAATTCCTCTTTTTGCTGTGCATATGCCTGCACCTGAATCAATATAGGCCGAGAAGTACTCTGCCTTATATTTTTCATATAACACTCCCACTGGAATGTATATCGAGAAAGGGCTTGTCATACGATTAGGAGTCGTCTTTCTTCTATCGTAATCATCATCCCTTGTTCCATCGGTTTCCAGGGCTTGAATCTTTCCAAAAAATCCCGCCCTAGAATCAGAACATCTTCTCGTCCTGCTCTGCCCTTAACCTCTACCATAAAACCCCCTAGGTCAAGGGTTCCATTGTAATGGTTAACCTCCGGCTGCTGGAGATAATATAAGACACTACATGGAAAGTTATTTTCCCATCTTGTAGCATCAAATCTGGTTGTCATCCCTCTCCATCCCTCTGGACATTTCAGATTGACTGAAACTTGAGGATTCCCTGGGAATTGGGGCTGACTTTCTTGGATAAGTTTCCTCCCAAAGGGTTGAGATATAATTCTATCTCCTTGGAAGGATAATCTTCCTGGGCTTATCTTAAGACTTTGATCATGTCTTATGACTGGCCTCTCTTGAATTCGAATGTTGACCTCCCTCCTTTGTGGAATCTCCATTCTATCGGGACCAATTGCTGTAGTCACCTTCTTGAAGATATCAGGTATTTCGATAAAAGGCTTTCCCAAGAATAACTCCGTATGATGGGAGTTGGAAAGTGCATACGAAATCTGATATGTTATCGAATAAGGTGTATTCCCCTCATCCAATAACTCTTTCCTCTTGAAGTCCTGATATAGCGTCAGAGCTTTACTGAAACCCGAGTCGTTGAGATTGTATGCAATCTTAGGATATACAATCCCCACAACTTGGCCTGCACAAAGATTCCCCGTGATGGTTCCCATCACCGAATCTTGTAGGTTTCTGATTCTCCTATCACATATGGCTATGTCGATTGGAGCATCAATTCCTGTGAACATAGTGGATTTGAGAACCAGTTGAATTGCCCCGATATGAATCCATCTCATCTTTTCGACAATTTCTGGTTTAAGTTTCTCCAAATCCTCACGTATGTCGCTTGCTGGAATCAATTGCATCTCCACTTGATTCCCCGTAAACTCGATCGGAAGCGACATCTCTCGTCTCGTGATTCCGTAGACGATATGATGTTTCCTTCTTCCCAAACTGAAATTCCTTAGAACTTCGTCTAGGTTGCTGGCATTAAAACCTTGATATTTCTGAATGTTCAAGGTTTTCTTCATGATTTTGTCGATCAGGTTTGGCGAGATCATCGTTCGACTGGAAAATCCAGTTCGATCCTCTTTCTCCTGATGACAAGACTCAGCTTCAGTCTGAAGATTCTGTAGATCCATCCGAATCTCCATCACTACTAAGAATCTCTTCTTGCTCATATATACTCTCATCTGAGGGTATATCTTCAAACTGGTACACTTAAACCAATTCTTGGTAGTATATGGCATCTTCGATGTCTGGAGTAGACTCGAACCTTCGCATGCCTCTCTGCTCGTTATCGGGGCAATTTGTTGAAATATGCCCATTGGCTCCGCAGGTCCAGCAATTACAATCTTTAAAGCTTTCATTAGCTCTGGTATGAGCTTTTCTAAAAGTTTTCTTTGCTGGAGTTCTTGAACTGGATCCTTGGAACGAACCCCTACTTCTGGCTGGTCCGCTTCTTTGTCCAGTTTTGTATGATCTAGCCTTCTGTCTAGACCACATCGTCCTTGGCTTCCAAGATCTTCCTCTTGGTTTTCTTTCTTTGGAATAGGGTTGGTACCTATTCTTTCGTCTTTTTGTTATTGATGGCTCGCCTCCAATAACAACTGGAAGATCATTATCTTCACAATTTAGGTGAGCTGCTTTGTTGATTCTTCGCAGCTTCTTCAGGTTTTTCTGAGCAGTGGCTTGTTGACACCATTCTGAAAGCTTTTGATGTACATAAGACATCCTCTTGGCGATGCTGTCACTGCCCTTGGGGATATAATCTCTTATCATCATCTCCTTCCATGGGCTTGGAAATTTTAAGAAGAAAATTTCCTTCGCGATAGTCTCATCAGCTTTTGACTGATGCTGGTAGATCGTAAAGAGCTGAAGAAATTTATTGAGCGCCTTTGGATCCAAGACTGTAAGTCTTAGATTATATAACGCCAATAGATACTTTCTTCTTTTCTCTCTATCGAATCCCTCGTAGTATCCTTCTCCGATGAAATGGTCTTTGAATAGGACACTCATTCTTCGGATAATCTCTGAGTAGGATTCCACCTCGAAGCATTGATTTCTTACTTCGAGGTGTAATCCTTCCCAGGCAATTTTTACTACTCCTGCGAGACTGGTTTCAAGAATCTTAACCAATCCTTCTTTGTTGACGTCGAGAGTAGCTGCTGCAATCCGCATTGCTCCTCCCCACTCGTCGATCACTAATGCTTGATCTGCCATTTTCGTAGCGTTTGTATAATGCCAAGATTTAACTCAAAACATGCAAATAAATGATCAAATAAATGATCAACATGTTCTAATTTCAATAAGTAATATGCTCAAATATGTTTATAAAAACCCGGTCGTAAAAACCAAAAATCCGGTCGTCAAAACCCGGTCACTATTCCAAAACCCGGTCACTATTCATCAAAACCCGGTCACTATTCATCGACCAGATTTTGATATAAAATGAAAACCTTCCGAATTTTTAATTTTTTATAACCATCTTAAATTATTTTGAGCATCTTACTAATTGAAATCATTTTGAAATACTAATTATTAATTAACTATACATGTACTAGAGAATTTTGTTCTTCATTAAGCATTTTATCCATGGGCAAAATGGTCTTTTTGGGTATTTTTGGTATAGTTTTACAGAAGAGGGTATTCTCCATCCCTTAGTTACGTAATAGGGCATTCTTCGCCAATCACCCTTTAATATATATATTTAATATATGAACAAATAGTTCATATGTCTATGACATTAAGTAGTAATAAACGAAATTAACGTCAAATAATTTTATAAAATTTAAAATATTTAATCTCGTCGAATTAAGTATCCTGAGAGAATAATAATGGTGTAAATGTCGGTTTCTCTTTGGAACTCCACCTCATTACATTTACATCCCAATCACCCCATCATGTTATATGTTTTAACATTAGGCTTTGGGCTACTTTCAATTCAAACCGAAAAATGGTAAAGTCTATTTTCATCATCAATTTGTGATACCACAATGCTATGACAAAGTTGCTTGACAATTTTGAATGACAAAACTCCTATTTCTCATATGATTGTCTCGAAATGTCCTGACAGCATTGTTCCAAATGCAGTGGGATAAAAATAATAATTAACTATATTTCCTACTCTACACTATTATCTACCTATTATAGATCATATTCACCAAAAAAGAAAGAAAGAAAGAAAGGAAAAGAATAAATATTAGTCTACTACAGCTCAAAAAAGAACAATGTAGTCTACTACTTTCAGCAGCACCTTAATCTCTAGCTGTTGATGTCAACTGGGCAGCTTTTCCAATTCTCTTTGAAATGATATTAGTACAACAGACTTCAGCTGTTACTTACTCAGACAAACTGATAGCAGTAACTCCGGTATCGTTCTTTTTTCCGATCTATATTACAGTTGGGCATAGAGCAGTTCATTCCATGCGTCCGGGATGCCAGGGAGGCACCAGTGTAAGCAATCATTTACACCCTCTGATGCTTTCCTGCTGAAGTGCGATATGTGAGCCTCGTCCCTCAGTTCGGAAAGAGCAGTTATGTCCAAAATCTTGACCCTAGTGCCCCTTACAGCGCCTTCCACCACAGGGTCACTCGATTGATTTTGAAAAACTTCACTCCCCTTTGATAAGGGGGAGAGATTGTTGCAGCTACCCCCCGTGTTCCACTCCCCGTTGGCAAAATGTCTAGGTGATATAGTTCGGAGAAAAACCTTGAGGTGCGGATGTAGAGGGATTTGTGAGTCGAACCATCTGGCAATTTTGTATAGTGTGTAGTTTTTAGCATTTCCCATCTCGGCTAGCTTTCTGTTAACAACTGGTTTTCCTTCAGCATACATGACCCACCGGTTCGCCCTCAGCTTCCCTCTGTTCCAATGATGACCAGTGTTGAGAATCACAACATCAAACTGGGGGAGATTTCGTTCAACAAAGGCTGGTGGGCGGTCCAAATGCATGGCATATTCAGTTTTTGGGTCAGTGATATTTATCGGTTCTATGCCACAAAGACTTGCTGACCAGTAATACAGAATAGTGGTGTTAGTAGTGGGAAACCGATATGCCCATCCATCGGGTCGGATGGCTCCTATCGGTTTGGTAAGCCCGAATTTCCACTCGACACTTTCGACTTCTGGTTTCTCCTCACCACCAGAGGCCATACACAAAAGAGACTGGAATTGCTGTCTGCCTAATGAGTCTCCTATAAAAGCTATAGTCTTGTCCTGCATTCTGAAGTTTCAGAGTTCAGCACCAAAAGAAAAAAGATTACAAAAATATGTGAGAAAATGAAAATCAAAGGAAGCTCCCCCAACTTAAGTAATCTGCTTCAGGGCTCAAATTAATTGTTCCCAACTCAGATTAAGATGCCAGGTGGACAAATTATAAGTTATGAAACACAGATGACCTCTCCGTATGTCGGAGTGAATAGCAGGAATACAGAGAGAGAAATTGCTGCTGGTAATGATGCAATAAGTCTAGCAAAAAGTAAAAGGGAAATGTCTGAGAGAAGAAGCGCACCTTCTCAAAAATTCAGTACCCTGAAACTCAGGCATCTCACAATCATTAGGCTGCCAACGATAACCTTCATAAGAAAAATCTTCCCGTTGGGTCAGTTTACAAGCCCACATTTCAGATAACCACTGCTTGCACGCAAACCCTGAATACAATGGTCTTCGGTTGTCTGCAACCCATCTTCCTTTACCATAATTACAAGCTGCAAAATAGATTAACGAGTATTAAGACAATATTCTAAGACTAGTCTCTTATTGGAAATAATATATTCATATCACAAAGATCAGGTTCAAGACACTGAACCAATCTGACAATTCCTGACTTTCTTAATTGATTTGAATTAATGCAGTTGACAACCGAAGGCACTGATCGTGATTGCAACTTAGTGAGGGTCTGGATATATGAGAAGCAGAGAGAACTATTTTGGATACTTAGGCAGCAGATAGAAGACATCACAAATAATCAGAACATTTAAAATATTATGTATATTGAAACAAGAGCAACCGTGATCTACCAATATTCGAGAAAAACAACCATCATACAAGGAAATGAGGGGAGCTTATTTAGCTTCTGATTCTTATTTCTCTTTCTCGCAATGATAACCTTTAGCAGTGAGCTTGCTTCCAATGTCTTTTACAAATTGATCACAGGAAACACTACAAAAACTCCATTTTTGGAATAGGTAAGAATTAAATCCTCCAAATTGTATAGACAAAATCAAAATAAGCTTTCTTTCTATGCTAATAACCTCAGAAAGTGCCATGATCAATTACAGTTTCATATCTGCAAAGGCCGTTGACATAGTTAGGTAAAGCTTCAGTTACCATACATGACTTCGCTTCCAAGGGAAAAGAAAGTGCGAACTCCAGAACGGTCGAATAAAATTATATACTGAACTTGTGCTCACATTGTTTAGCTGCTCTTTGATTTCAGAAAGCTAACCACAGAACTAAGAAAAATTTAAGTCTATGAGCACTTCATACTAAACACTAGTCAGTTTTCTAACAGTTATATTTCCATTACCAATACTCTGTGAGATATGTTTGCATTCTCCATTCATCAGCCACTGATCATATGACTGGATCAAAATATAGATTGAAAAATTAAGTGCATGAACATTGTAATTCTTCATAATATCACTCGAGATTGAGAAGATATATAATTAGAATACTAATGAGATTATTAGTAATACTACTACATGATACCTTGCTTCTTCAGAGGAGTGACTGAGGCTTTGTCCTGATCATTCATCAAAGAAAATGGCATTTTTAACTGGTCCATATCACTTTCAGAAGGTTTTACTGTATTGTCATCTTCTGTACCCTCAGGAAGACGAGAGACTGAATCTTCCTCTATCTCCAAGGGATTTGTTAACATTGAAGAATCAGCAAAATGATCTGCCGTAAAATCTGCATTTGGGAACAGATTGAAAGAGTGTACATGGAGTATTATGATCAATAAACCTTTGAAATGTGATATATCTTTTCAAATTAAAAGGAGTGGATAACAGTGGTATCAAAGAGGCAATATATTGTCTATCATGGCATATCAGTTGAAAAAACACCCATAGATATGGCATATCATGGTGTTTTTCCATGGTGCGCTATGTTGGTCGGCACACCTGTGGCGTTTGTAGCAGAAATATGGACCATATTAGTTTTTATGAATTTTAAGTGGGTCAAGCCCGGCCCGATCCACTACAAATTAGGGTTTAATATGTGAACAGTGAACACAGTTTTATTCCTTCTGAGTCTCTCATACTCAATCTCCCTATCACCCAAATTAGTCTCTTCCACCACCTCCTGTGAACTCCGGCGAGCTCTGACAGGTCATGGTTTAAGACGTTTTATGTGATTTCATGTTTGTGTTAAATCTTAAAACTTCAAGATATTATGTTTGCTACTCCCTCTGTCCCCCATAGATATGCATACTAAATATCAGCATGATGTTCAAGAAAAGTAATTGAATGTATTGTGAGTGGGGTAAGGATCACTTTATGTAGCTTGTATGCGTACAAAAACGAAAACTGCATGTTCATGAGGACAGGCGAAAAAGGTAAATTTTGCATGTTTATAGGAGACATGAGGTAGTGTTATTTTATGATTTTCTACAGTTTTAAGTTCTACATTCTTATATATTTATTATTTAATAATTTTATTTAATTTGTCATCTTCCACCATAACCGCCATATCTTTTATGCCAGTTCTTTGGAAGACCGCCATGGCCCGATATTTACCATTGATAAATTTGGTCGATAAAGAGAGTTAATTAATGGAAACCAATAGTGAAAAGTAGATGCCAAGACTTCTGCTTTAAATATTGAAGGAGTGCCCCATTATACTCCTTTATAATAGAAGAATGCCACATATATTAGGCCACATTTGAAACACATGCATAGATTTTTCAAAGAAATGACTTTTGGAAACTGTAACACCCAGAATTGTTAAAAAAACTCCATCAGTTTCGTGGGAGAAGAAATTCTTGTGCCAGTAAGAATATTCATTTCATATCTTCTCCAAAACATTTCATCCTGACAAAAGATGAAATGCTCTAGTGCCATAGAATAAATTCAATTATTTTTGTTGCTAAAAATCTAAACTTATGCATCATAAGTACGTTACTTGACAGTAAAATGCCAAGGCAATAGCGCTAAGGCTAATATATCTCTAGAGTCCAGAAACGAGTCAAGAAGTTACTTCTAGTACAAAATTGTTCTCCTCCCTAGCCACCAAAAATAAGTTTTCCTCCCAAAGTAGAGATTGATGTCATAAGTGATCATTTCCTATCCTTTAGAAATTTCTTTTTTCCTTCTTCTCTGAGAATTTGATTATGGACCACCACTAGAGTTTATTATCAAGCTTGCAATACAATGCATTAGTTTGTTAACTTTGTTTTGCCATTTTATCATATAGAAGAGTAAAAACAAAAGACTAATACATGCATAATTACCTGAGGTATGCATCAAGAATTGCTCTTGTGTAGATAAGAGACTGGTAAGTATTGAACTATTCTCCCAGTCCCAGGACCAGAAACATATAGTGGTGAGAAAAAGAGCAGCCAAAGTAAAAGAAGAGTGTCGTCCCCAAAATCTACTTGATTGTCCACCCTTCATTTCCTATCTACACAGCCGAGAACAGGATACTCCTAGCCAAACCTCAGAGGGAGCTGTATATCTTCGATGAACTTGAGCATGTAAATTATGATCCTACTCAAGATTTTCATGTAAACACTGCTGTGTCTCGTCTCACATATGGACAACCTAGAAATGAGAAAAAAAAAAGCAAGAACAAGATTTTTAAGTAATAGCAAAGCAAAATGAGTTAGGACAAATCTTGCAAGAGTGTCTTTCTTATACACACTGGGCCAGCAGGGACCGGAAAATGTCACAAAGAAACAAGGTGATGCTTTAAACACGAGGCGGTTTGTGCATTTTTATCTACAGAAAGCAGCATTTGTGGTAGATAAAATTACGGCAAGTTTAGCAAATTTCAGATAAAATTAGATTTGATGTCATGTATTCACCTAACGAATAGAGAATTAACGTTGTCGTCATTCCAAACGGTATAATTCCAAAAATTTAAATGTCAATTTCAAATGTAAGCCACAACTGCAGCGTCAATTCTATCAATGAAGCTCCTATAAAAAACAACCTCGCATTAATCCTAGTACATTGAACATCTTACATCAAACTAAGAAATAAATCAATCTCGTCGCTTGAAATGTGTTCATCAACTACAGCAAATTCGCACCCAGATCTCTCTTGTACATCACAACGTAAAAACAAATAAAGAAAACTAATTACAAGATAGCATTTTCAAAATCACCAACTGTTATCGCAACTTACCATAACTAAAATTCGAAAACGACATTGCAAGCAACAGGAAAGATGCAGAAATGCCCCCACGAGAAAGTAATAAAATAAAATGAATTAAAAAGGAATTACCATTACAAGCTGCAGCCTTCAAAATTCAAACATCGAGATTCGAGAGGAAAAAATGCATAAAATATCGGAAACATCAATAGCATTTCGCCGTTATACTTAAGAAAATACTAGTCAATATATACACACATATAAATTCACCTGCTTTGCTGTGAAGGTGGAAGATCTGTCCAAATCCTCGCAAATTAATTATTTGTTTTTAAAATAAAATATTTGGGTCCCGGAAAATTTGGTAGATCCTAACATATTTATACGTTTTAAGATTTACACACACATGGGTCGGTGTGTGGAGAGATAGGTGTGTTGTTGATCGTGTCGGGTCGGGTCAATTCCCGCGTCCGGCATTGCTGGCATTTCGGACGTGTTACCCATGTGCACATTGCACAGTGTTAGCCGTTACGCCTTTGTAATGCTCATTAACGCTCTGAATTTAATATCAGAATTTGGGAATTTTCTGGTTCTCACTTAGTTGAAATTTTGAATTTTAAATTTTTTGGGATTGCAACCGAGATCAAAATTTAATTTTTGGAATTTTTTAATTCTGGTTGGGTTTTTGATTTCACGAAATTAAATTCAATGTTAATTTCAATTTAAAATATAATTTTTAATTAAAATTTAAATTTAAATTCATAATTTTTTATTCTGGTTCGAAAAAATTGAAACTATTTGAAAAAATTTATATTCGGGATTAATACTAATTTTTTCATTTCGGACCATGGAGTCCCGAACGTGTTGGGATCGAGACTATAAAAATTTTGAGATCGAAACTTCGGAACAATACATGTTCTCTTCTCAATTCTCACCCACCTCTAATGCTTGTGGCTGAGTCGGACAATTTGATCTCATATAGTTAAATTTGAATTGAACTTATTAAAATTGTGTTCAACTTGAAGACAAATCTCACATAACATGAATATGATAACTTTTGTATTGATATAAAATGATAATAAGAAATGAAATTTATACGCATAAGATAAAAATTAAAAAAGTTATAATAATAAGGCATAATTTCTCATTTATGCTATATATTTACTTTTATATCTAAAATAAATTTAAAATGTTCTAAAAAATATTTAAAAATTATTATGCTTCAAAATATAAATTATTAATATATTATATATTATATATTTATCTTAACCAGTAAGTAAAATCTGATTTGCATCCAACTAAAACTAGCATGATAATTTTGAAATATTATCCAGTTAATGCGATAATTATCTAAATTCAATAAAATTTGACATTAACCTAAGTATGTGTTCGTGTCAAAAAAATTGTACTAATAATGTTTAAAATATACTAAAATATATAATTAATTATAACAACCTCTGAATCTTTTAACGATGGTAGAAGTTGTCGATTATGTGTTAACACTTAAAATATATCAATATCTATTAATAATATCTTTGAAATTATTTATTAGAAGTTGAAAGTTTGAAACTAAAATTTAATTAAGAACTCTTTCCAATGTTTTAAAAAATGGATGAATCATGAAGTAAATGTGATGTAAATCGAGAAACCATGCACAAAGTGGGATGCATTATGAGTATTGGAAATTGACACGCAAAAAAGGCACGAGCGTGGGCAAAACTAATGTTAGAATACAAAATATTATAAGCATAAACCAAGAAAGTATTGATTAACCGAGTTGGGTTCAAAGAATCAGATAGGATTTGGTGAGAATAAGTGAACTAAAATATAAACCTACTTATTATTTTGATGTATTATATGTAATATATTATTGCAATAATATATTTTATTCATTAATCAATGCATTATTATTTTAATGCATTTTATGTATAATTAATTTGAATAATAGATAATACAAAGATTAACAGTCCACATTGATTTCTAGTTCCTATTTAAATCTTAGTTCTCATTTAATTTCATTCCCTATATATATCTTAGTTCTCATGTAGATCATATAGAAAGTGATTTTTGAACAGGAAATAAGAAGTAATTTGGGCCGTTCATAATTAAGATCTTGTGGCACACAATTAACTGCATAATTTCGAATTTTAAATGAATAAAATATTACATAATTATGATTAGAAGGTTAAATATATAATATATGCGATGAAAGAGAAATTCATTTATTAATTATAGGATTGCAGTTAATTAAAGTAATTGAAGAGAGAAAAATATATTTAAAGGTTAGATACGGTTTCTTTGCACATATAATAGAGAAGACCATCGGCGATAGAGTTGGAGGCGGGGACTGCTGCGACGGAGGTGGAGGTGGGACTGCTGCGAGAGAAACCCTAGTGGCTCGCATGTTTATACGTTGCATTGTTTGCATCACGCATATTACATTTTTGTACTTAAATAGTTAAACTTTTGCATTGTTTATATGTTGCAAAATATTATTACAAAATTGACTGTTTCTGCATTTTTTACGTTGCACCACACATATACGTGAGTTGCATTCTCATTTATATTAAAATGCAATGTTTGAGTCCCAACCAATTTATAATTTCTACAAACTCTAATGCATCAAAAAATATAATATAAATTTCTCATAATTCGATATTAGGTGGAAATTTTCAAATATTTTTGGAAGATTATGTCATCCATAAATTTCTACAACTATCAAAAATTAAATGGAAGTACAATATATATGTATAATGCAAATTGCGTAATTAAACAATGCAATACTACATATATACTAATGCAAATTATGTGACTGTATGGTGGAACAATAAACAAACGTTAGTTTTCTCTTTCCTCACTGCACTTACGTAATTTATGGGATCCATATAATTTTAAATATCCACCAAAACCGCCCAGTATGAAAAGTACCGATTTACCCTTGTTGCATTGCATTTTCAGAATGCAACATGAAATTATAAAATTAAGGAATTAATTATAGTCATTAGATCCATTCAAATAGATGCTCCGGATCAATTTCTGTTTCCTACCATTTACCCACTTTTTACCTGAAACCACTCATATATATATATAGAGAATGATTATAATGAAAATATATCTTCCTGTGTTAACTAAAAATAAATCTAAATCATCCATATTTTTCATCTAATGGATATATTTAAACTATACCCTAATCAATAAATGTTTAGCCTATTTTTGATCGTCTAAACTCGTATTTTCCGTGTCTTTGTTCGTATTATTTTCTCTCTTTGCATAATGTTTTGGCTCGATTTATGGTTCACAAGCCTAAACGAGTGTTGAAGTTGGAAAAAAGATGAGAAAGAATCGAGAAATGACGAAAAATGAAGACTAGTGCTGAAAGCACTAGTCAGCGGCCGCGTAGCCCTAAGCGGCCGCTGACTAGGTGGTGCGTGCCAACGCGAGCCACAACCGAGCCAGCGCGAGGGCCAGCGAGAGCCAGGGTCAGCGGTCGCTGACCATGCGGGTGACTCGGTTAGCGCCCAACGACCGCGCCCGCGACCCACAGAATTACCTCAACTCAGTGACCGCTGACTTTGAGCGGTCGATGACATCCCTTCTCGGCTATAAATAACCGACGCATTTCTCATTCAATAGACACCTTTTTTGACATCAGTTTTCGACTCCGTTTTCCAGACTTGCATTCCAGACGTTTTACTTTATATTTTGAGCACGTCTCAACCTCGTGTTCTAGGGGTCGAGACTTTTAATTTTTAGGTAGTCGTTTCTAATATTTGAATTCGTACTCGAAGGTAGCCAATCGCAACATTCTAGTTAGTAGTTTTTCTTCAGTTTCCATTGTGGATTCCAGACCATTCCAGTTATTAATCAAGTTCGTTTTTCGTTTATTATTCCAGTTTCGTTTATTATTTAGTTCGTTTATTTGTTTATGCTTTCGTTCTCTTATTTCGCTCATTTATTCTACGCGCTTTTCAATCTGAATTTCCCTAGTACTTTCCGCATTCTTTTTAATTCTGATTTCCAAGTTATTCGCACTCTTTTAAATTCGCATCGTTTAAATACGCATCTTGTTTTCTTAATTAGATTAGTTAGATGATTCATTTCTACTTGATTTTCATTATTTTAGAGTTTACTTTCTCTCTTATTTATATTCCATGTCTTTCAATTATACTTTCGTTTATCAGTTTAGAATTTACTTTACGTATTTTACTTTATTCGCCTAGTTATAAGACAAACAAATTCTCTTTTACTTGCTTTTATATTGAACAAAGAATTGAATTGCCCTGCTAAGTCTTCCTTGAGAATACGACTTGGGTTGACTTATCATTGCTAGACGACCTCGTTAAGATTGCGAGCGACTCAAAATAATTTTAATCGAAACAATTGATCCCGCGCCAGTGACCTAACAGCCGTGCTAGCCTGAGTCAACGGTCGCTGACCACCCCCCATGTAAATTCTCCCAAATTCCTCCACCCATTTACGAGAGCACATCTCAGCGGCCGCTGATCCCTCAGCGATCGCTGGGTTCACCGGCTGCCCCCTTATATCACCCTCGCTCCCTTCTTTTTCCCCACTTCTTTCAATCTTTCTTCCCCAAAATCCCCAAACCCTAACCCTCCCCCAAATTCTTTCTTCAATTCCTCCTTCCATACTTACTCTTTCACTCCAATTCTTTGGATTCACCATCAACTTTACTTGTTCTTCCATTCCATCTGAACAATTTTCAATTCCACCCACTAAAACACCCAAAACCCCAAACCCCAAGTTCATCAATTCTTTTGCCCACCAAGTGTTTGCTAAAAGTCCAAATGGCTAGGAAGAGATAAAAAACAAGTGAAGTTGAGCAATCTAGCTAACAAGGAGGAGATGACGAGGATTTCCACCCCGTTCGTGACAACATCCAAGGCTCGGATGCACCATTTCCAATATACTATGATCACGAGGGCAGTCTCTATATACGGTACATAACTCTTGATATCACTCTCCCTCGCACTCTTGATTGAGAATTGTTGAGTAGTTTAGGCATTGCTTCTAAAGTGACCCGTTATTTGAAGACTATTGGTTTAGAGAATATGCTAAGCTAGAAGTCGATGGTTTTAAAGAATTAGGATTTGAATTTCTCACCACATTCGATGTTGCATCTGATTTCAAGTAATCTGTAATATTCTAGATTGATATGAGAGATGTAAGAGATTCATATCTTTCAAATTTCGAACTTTTCCACTATATTACATTCTCATATCATTCATTGCATTACCCAGTAAATATTACATGAAATTTACTCAACTACCTCCAAAAAGTTAAATCTCCAACATTATGCACATTAATAATATCATTTCATCTCATATTTGGTAGGTAAAGTGACTTATCTCACGGGCCCGTTACTATTATGCTATTTTAGAGCTAATATTTATCATTCCACATTGGAGATATTATTTATGTTGGTGTAACAGTAACACTATTCACACTAATAATAGTTATCCACCTTCATGTCATCTATGAAACCAAACGCACCCTAACAATATAACTAATGAATACTAAACAAAATTATGATGCAACCTACTATTTCAACAAGGCAATTACTCAAAATATACATAATAATATCATATATTATTTATTTTAACAGTACAATCACTTAAGTAATTGAGTACAAAAAACCAATTTATCCATTCAAACGTACAAAAAATCACCTTGACAATCCATAGATTTTTGTCCAATGTCAATTATTCTCCCATCAATGAAAAACGGGTTAAAGAAAATAACTGACAAACAATTATTCCAAATCGTTATTGGTTGAGATCACCGATTTGATTTATCGTTATTGGTTGAGATCGAGAGATGATTCCAATATAGACCTAGGGTTAAATTAAACAATGATTCCAAATCGGAAACGTAGGAATCATATTCGTGGTTGTTATTGATTTTTCTATTGTGTAATTCGAATACGTAGGTTAGAATTACAGCTTAATTGTCAAATACAAAAGTTAGTAATTAAGCAACTTTAGGAAGTCATTAATTAACTTCGAATTGTTGTTCGTAATTGAGGAATTCTTATTAGGGATATCTAATACGAGAGTTGTGATCCTATCTAATTATGGATACGTAAGTGACTAATTAGACTAACTTTTAGGAAGTCATTGATGAACGAACAATAGCATGAGTAGAGGAGCATGATTTAATTAATTGTAGGTTTTTTGAATTCTAGGACCTTCAATCCCGAATCCACCTTTTAATTATGTTTATTGTTTTCGTTTTATTTCTTATTCCTCTCATTTATCTTTGTTAGAGTGTTTAGGATTTCCCTTATCTTGTTTTAATAAAACTTAGGATTAGAGCCGTCCTGTTAAGCTTTCCATCGAGATCCGATGGGGGCTAGCTTGCCACGTGCAATCGACCTCGTATAATTTGCGAGAACATAGAGTACACACTTTAGGCATAACAAATTTGGCGCCATTGCCTGGGAACGAACCCGGGTCACCCGTGACAGGCAGGAATACTTACCACTATACTACACACTTTAAGTCAGTTGCTTATCTTGTAAACCATCTCCAAAAAATACCATAGACATCAACATTGACCTTCAAAAACTGTCTGCACCCTATACATCAACTTTAAAGTCCAAAAAAACAAGTTTGCACCCCCAAACTTCCACTTTATATACCAAAAGTTGTGCACATTATCAATGTTGTAATTTGCACCACCATTATTCTCTGCCAACTGTATGAATCCCAAATATTCTCTTATCAGTTGTTCTTCCACCCTTATACATTGAGGCAATGTTCCTGCCCTAATCAGCCTACCCTTTCTCAGTGCATACTTTATCATCTTGTATACATTGAATGGCTCTGAAAAATCCTAAGTTATTTACATTGCAATCAGGTGAGTTAGATGGCTGACATACTAAGTTTATCTCAAATCCATCTGATTTTGCTGCTCTCATAAAGTCTGGATCAATATGTGCTATATGAGGCTTTGCATTATCCTGTTGAAGGTTGATATGCTTGTTTGCATTTGTTGGCCATTTAGCTTGATTGATGGTATAATTTGCAAAATGAATGATCTCCTTATGTTATTTCTGATATGATGTGCAATATACTACACTTGGTCAACCCTATGATGATTTTTTGCTGAGGGTATATGTGATAATGTGATATGTGATATGTGATCTGTTATATGGTGCATGTGACTTGTTCTTCAAAATTTATGTTAAAAGCAACCACTGTGAGTTTACAATTCATAGTTTAGGAGACTATTTGCATAATCTGATGTGCAATATACATGTGCATGGTCAACCCTATGATGATTTTTTGCTGAGTATATGTGTTGTGCATTGAGCACAACATATGTTATGACCATATGATATGCAATTCACATTAAAATATGAAATTGGTACATTGTTTATGATGCAATCCTTGATGATATCCTTTGTTATGGATTGAATTGGTTTTGTCTCCAATGTGTCATTCCTTTGATTCTTTGAGTTTCTTTTTTGTAGTTTCCATAGTTGTAAATGGGAAAATTTCATATTTCTCATCAAATAAAATGGTACCATCATTTGAAATATGTGGCCTACTGACTGCACATATAAACATGACCTTGGTAGTCAACCGTTTTGATTTGCATCTTTTGTATGGTTCTATCTCGTTTGATAGCAAGTAATACATGTTACTAGTCTTCGTCATATAGAACCACTTCTCATCTATATGAACTACGTTATGCATGCTTTTGTATTTCACAACTTCACAAACCAAGGTGGTATCAAGGTGACTCAAACTCCACCTAATTCTAGCAATCTTATTTTGCACAGTTAGTGTAGATTTTATTGCATTTGTGTGGGGTTTTAATTGTTTCTCTTTCACCCAGTTACCTATTAAGCTTTTGCTTACACCTAATATAGTAGCCATCTTCCTAATTGAAGATCTCTAAAGGAAAGTAAGTTCCTTAACTGCTTCAC
Source organism: Leonotis leonurus (assembly GCA_026898415.1). Lineage (NCBI taxonomy): Eukaryota > Viridiplantae > Streptophyta > Magnoliopsida > Lamiales > Lamiaceae > Leonotis > Leonotis leonurus. The sequence continues at coordinate 128,311 of JAPKLX010000058.1, read as the reverse complement.
TATCAATATTCATCTTGTCAGTGCTTACATCCGTTTTGTTTTGATTGCAGGTGCACAGGTTGGTGAAGAAGAATCTGACTCTTAGTCTCCTTCCAAAGCCTCCATACAGTTTGTCTACTAAACTTGAAGGTTGTTTCAACTTCTGTTAAAGCACTACGCCTCAAACCAGACCCCTGCATGTGCATGATAAACTACTGCCCCACTTTATTCCTTTCTTCATCAATCATCTTCTGACTCTTTCTTGTAACTTCTGTCATGCCTTCTTAATTTCTTCATACTGCTCTTAATAAACTCACATATTTTGTATTTTGCCACTAGTATTTATTAATTATAATTCACAATTTATCATTTATTCAAATTGAATATATATGTGCATATAATTTTATAAATACATATATACATATAGCGAAAATGCTCACCCTCCTGCGGCGTGCAGGATTAATACTCCAATTAATGATGTGGCATGTCTCGTAGATAAATATTAAATTTTTAATAAAAAAATTATTAGTTTTCACTTTCTGACTAGAGTTTATTGATTACGATATAGTTTATAAAATTCAAAATAATAAAAAATAAAAATTATAATGACTTGTAGTATGCTGACATGGTAATGTCACGTCAGCCATGAGAATGTTATGTTGTGCCCACCGTGGGCGGTGAAACAATCTTCATACATATAGATCGATATATACCAAAATAATGATATATATTGTGGTACGGTTAACGACAATATACATCAATATTTGAAAAAATTATACATTTACCTTAACGAAACTTTCAGTACAACTTCTGATGGGGATGTACTGTGTACGTATGGTGTCAAAAACGGTCCAATTGCGGGCTTGCCAAATATAGTAGACTGTAGCAAGCTACTATAGGACCAAACTCTGATGAAATGTGTAGTAGAGCATCATATACATCTCCGTTTTGATAAAGTGCACAACTTATGATGGGGATGTACCGTGTACGTATGGTGTAAAAACGCTCCAATTGCGGGCTTGCCAAATATAGTAGATTGTAGCAAGCAAACGTAGTCATTTGGCCTTGTAGTAAAAAAGTGGTCTATTTATGTCATTCTTGATCCATTTGGTTGCACTAAGAGGATAGTAGAACTCTGTAAGATGATAAGCCATTGACGAATTGTTGTCCAAATTTGTTGCGAGAAGGCGCAACCAAAATATAGATGGTCCAATGACTCTGGAGAAGTACAATAAGGGCACGAGGAGTCAATATTAAGGTATTGAAGGTGATCATTTATGAGAAGTCTCTCTTGAAAAACAAGTTAGACTGTGAATGAGAATTTATATGAGATAAACGTCCACCAAATTGCTCGCTTCTATGGTTGGATTCAGCCTTTGGGCCTTAAGAGCTCATAAACTATTGAGTTACTAAGTCCTTTGTCGGAACATGATAGTTGGAGACGTTGAACCACTAATATCATATCATCGATTACTAAACTATTAACTAACTATACTATTATATTGTTATATAACTATCTAAATATAGATATATGAATCATAACATTATTAATTTGGTCATATATGTAAAATATATTATAATAAATTATGTATATTTTCATTAGTTATATATTATAACTTATATTATATTTAAAATCAAGTAAATATAGTCATATAATCATATAAAACACTTATATTCTAACAATATACTTTTGGATTATAATTATCTTTATATTTTTATAATTAATTATATAATTATTTAGATTGATATGCTAGTTTTAGAAAATAATTTAGTATAATTAATTATCATAACTATTTAGTTATGTAATAAAAAGTTATTGTTCAATCTTTTCAATTATCAATAAACTCACATATTTTATAATTTATTATTAATATTTATTAATTATAATTCATAATTTATGAATAACAATTTTGTTACCATACAAATTTTACATATATGTGCATGTAATACTATAAATATATACATATATTGATATATACCAAAATAACGGTATATTGATATGCACCAAAACAACCGTATATACTGTGGTAGGATATACTTTGGTATACCACATTTGGAAAATCATACATTAACTTATCAAAAAATTCATTACAGGATCATACTTTATAAAAAATTTTGGTATACCTTATATTTTGTATTTTACTGTATTTTTTGTTAAGGTAAGTATGATATACCATTTTTCAATAAATTGACAGTCCTAGGCAAGACTAGATCTAGATCTTGATGATCTTAGATTGAAGAAAACTAACCAATTTGTATCGGAGAAAGAGAAGGAACAATCTGATCGACGAGAAACGAAGACAAGAGACATACCTTTTTTATATTGAAGGTGAAATACGAGAGACAAAAATAAAAACACAAACAAGAGAATAGGAAAACTCCATGATTTTATGTAGAAAGAAGAACATTTGTTACATTTGACGATGAAGAATAAGCAATGCACGAGAGAGAGAATAGAGAACAATGGAAAAAGCTTCTCGAGAATTTTATTGATGATATAAGGAAGACGATGAGACCAGGTTGAGATGTGACATTGGCAACGAGAACCTCAACAAACGTCTCATTAATCACTTTAAAGCGGAGTCCATTCATCGAAAACACGAGGGTGGGTCTTGCAGCTGCTACAGACGGAACAACCGCCGTCGGCATGGCTGCGTTGACAAACCAGAGGTCAATCGAGCTCAAGTGCAGCTGTACATTGATAGAACTTCTCTGATCACACACACTTATATACACTGTACATTGATTCCTAAATGACGAAGGATGATTATTGCAGTGTGACAAGTCGTTGCATGTCATTAACATAATGTAACCACTCAAACGTGCTTTCCTTTCCTTATTTATTTTTGATTTCTTCTCATTCCTTTCTTCCATTCTTGCTTGCTTCCACCCTTTATGCACAACTTCATTTTCATAATTTATTCTTTACACTTTCATACTATGTCTTATTAAGTTCCTTGATATTGCTACACAAAATAGTGCAAATCAATAAGATTTCTAAATTATTTTTCTATAAATTGAATATTTTCTCTACAATTATGTTAGGTGATGTTTACTTTGAATGCGAAGTTAGATTAGTAAAACATATGATTGAGTATTTGAAATATCAAATTAATATCAAATTGACTGCAACTTCATAGAGGATGAAAGAAATGAGTAGGCTAGCTCTAATATTCACAAATAGGATGAAGGAAATGAATAGACTTGTTCAAATCTATTAGGGCTTCAATACATTTGAAGTTAGTTTTGTTTAAAATAAATAATATGACTTATTGTTCTACTTTCATATAGTATCCAAGGGAGTAGAGACATATATGTCTTCTAAAGAGACGAAACATTAAAATCATCAGACTTTGAATTAAAGACGAGCCGCCTATTTAATTTATCCAACTTACCAAATATCACCGTATAACTTTGCTATCTCAATATTATATGCAACGAGTTCTAAGAAAATTTATCAAATATTTTTTGCTATTTCGGCATTATATGCTCTACTAAACGGGTTTCAAGAAAACTTATCAAATAGTCTCATTCAAAAAATTAATAAAAATAGGAAAAAAATCTATAAGTTATTTATTCAAAACAACTTGTAATTAATTAGATATCTTTAAAGTAGGATCCAAGTCTAAGATATTTTGCGGTGAAATCTTTAGGTCTACTACTTCATATTTTTTGTTTGACTCTACTATTTTAGGATCCAAGTATATACTCATTGGCGTACAAAACTACTACAATTACTAATGAATATCAATTACACACACTACGAAAAGCAACCTCAAGAAAAAGAAAAGGAAAAAATTACTACCAAATGAATTTACCTTAGAAGATTTTGACACCCTAACCCCCTTAACAACACTAACAACATCTTTATCATTTTGTTTATTTCACAAATTTAATTTACTCAGTTCTTTGTCAACACTGGGTAGCACGGTAAAATCATTATTATTATGAATAATATATATACGTATTTATGAATTCTTTTTTATCAAATATATATTGTAAGAATAGGATACGAACCTCATTGAAATTGAAATAAAATCATTTCTGTAGGTCTAAAAGACTCCACTCATTTAATTCAGTCAAATATTAGTTTTGAAAATGTCATTACTTTTTCACTACTTTATTCGTCCCACTAAACTTGACACATTTTATTATTTTAATACACTCAATTGAACATAAAACGTGTCAAATTTAGTGGGACGAAGGGAGTATAAGATAATATGTTTATTTACATACTAAAAAAGATTTGACCTTAGATTATGTGGAAGAAAGTTTTACTCCTCTGGTAAAAATAGAATTCCCAATGCTAAAAAAGTGGTCGACGAGAGTCCACACACACCAACTGCATTACAGAAATTCACGGCAAATTTGTGGCTTCTTTTTCTCTTTTACTATCCAAAATTCACCCCCGCTGTAAATCCTGAATTCACACGCAAAGGTAAAGTGGAAGCAGAAGGTAAAAAAGAAAAAATGTACCGCATTTCTGCAAACGCGATCCCATCTTCAGCATTCAATCATTAAAATATACAACAAAGGCTATACGTCAATTTTTCTAAAGGAGAAAAAATCCAAAAAAATAATCCAAAGCCTTCCTTCCTTTCCACATAAATATAAACCTCTTCTCAAACTGCAAGCTTCGTTTTCGAGAGCGGAGTCGTTCAATCCTACGCACCGACATTTCACGAGTGTAGCCTCGCAGATCTGTGTTGATAATTTTGAGAGAGGGAGAGGTACGTGATTGATAATCCAACTGCACCAACTGTTTTTGTGTTGTTCGAGCGTATCGTAGAGGAATCTTGGAATAGCTTTGTTGCTTAGAGTTGTGTTTTTCGGATCAGATCTTGTTTCTTTACTTATTGTTGCTGTGTTGGATTGTGGAGTTTGTCGTAGATCTGAGTTATTGAGCCTCGATGTTTATTTATTAGTATTTTTTTTTTGGTAAGATTGAGCTGATTTCGAGGGATTAGGAATGGCAAGAATTTCGTTGCAAGATCTTTTCTATTAGTATCGATTTGCGAGGAAATGTGACATGATTCTTAACGAGTTCGTATTTTTGGATACTTTTATCTACTCTGATCCGATTGTTTTCTGGATTGGATTTGCTTCTTCAATTCCTATATATAGATTTGTCGCAATTGATACTTGTTATAAGTTATTATGTTGAAATCATGCGGAGTCCTATATTTGATCGTTTCTGTATTACTGGTATTTAGCATCGTAGCGTGTGCTTGTTGGCTTGTACTTTGTCTTTGTGAAGTTTGATGTTATTTTGAATGAGAAGGCTATATATGTCCGATCTGATCTTCAACGTTTTTCACTTTATTTTTTGTTTTTTTGTTTTTTTGTGTATAGGTGCTATAACAAATAAGTGTTGGGATTGATTGAATGATATAAGTTGAAGCAATGGCTTTAGGGAAATACTCTAGAGTTGATGCTAGGAAATCATCATCGGGCTATTGTTCGACTGTCACGATTGTAGTTTTCGTATCCCTTTGTCTAGTTGGGGTATGGATGATGACATCTACATCGGTAGTCCCTGGTCAGACTACTGATGTTTCACAGGAGAACAAAAATGAGGAGAGAACATCTGTTACTGATATCAGTGCTGAGAACAAAAATGATGCTACCAGCAATGAGGAGACCAACACTTCAAGTGAAGATAAAGTTCCAAATGACGACGGAAAGCAAAAACAGTTTGAGGATAACCCTGGAGATTTACCTGAGGATGCAACCAAAGGGGATGCTAATGCAAGTACCACTAAGGGGGAGAAAAATGACACCCCTGAAGAGACAGCAAAATCCACAAAGGAAAAGCCAGAAGAAAAGCCAGGGAATGATAAGAAAGATGATGGAGATGGGGAAACTAAGGTGGAGAATCCAGAGACGAATGCTGGAGAGACTAAAGAAACTAATTTAGATAACGAGAAGAATTCTGAAGAAGATGGTAAGATAGAAGAGAAGGTGGATAAAGAGAAAGATGAGAAATCGGACAAATCTGGTGAAGTGTTTCCATCTGGGGCCCAATCAGAGCTAACGGATGAATCAACAACTCAAAATGGATCGTTTTCAACTCAGGCCGCTGAGTCAAAAAACGAGAAAGAAGCTCACAAGTTGTCCGGTTCAGATAGTAAATACAGCTGGAAGGTTTGCAGCACAACTGCTGGCCCAGATTACATTCCGTGCCTTGACAACTTGCAGGCAATAAAGAACCTACCATCAACTAAGCACTACGAACATAGAGAAAGGCATTGTCCAGAAAATCCACCTACCTGCCTTGTTCCCCTTCCTGAAGGGTATCAACGTTCATTGGAGTGGCCTGCAAGTCGGGAGAAGGTATACTCTTTTGAAATCGTGTTTTTCATTTAAGTTCTTGATTATTTTCTTTATTAATTGGCTGAGCTCTGTTCATTTTCACAGATTTGGTACCATAATGTTCCACACACCAAACTTGCAGAAGTTAAAGGACACCAAAATTGGGTTAAAGTTAGTGGCGAATACCTTACCTTCCCTGGTGGTGGCACTCAGTTTAAGCATGGTGCTCTTCATTACATTGACTTCATACAACAGGTAATATATCTCATGTGATTGATTATATCCGCCACACATCTTTTTCCTTTGTCAATCGGTCTATAGGTTATTAGGTTACCATATTGATGTATAACTCAGACTTTGATATCACCATGCACGATCTGAAATTTTCTTTGGAGATGGATTTGATTTGGTTGTATTAGCTTGTAATCTTTTTTTATCCGTTGCTTAGTTTCTTTGTTGACAAACTTCTTACCATACATCTTTACATATTAAAAAGTTCACATTTCAGAGAATAATATGAACATTTAAAAGTGCAATCACTCCCACTTTGCTTCAGTTAAAAATAGCTGCCAACTTTCACCACAACTTACAGCATATTATATCTTATGCAGTCTGTACCTGATATTGCCTGGGGGAAGCGTTCCCGAGTGGTTCTGGATGTTGGCTGTGGAGTTGCGAGCTTTGGCGGTTTCCTCTTTGATAGGGATGTCTTGACCATGTCATTGGCTCCAAAAGATGAGCATGAAGCTCAGGTTCAGTTTGCACTCGAAAGAGGAATTCCAGCAATATCTGCTGTCATGGGTACATCGAGGCTTCCATATCCTGGAAGAGTTTTTGATGTCGTCCATTGTGCACGCTGTCGGGTTCCCTGGCACATTGAAGGTACATAATTTCCAGATTTGTTTAAATATATTTGGTGTCATTCATTACTTACTGCATTTATTATAATTTACTACTCCCTTTTCCGATTCAATATGTCCCACATGCCTTTTCTGGATGCCCCATTGCATATTTCCATACCAAAAATAATAAATAAATTACACAAAATAACTTTAGTCATTCATTTAAAAAATTTAGGTGGGAAACTTCTTTTGGAGCTGAATCGTTTACTACGACCTGGTGGTTACTTTGTTTGGTCTGCCACTCCCATTTACCAGAAGCTTGATGAAGATGTTGAGATTTGGGAAGGTATACTTTGTATTCCCTCTGCTTCAATATGAAGATAGAATGTTTCATTTATTAACAAGTTAGGCATTTTCCTGGTGATATTGACAGCCATGAAGAAATTGACTAAAGCTATGTGCTGGGACCTTGTCTCAATAACCAAGGACAGAATAAATGGAGTGGGAATTGCTGTATATCGTAAACCTACCACAAATGAGTGCTACGAACAAAGGTCAAAAAGTGATCCTCCAATATGCGAAGAATCTGATGATCCAAATGCTGCCTGGTATTCTCATTTTCATAAGACTGTTCTAAACCTTTTGTCATAAAGCCAGATGCCAAGAGCTAGTTGCTTAAACTAGATATCAGCTTATGTTTTGATCGATTATGTTGATATGATCAGGAATGTGCCTCTTCAAGCGTGCATGCACAAAATACCTGTTGCTTCTTCAGAACGTGGGTCTCAATGGCCAGAAAAATGGCCTAAGAGAATGGAAACACCGCCTTACTGGCTGTCAAGTTCGGAGGTTGGAGTTTATGGTAAACCAGCTACAGAAGATTTTGTGTCTGATTACCAACACTGGAAACGTGTCGTGAAGAACTCATATCTAAATGGACTTGGAATAGACTGGTCTAATGTGAGGAATGTCATGGATATGCGAGCAGTTTATGGAGGGTAAGCAAAGAAACAAAACAAATGACTTTATTGTTCTCTTGAGTTCTGTTCCTCCCTCTCTAATTCAATTTTTCAATCATCAAAAGCATTTCTTTATCCAATTTATTCTAGTTTGAATATGCTTAGTTACTATATTTTCTTCTCTTTTGGAACTGTTTTGGAATCTATGGAAGAATTTTTAGGCAACCTTTTCACTGGAACTTTATATAAAAATAATTAAGTGAGAGTCATGTTTCACGGTTCTGCTTTGATTACCATATTTGTGATAGTTATTATCTTTGTTTTTGTTGGCGCGCATTATAGAGCTACCGCTTGACTCTGTGTTTCACCCATTTGCAGATTGGCAGCTGCTCTTAGAGAGATGAATATTTGGGTAATGAATGTTGTGAATATAGATTCTCCGGATACACTTCCTGTCATTTACGAGCGTGGCTTATTTGGAATTTATCACGACTGGTGTGAAGGGTTCAGTACCTACCCAAGATCTTATGATCTTCTTCATGCTGACCACCTCTTCTCGAAGACGAAAAAGAAGTGCGTATGATGTACACCGTTGTTTTCTCCTGTAGACTAATGTTTTATGCTCGACCGTTCTAAATCATCTAGATTGTTCAACAGGTGTAATTTTATGGCCTTGGTAGCGGAAGCTGATCGCATTTTGAGACCCGAAGGAAAGATCATCATCCGAGACAGTGTCGATGTGATCAATGAGCTTGAGGCGATATTCAAGTCCATGCAGTGGGATATACGCATGACATACTCCAAGGACAAGGAAGGATTGCTCTGTGCTAAGAAATCCATGTGGCGCCCGACGGAGGAGGAGAAAGTCACGTATGCCCTTGCTCCTTGATTCAAGCACGGACGTACGGTTGGATTGGATTAAATTCTCTCATGTGGATGCCACGGAGGTTAGGTCAGTTTTGGTTATGAAGCTCTTTGGCACCTGCTACTTCTGTATTGATATAGCCTTTTTTTAGTTGTTTAGTTCCGTGATTTTACAAGTTTTGTTCCAAGTTCAATTCTTAGTGGCCTTGATGGGAAAATTAGCACACACCAAACACACACATACCTATCTACTGTAAGCCTTCGTTAGACTACTGCTATCAATTCCTTTGTCTATCCAAATGCAATTATTCTTCATAATCACTTTACTGTCCTAATGGACTTTATCTTGAAAATTAAATCAAATTTTAGTTGTGTATTTACAATTCCCAGCTTTCGAGTGTTTATAAGAATTTATGTTACTTCATTTTGTGAGTTCTGTGTTCATCATCTTGGAGTTGTACGTGATAAATTTCCTTTATTCTACAACAGATTAATGTTATCGGAGTACACTAATTTTTCATTTATGTTTTCAAGTTTTTTATTAATTTTCCCATCTGTTCAAATCTACCATGATTTTGCAGAATCCTTGATGTGTTGTGGACATTATCAATTTAGTTAATGGGAATAGAAGAAGAAAACTGAAAAATTGAAACATAATTAATATAAGAATTCAAAGTATAATATACTAAAATTATGTTATTTTTGAAAACAAATTCTAGTAAGTTCAAGAAATTACAGACAAAATTCAGGACAAATCTATGGATTTTGCATAATTATAGTAACAGAATTAAACTATTACATAAGTTTATAGGAAATTAGCATTACTTATTTAAGTATTTATGTTCATGAAAACATTGAAAACGTACACAATTGTAGTACAATTAATCAAATGTAAAATCGATATAACTTGAGGATCTTGAAACTATCCTGTTTAAATATGGGTATTCTGTGTTTGTAGTCTATAGATAGTAGTTACAAATTAGAATTTGAGTAAGACTCAGTTGTGAAATTATCCGTTTTTCCTTCACAAATAGTACAATGTATTCCTAATGAAAAGAAAATGAGGTTGATGCGTTTCATTAAGAATGTTATGTTAACATACTAAATACTAGTAGTTATCTCACATCAGTAGGAGTTTTATCAAAGCAACTTCAATTAATGCCATGATGAGTCTGTCCAATTTGGATGGTTTTGATTAATACTCCCTCCATCCCATTAAAAGTGGCCACATTTGATCAAATCTGTGAAATTTTTTTGATCAAACGTGACCACTTTTAGTCAGGGGTGTAAACGAACCAAGCCGCTCGTGAACTATTCGGCGTTCGGCTCGAAAAAAGTTCGTTCGAAATTCGTTCGTTTTCTAAACGAGCCGAGCTCGAGCCTCAAATCGAGCTCGTTTAGATTTCCGAGCCGAGCTCGAGCTTACTGAAGTTCGGCTCGCGAGCTCGCGAACATGTTTGGTTCGATTCTAAACTAGCCAGCTCGCGAACATGTTCGCGAACACGTTTGATTATATGTTCGCGAACGTGTTCGTGAACAGGTTCGCGAACATGTTCGCAATATTATTATTTATTCAAAAAAATTATGATTATTTAATCAATGATAAATTACAAATTTTGTGTTTATTGACATAAGTATAAAATTGGTTAATAATAATCATAATTAAAAAAATAAATTACACGTGACTTATTATGAGCATATGACTATAAACTACATCTAAATTATTGATTACAAACTTTATATCAAGTTATTTAAATCAAACTTGTATGTGTATGATAATGTTGATTCATAAATTGAATAATTTATAATATTATATAAATATATTGCAATATTTATGGGTACAATTAGTATTATAAACGTAATACTGTATTTTTAAAAATTATTATGACAACATGATTTGTTTGATGAGTTATTTCAACCAAACTTTAATATATATTATAATTTAATTTTATAAATGTAATTTATATATTATAAGAAAAAATAAGTTGCATAAATCACATGTTCATATCTAATACATATATATCTAAGTTTATAACATAATAATATTATATAAACAATACAAATATAACTATAAATATATAGTTACCATTCTAATTAAATGTATCATAAGAATATTTTAATAGAACGATATATTAAGTTATTTAAATCAAATATAATATATTTTATAATGCAGATTTATAAACTGAATATGAATACAAAAAATATTGGAAATATATTTAAAACTTGATTCGAACAACCAAATAATTTGAAGTACACCAAAATTGTGATATACGATTCGTTATTTATATCAAACGTATTAATATGTATTTTCATATATATTATAGAATATAACAAATTTATGAAAAAAAAATTATATTATATCTAATTTTTTAATATAATTATGTATTTTTATATATAGAAGAAATATTACAAATATTGTATAAAAGAAATAATTTATAATATTTCAAAAATAAGTAGACAACTACTTAACTACAAGTCATTTCTAAAAGATAGTTATATCATTTAGAATTTTAGATCAATCAATAGTATATATCAATAGCATATATTAAAAGATAATTTGAGTACATGTATTATCTAAAATATTTTTTATTGTTATTGTTTGGTTCATAGTTAGATCAATAGTTCGTATTTATTTTTAGTTGGTACAAAGATATTTATTTTTATTATAACTACTCACATAATAATATATCTAATTTCTAACTTGTATATATAACTATAAATATAATTAATATTATAAATATAAATAATTTTTAAAGAATATATATAACTCAATGGTGCAACTTTAATATCCATTAATATATAAAAACTAATTGTCATATGAATTAGATCAATGTAATATATAATAACTGATTGTCATATGAATTAGATCAATGGTACTAAAAGATAATTTGGATAAATGTATTATCTAAAATATTTTATCTTTAAAATATAAAATTTGTTATTATTTGGTTGATATTTAGATCAATTGATCAATGACTGATATTTATTTTTAGTTACACAAAGATTTCTATTTTTAATATACCTATTCACGTAATAATATATTAATTTCTAACATGTGTATATATAACTATAAATATAACTAGTATTAGCATTATAATTAGTATTAGTATTAATTGCTAGAGTATGTTTTATTTTGTCTTGAGTTCAAAATTGAAAAAAAAATAGTCAAAATTCGAGCTCAGGTAAACGAATACATACCGAGCCGAATTCGAGCCGAACTCGAGCCCATCCAAATCTTAACGAGCCGAGCTCGAGCCTGCTAGTATTCGGCTCGGCTCGGCTCGGCTCGTATACACCCCTACTTTTAGTGGGATAGTGTATAATTTTTATGAGAAACTCGTCAAAATAGACAAGTGCAATAACATATCTAGATAATGAAATCAATGATCCGACTTGTTAATTAGCATGATTTTCTCTCACAATTAGCATCAATACAATAACTAACCCTTTGGAATGCAGAAATACATATAGGTGCGTGTTGCTAAGTTATGACGACTTTGATAGCCTAGTTTGGGGCAGATAAGAAAAGCTAATTTGAGTTGTTTGTATGTTTGTTAGCATTTTTCTAAAAACGGGCTGGCCCGACATATATCAAATTTTCGCTGTTTTGTTAATAGATGGTAGACTCTCAAAATTGGACTGATACTTTTAACATTCTTCGACAGTAAAAGCATTAAACTTATTTTTCCAAAATTACCCTTTTCATTTCCTCCTAGAGTGATGCTAAATGGCCACATGTGTGGCCAACCACATTACAATTAATTGCTATGGACTAATTTACTCTTAAATCTATTTTAGTTTCAAATAATTAATTTTATGGATTTACATTTTTTTTCATTCTCTTTTATTTTCTCTCATCTAATTAACTATTTAATAATTTAAAAATATTTTTTAAAAGATTATACTCTCATAATTTCAATTAAAATTTACATATTTTTCTCCAATAATTACAATATTTGTACCATTAAAAATATTTTCTCCCACTATTATTATATAGTATACTTCTCATTTTTTTTTTGTATATAAATGGTAATATTAAATATTTATCATTAAAAATAATTTAATTTGTAAGTGTACCATCAAATATATATGAGTGGGTCCATACGAAATACCGAATTTTTTTTTACCGTACCAATATCGTACCAAAATTTTCGGTATAACGAATACTAGTAAACTAAAAATTCGGTATTGAAAAAATTCAATACCAATACCGTACCGAATGAGATATACAGAAATTGAGTATGATATACCAAAAATAACGCATTTCATAATGAAATTTATGCAAAAATATATATATAATAATAAACTTATTTTTTATTATAATTAATATTAATATTAATTGATATGCAACATGGTTCATGTAATTTTAATAAGATTAATGATGTAAAAAAAAATATTACTATATAGATTACCAATATATATAATAACAATTTATGTTTTAATCTTATGTGGAATTATCTTAAAATTTTGTTATTAACCTTTTAAATTATTGTTATTTTGTCTTATTCACTAATAATTTAATTTAATTAGTTAGCAATAAACACATTTAAAAATTAATAAACAATAATTAAAATATATCCACTAAACTCATTACCAATAAAAAAAATATATCTCGATTTGATTCATATTCAATTTTAGGTTTAATTTAATGTTTAATTAATAAAATGAGACATTTAAAATATAGTAAGTAAACAAGAAGTAAGACATTTTAGGGATGTTAGCTTATATCAAGTTAAGACAAGAACAATATAGAGAGGAAATAAAGAGAAGTTAGAATAATTAGAATGATGTTTAATAGAAAATTCAAAAAAATCAAGATATGATATAATATAATTATTCTTCATAAAAAATAGTACTCCCACCGTTCCATTATTTATGGCACGTTATATTATTATAATACATTCATTTGAATATACAACGTGCCCTGTTTAATGGGACGGAGGGAGTATAAAATTACTTATTTATCCCAAAAACCTACCGCGTGCCTCCACGGCCTTGCTCATCTTCCCGCTTTTCACATTCCAATCCTTTCAATTCTTTTCAATTTTTGAATTGATTCATGTTTTCACTTAATCTTGCATCTTTCAGTTCTTGCCAAGCTTTCAATTGCTTCACACCTTCCAATTATTCGATTACGCCTTCACCCAAACGTCAAAACCTCAAGATTTTTCAATTGTTTCAATGTTGCTTTTGTTGTGCGAAGAAAATTGGAGACACTGAAAACTAGGCAACACTTCTCACCATCATCGACTGACGGTGGTAAGAGAGACAAATGCTGGATGTGTGACCGTATTAGACGAGGCGTTGATGAAAATAGGCGACATGAGGACTGCTGTTGAATGGTGTTGGACGTCTAGAAGAGATAAAATGGAGGAATTTGTGTGAGGAGAGTTGTCTAAACATGTGTTAGCAAAAATGAATATGAATTCTAGTACATGATGATAGAGAGAGAGAGTCTACCCTCATTAAAAATAAACGTACCCTCAACGACCGTTTTAGTTAATGAACGAAATAGTAAATTCAATTAATGAACGAAATAGTAAATTAACACGGGAAAACGTTTTGATGCGGACCGACTAATTTTTCAATAAAACTATCAAACAACATATATAATTCAATTACTTTTTACCAACTTTCCTTTTTAGGCCTATTAAAGGAATGAACTAAATTACTAAATACATTTATATTACCATCCTAATATATATATATTATATATATATATTATAATTACGAAAAGTATATAAACATATTACTAATACAAATTAAAGGATGTCATATTTAGGAGTAGGAGAGAGTTCCGGGAAATAAAACTAATATAGGAATAGGAAGACATCCTTCCCTATTGATACGCCTAAACGCTCTCTCTTAACAAATTCCATGTAATCAAACTATTTTTTTTTTTATTTTTTAATAAAAGAGAGAAACTCTCATCACCATTCTATCAAAGATCATGAAGAGAGATCGAGATGATTTTGAAGATGATGACAAGCCTCAGATTGGGCCAAGTAGAACCCCATATACAATAAGTCCAGATCACAACAACAACACTTCTCCCTACCCCAATACAACCACCACCACCAACAACAATCAAAATTCAAATAATGTCTCTAAGAGCACCATCAACAACCAAAATAATAATAACAAAAACAACAACAAAGAGCAAGACCGGTTCCTCCCCATAGCGAACGTGGGGCGGATCATGAAGAAGGTGATCCCGGGAAACGGAAAGATCTCCAAGGATGCGAAGGAGAGCGTGCAAGAATGTGTGTCCGAATTCATCAGCTTTGTCACAGGGGAGGCCTCAGACAAGTGTCAACGTGAGAAGAGGAAGACCATCAATGGGGACGACATACTATGGTCGATCACAACCCTAGGATTCGATGACTACGTCAATCCACTCAAGGTTTATCTTGCCAAGTACCGGGACATCGAAGGGGAAAAGCTCAACATACCAAAACAACAGCGCGTGGAACAACGCATGCAACACGATCATCACAACCCTAACCCTAATTTCAATAACTGTACAAATGTCTATTCCTCAACAAATCTCATGTCGCATCAACAACCACCTTTTTTGTCGAACGATCCACCTTTTCCTTTGCCTTTCTCTCAGAACTCAATGCAGACATCGACATTGCCTCAACACGATCATGTCGACGATCATTGGTAATGAAAATTGTTAGTATAAATGATTTATTATTGCAACTATTTTTTTTGTCATTTTGTTGTATTTTCTCGTTAATTTAGAAACTAAACGTGATGTGTATGTGATGTAGCTGAAAATTATGTGAGGAAAATAGTTTTGATTGTATATGGTATATATAAAATTAGAAGGTACATGTCACTCAATATTTTGAGTCTTGACAAGTTATAAACCCTTATTTATCCCCTTTGTTTAATAATAATTACAAAGTCTTGTGTAGTATGTGATTTTTTCATTAAATAAGATTTTTTTTTTCTAACTAGTGTTGTTGCATATATAAAGTTTTAGTCATACATGAACTAAGACAATCAAGTCTTACAAAAGCCCAATGATAAAAGGTATGTTTTGTTTCATTTTAATTTATGTCCGTAAAGTATATATATCTCCTTAGTTTTTTTGGAGTGTTTAGATAACGATGAATAACATTAAAGAAAACAAATGTATTATTGAGATTTTGTAGTTTTTGGAAATGAATATAAGTTAAATTTCTGGTCTAATTCTTGAAGCCATTTGATACCCATATAAACATGGGCGGAGCTAAGGGTGTCTAGTTCAGCTGAAGCATCACAATCTGAAAATTTAATTTTTTTTTTATTGTTTTTATTGTAGATAAATTTTCGGCATAGCACCCTTCGCCACGACATGAATAGTTCCCCTGCCATCCCAATAATTCGTAATTCAAGAATTAGTCGCGTTGAACCGCCAATTGCCTCGCCGGTGAGTAGCGTGACTGTGTAAGATTTACATAATACAAATGTGATGTAAGCGAGATGTTAAAGAAGAAGTGATAACGTGACAGTAGGGCCGTAAATGAATAGAACTACTCAC
Organism: Leonotis leonurus; assembly: GCA_026898415.1. NCBI lineage: Eukaryota > Viridiplantae > Streptophyta > Magnoliopsida > Lamiales > Lamiaceae > Leonotis > Leonotis leonurus. The sequence continues at coordinate 111,824 of JAPKLX010000058.1, read as the reverse complement.
AAGCTATTCGAGGCTCGATTCGGAAAAAGTTCGTTGAGAGCTCGACTCGATACTAAACGAGTCAATCTTAAGCATGATTTCGAGCTCAATAATTTTATCGAACATGTATCGATTTTAGTTTATTTGTTGACGACTAGGTTTAATTAAGCATTTAATTAGTCGAGCTTTAACTTAAAATAACTAATTTTCTAAAAATAAAATTTTATACGAGCTCGAGTTCGAAAACTGTTAATATTAATATCAAACGAGCCGAGCTCGAGTTCAAACTTGAAAACAATCTTATCGAGCATCCCACGAGCCGAGCTTGAGCCAAATTCGAACTCGATAATTACATTTCGAACAGAGTTCGAACAACATATCAAAAGTTCGAGTCGAGCTCAAACACCATAAAATCTAAATGAGCCGAGCTTAATACTCCCTCTGTCTCATTCAAATTGGCCCCAAAAGTCAATAAAACACTCATAGATTTAGTCAAACGGGGCCATTTTGAATGGGACGGAGGTAGTAGTATTCATCTCGGCTCTACTCATTTACACTCTTATGTGGCGGGACACTATTGGTAGTGAAAATATGGTGGAGCACCTCCAACAAATTTTTTTTACATCCGCTCCTTCCCATAAACTATTCATGTTGCCTACCAAAAGTTTTTCACAAAATTCAGTATGTATGATTATATACGTGATGTCTGTGTTTAAATTTATCTTTCTCATATTAATTTCCCCCTTAGTTTTATGTACATGATGAACATTTTCATATTTATACATACTAGTTTCAGATGTGTATATATACCTGCTTCTTGGGAAGAATTCGTGTCGAATTGGTACCAGACCGAGCACTAGTTATTAAATATCATTTTTTCTGGTAAATAAATTGCTAATCGGTTCTTACAATTTAAGTATTAACGTCACCGGCCCGGTACTGATCCAGATACTAACTAATTATATATTTAAAATAAAAATTGTATTTAGTTTATATATTATATTTATTAAAAATATATTAATATTTTATAAAATATTTATCGGGTGGAATATATATATTATATATATATATATGTCGAATTTTTTTATGTCAATTTATTTAAATATTATAGGAATATAAAAAACTAAAATAATAATGCAAAAAGTATTAAAAATTGATTCCTTAACCAGTCTTGAGATCCGGCAGTCAATTCCATAAAATACCACTTTTCGATTATGATTAACTGACAGTGAACCGGTTGACACTCTTATTCATATTCAATTTTATTTGAATAAATATATACATCCGATCCACTTTAAAAGCCTCACTTTATTATTATAATATACTCGTTTTAATATAAATTGAGACTTTTGATCTGAGATAGAAGGAGTAATATTTTTATGGAGTATGTCAAATAGTAACAAATAAATTATATTATTCAAAATAAATAAACACAAAATGTAGGCTAAGGGATTTAAACATATCATGGAATGAATTACTTATCCAATATATATATTTCTGTTATGGAGGTGGAATTCAAGATTGGACTTTAGTCACTTATATAAATGAGTATAAGGGATGAACCTAGAAAATAATATCACTCGCAGTCGCAGAGACTGTTTTTCTAAGTTTTTGAGTTCGATATTTTCTTTTCATCTTTTTTACTATGATTCCATCTTTTTTACATGGTAGCTTCTACAAAATATTCAAAATTTTACTATTTATAAGAATTCTTTTAACTTTACTTGATAAGAATAATTAATAGAGTACTATTGGTAATTTATAATTATGTGACAACAAAACACAAGTCGTGCGTATGCCATGTGCGTTTAGACCAAAAAAAAGTTGCTAATTATCTCATAATTAATATTCATCAATTTTGTTGGGACCTAAGTGATTTTGACAAGCACCTTATGTTTATTCAAATAGTTTCTGATGTCCTAAATTTATGGAATGATAACATGATGTTGTTTGTTATGTTATGTTCAGGCTAGGCAAAATGAAGTAAATGTACTATTCCTAGCTGTTAAATAAATTTAAATATTTTATCTACAAATATATTTCTTCCGTTTAGAGATGATAATTTATTCGTGGATATTCGATCTTAATAAGTGTGAGTTTAAAAGACATTTGATATCCACACATAGATGTGGGTAATATTTAGTATCCAATTGATTCGCAGATATGGATATGAATAAATAATTATCCATTCCCGCGAAAATTAGCCGTGAAATATCCACGAAGTATGTGTGAAATATCCATGAAAAACTTACCTACTCACCTAAAGTTAACCGTATCTTTTGTTTTTTGTTTTTATATAATATTATATCTAATTCTCACATAAAATTACATATAATTTATTTTAAATATTAAAACCATATATTTTGCTGGTGATGGATACCCACAAGTAGTGGGTTGATGGGAACCCAAAGTGTGGTGAATTTGAGTAATTTCAATACACATGTAGCTTTGTGGGTAAAATTTAATATCTATTTAGTTCGCGAGAATGTGTATGAATAACTATCATCCGTACCTGCCGTGCCCGATTGTCATCCCTACTTTAGTTCATGAAATATGTACTTTTATTGTCTATTTAGCCGTCCATCACAAGTGTACTCTTTTCTTTTTTGACATGATTCCACAAAATACTCATTATTTTAAAGCAAGCGTGAGCGCGCACACACACATATATATGTGTGTGTGTTTTACTTTGTGGACTATTTCTTCACTAAAAAAATACTTTATCTTTTTTTCTTAAAACTCGTGCCGTAGAGATGTTAAAGTGATCGGGCCGACCCAGACTGATCCAGAATTAATTCGGGCTGTTGAATTCCAAGCATATGCCCGCCCATCACGAGACACCGGCCCAACGGGCCAAATCAACATATGAATTAAAAAATTGATCCTATAAATTTATATTTCTTTAAATTTTAAAAAGATTGTACCGATATATATAATTTAGTGTATTATAATTATTTAATGTATGCTTGTTATTTTATTTTAGGTTTAATTAGAATAAAACATAAGTTTATAATAAAATAAAATAAAATGCATTATTTTCTAAAGGATATCAAAATATGATCATTAATAAGTTTTAATTAAATTACGAGATATTGAAAATATAATCACTATGACTGCATCATATACTAAATAATGTGAAAAAATTATAATAATGTTACAAAGTATATGCAGACCAAATTAGCTCGAAGTCCACTAGAATTTTATGGCCCAAAGTCCATAAAGCTGTCGGGCTTGAAATTTTTGGGATTCTATATTTTGAGCCCAACTCAGTTTTAATTATGAATGGGCCGAGTAAGCTCATCGAGTAGGCCATTTCGGGCCAATTTTGACAGTTCTATTCACAACACATTTTTCGTATACGAAAGTATATAATTTTTCATTCATTAATTATTCGTATTTATTTCACGTTTCCTCCATTCTAGATAAAGTTTCATACATAAATAAATAAATTTATTTTTCATTCACTCACAATACATTAATTAATTTAAAATACATTAATTAATTTTAAAACATACTCCCTTCGTCCCATTAAAAGTGACATGCTTTGACTAAATCTGTGAGAATTTTTTGGTCAAAACATGCCTTTTTTTAATGGGATAGAGAGAATATTTTATATGAAATCTTTATTTCACTTACAATAAACTCAACACATTTTATGAAACACATGCTATCCCTATTTATCCAAACTTTTTAAGGATCTGAGAAGACAAAAATGATTTAATATGTTCGCGAATAATGTAATATATTATATAAATAAATAATAAAATTTTGATAATTATTTTGTTAATTCTTACTTTCAAATAATAATATTGATTATGATATATTTTAATATTTATTCAATATAAAAAAATAAAAAAATAAAAATAAAAATTATGATTCATATAATTACATAGAATTTGATGGAAATGTCACATCAAACGAGAGCATATTAATAAATACTAGCCGGGAAGAATAGAACAAAATTATAGTAGGAAGATAGTATTAGTTAGTCTGTTTCTATAAATAATAGTGTGTTATGTATATTTTTTATATGACTTAAAACTATGTTCATGTGATAGAGGTGTTCATGGTTACAGTTTGGTCCGTCGATTTCGGTTACGAAAATTCAAAATCGGAACCAAACTGTAGTTGTTGCGGTGCACGGTTTGGAATTAAACCGTGTAGGACGGTTCCAGTTACGGTTCCAAACCACCGGTTACGGTTTCGAACCGTCTAAAAAATTAATACTAATATATTTAAATTTTTGAAATTTTAATTATATACCAATGCATATCATCATTTAATTTTGTATCACATGATTACCTTTTTAATGTAATACTATAATTAATAGGTAAATATTTATTTTAATTTAGTGTTAATTATATATAATATCCATATAATAATATATTAATATTGAAATAAAAAAAATATTTTGATGTGTTATTATGTCATAAATACTTAAATTTAATAACACATTAAACACAAATACATTAATGAAATGAAATAAAATAAAATGTTAATTTTCATAAATATAACAATATAAGATGAACACTAATAAAAAGTTAATTATTTTAATTTATAATATTAGAGTTTAATTAGGTTCTCATCTAGTTAAGTTTTATTTTATTTAATTATTAATGTATTTATAAGTTTTAATGTGTTATTATGAATTATAAAAAGATTATTATAAAAAAATGACTCTTTATAATATAAGAAATAAATTAAATTTAATAATAAAATTGTGATACGGTTCCAAATTAACGGTTACGGTTCCGAACCGCCAGTTCACGGTTCTAAAATTTTAGAACCGTAACCGAACCACCGTCTACACGGTTACGTTTCAAAATTGAACCATCGGGTACGGTTATGGTTCCTGAAACCGCCGGTTACGGTTTGGTTCCGGCGGTTCCGGTTCCTTTGAACACCTCTACATGTGCACCTAAAAGCATCTCCAATGGGAGACTCCCTAAATAATCTCCCGGTGACGGTTTGGTAATTGAATGGAACTTTTTAGATATGATCCACGGATTTTAGGGAGGTTGTGTGTTTTTCCCACAATGGGAGTCTCCTGATTTTGATTCTTCTTTAATTTACAAATATTTGATTTATATTTATTTTGGAAAAAATGTTATTAATTTAATTTATTAATTTAAATTTTAAATACAAAATAAATAAATACGAAATTTCAAATTATTTTTTTTTGATTTATATATTAATTAATTTAAATTATTAAAGTAAAATAAAACAACATTAAATTTAAATAAACATATTTTTGAAATTAAAATTTCTTTAATTTTAATTTAAAATACAAAATACAAGAAATTGAAATACAAATAATTAAAATACAAGAAATTAAAATACGAAAATTTAATACACACGAAATTAAAATAAAATAAAGGAAATTAATAAACTAAAAAACACTTATTATAAAGAACCGAATCGAGCATAAATTTCTTCGATTAAATCATGCTCAAGCATATCGTGAGCACGCCTATTTCGGAGGGACGCCAAATGCTCCATGTACTCCTTGAATTTATCGTTGACACCGCGTGTAGCTTCTTCAGGTGGAGTCGATGAGGAGCTTGCTTCGGTCTCCGGTGCCAAATTCGTCGCTTGTGGACCTTCATCTTCAATAATCATGTTGTGCATAATAATGCAATCTTACATGATGTCGGATAAATGCTCGCGAAACCAAAAGCGTGTCGAACCTCTAATAATTACCCACCGAGATTGAAGAACTCCAAATACTCATTCGACGTCCTCGAGTTCCGCTTCTTGCATAACCTTGTAACGAGCTCGTTTCTCATCGGTGGGCATAGGAATTGATTTCACGAAAGTCGGCCAACATCGGTAAGAGTTGTCGGCTAAATAATACCCCATGTTGTTGTTCCTTGCCTAGAAGGACACACGAGATGCTTTCTCATTGAGGATGTTGTTGAACACCATAGACTAGTTGAGCACGCAAATATCGTTCGTCGATCCGACCACGCCAAAGAAAGTGTGTCATATCCATAGATTTTGAGATGCAACGACTTCGAGCATGATCGTTGGGTGGTCTTTGTCGGTACGTGTATAAGCTCCGCGCCACGCCATCAGATAATTTTTTCACGCCCAATGCATGTAGTTCATGCTTTTGAGCATGTTGGGGAAGCCGTGCTTCTTTTCTTGAAGCTCCATTAGGCATTGGACATCTTGTTAGTTGGGTCGCCTCAAATATTCTGATCCAAAAGCCTCAACAACGGGAGGACAAAAATATTTGAGGCATTTGATGTCCGTTGACTCGGTGACGCGAAGATACTCGTCGTATTGATCCGCGACTCCTCCATTTGCAAGTTGCATTATTGCAACCGTACATTTTTGTAGTGATGTGAACCCTTGAAAACTGATAGCATCTGTCGTTTGTCGAAAGTACTCCTCACGATTCTCCAATATCATGATGATGTGGAGAAATAACGATCTCAACATACGAAAGCGATGTCATAAAACGTTGTCTCCCCATGTTGGATTTTCGGAGAATTGATCGTTGTAGAAACGTTCTCCGGTGGCCTCTCGATCCTAGTGGACATTGTAAATATATGATTGCAAAATGCTCACAGAGTGAGGGTTTGTTGCAGCCACGTGTGTCTTGACCTCAGGCCTAAAAGCATGCACATAAGGGTTACAGTTTTTTCTGTTATTACTCAACAAAATATTGAGTTGGTTGACGTGCAGTTAGAGGGAGATATAAGTGTATATATTAAGTCTGATCTTGATGTATATAGGATGCTGATCATCCATTATGCTGTAACATTTTTCATAGAGAGAAAAGTGTGGTTGAGAAGTGAAAAATGTGTGTGTTGAGATTGTATCTTATATTTTTATGTAACTTCTTGTAAATCGCGGTCATCTTCTCCGGCGAAGCAATAGATCCGGCTAACCCTCCCGTGGACTTAGACATATTATCGAACCACGTAAATCTCGTCTCCTAATTCTTCATCTTGATTCGCTTGTTTTGATATTCTCTGCACATTTGTTAATTTCTTATTTCTTCATTGTTGCATTGATTTGTGGCATAACAAATTGGCGCCATCTGTGGGAACACCGCCGTTCGTTGAGTTCTCGCTGCAACCATGGCAACGTCAAGATTTGAAGTGGAGAAATTCACTGGCCAAAATGATTTTGGTCTCTAGCGTATTAAGATGAAGCTTCTTAAGGCCTTTCTTGTACAGTAGGGTCTTGCGGAAGCTCTTAAAGTGGAGAAGGTGTTCGAAGGAGAAGATGCAAAGGGCAAGAAAAATGATCTCATGGAAAGAGCAAACAGTACCATAATCTTGTGCCTAGGGGATAAGATTCTCAGAGAAATCTCAAGAGAGAAGTCTGCTGCTGCTGTGTGGTCAAAGCTTGAGACCCTTTATATGATGAAATCTTTGGCGAATTGTTTATATATGAAGCAAAGGCTCTATTCGTATAGATTTCAAGAACATAAAGGGATCATCGAGCAACTTGATGAATTCAACAAGGCATTGGATGATTTAGAAAACATTGACGTTAAGCTTGATGATGAGGACAAAGCCATCATACTCCTTAATGCGCTGCCAACTTCCTTTGAGCATCTTAAGGATGTTATGCTATTTGGAAGAGAACATTCCATTACACTGGAAAAAGTGCAATCTGCACTGAAGGACAAAGAACTACAGAAAAACCATGGAAGAAGAAACAAAGTGAGAAGGGACCTAACCAAAACACAGTTGATCTTGCAGAAGGGTATGACACTGCTGAACTGCTCAATGTTGTTAGCAATCATCTAGTCAACACTTAGGTTATGGACTCAGGGTGCAGCTTTCACATGTGCCCCCACAAAGAATGGTTCATGGATCTCCAATATCAAGACATGGGATCGGTGATGCTTGGAAATGATCAAGTATGCCATGTAAAAGGCATAGGTAGTGTCAAACTCAGGCTGCAAGATGACACTCTCAAGATATTGTCTGGAGTCAGATTTATCCATCAACTCAAAAGGAATCTGATCTCATTGGGATATGAGTTCAATTCTAAAGATGGTGTTCTGTTGGTACTTAAGGATGGCAAAATGATAGTGGAAGGGTACAGGAAGAACAACTTGTATTACCTCAAGGCAGAAACTGTTGTGGGAAACATTGAGGCCACACTCACATTTGATAATTTGTTGTGGCACAAGAGATTGGGACATGTGGGAGAAAATGAACTGGTCAAGTTAAAGCAGAAAAGAGTCTTGGATTCTGATGTCATGGTCAAAACACCATCATATGAACCATGCATTCTTAGCAAAAGCAACAGGTTAGCATTCCATCCCAGCTCTTACATATCAAAGGCACCTCTTGAATGTGCTCACTCAGACTTATGGGGGCCATTAAGGACTGAGACCATTGGTGGAGGTAGATACTTCATGTCCATAATAGACGATTACTCAAGAAAATTATGGGTATTCATATTAATAGGCAAAGAAGATGCCTTCAAAAACTTCAAACGTTGAGGTTGAAAGAATGCAAGTTTGAAGAGTCTCAGAACTGATAACGGATTGGAGTTCTTGTCCGCAGAATTCACAAATTTTTGCAAAGAAAAGGGGATCAAAAGACAAAGAACAGTGCCAACAAATCCTCAGCAAAATGGCAATGCAGAGATGATGAATATGACATTATTAGAACGAGTGAGATGCATGCTTGTTGCATCTGGAGATCATAAAAAATTCTTGGGAGAAGTAGTGACCACTGCTTGTTATCTAATAAATAAGTGTCCATCTTCACCTATAAGCTTTGAAACTCCAGAAGAAAGATGGTCAGGAAAGGTCCCAAAATACTCCCACTTAAGAGTCTTTGGATGTAAGACTTTTGTTCATGTCAAACGGGATAAGTTGGAGCTTAGAGCATTGGAACGTGTAATGATGGGATACTCTCAAGGCATAAAAGGATACATGTTATGGTGTCTAGAACCGGGTGAACAAAATCTTGATCGGTAGGGATGTCATCTTCAAGGAATTTGATATGCCTTTTCTTGAGCAAAAGGCAGATAAAATCTCATCAACCACAAAAATCAATAAGAGAGCAGATATTGAGGTGGAAATGCAAACTGGGGAAAGTAGCAATCAAGATGTCTCTGATGAAGATAAGGAAGATGACACCTGACGGAGCTCAGTGGTTATCACTCCAGTCAAGATAAATTTATAATACTTACACTCTTCACTAGGTTCCGCTAGTGGCAAGTACAAGGTCGATCCCACAGGGAGTTGGTGTACTCTCTCTCTGTCACGATTTATATATTTTATATGGAGGCTTGCCTCGGGCAGGGAAGTAACTAAGACCTAAAATAAAACAAAAGAAAAGTAAAAAGTAAAAAAGATACTTGGCTTGAGGTTCAACTTGTTATGCCTTGATCAACTCTTTGGTCATCGGTGCAAAGATTCTCGTTACATACACGTGTCGTTGGTTAAAGGCAGATGTAAGTTGGGGTTTTCTCCCTCGGTTAATCACTATGACCTGTCACCTAGACAGCGCAAGGCTCCGATTCGTCCGCCAGCAAACATATCACCAAGACAACCTCTTTTTTTACTCATCACGTAGCCACCAAGGCCCCACCTAGCATAACTTTTTGACCCAAAAGATAAGAGTTACTCACTCCCTTACCCCCTTGCCAAGGCTCTCGCCCAAGCCAAGCGTACTCCAGTATACCCAACTGGACATTAGCGGGACTGCCCAACCATGGGCACACCATCTCAGACGCCTGTCCCATGGTGTTCCCATTCACATCATCACGCTGATCCCTCTGACTGGCAAGGCGGAATCCATTTGACCCTTTGGGCTTCCAGAACTCAGTTGTAACCTCACCTTGCCCAAGATGCTACCGGCCGAATAACACCAATGACTCGATCAAGTTGTATAAAATTAGATCCAACGCTTTAGGAACACACACATGCAACTACGTTGGCCAAGTTAGACCTCACAATGATAAGTTGAGTTTAGCTAAACTTGTTTTACCCAAACCAAATATTAAAATTACCTAGATATAAATAAAAGAAACCAAAAGGAAAAGATAAAAGGAAACGTACTAGAATTATATAGAGAACAAAACGTAATCCATGGCAGGACCAACCCTGACCAAGGCAAATAAATACAAGAAAAATAAAAGGTACTCGAAGGCTTCGTTTCTTCCTCCCTTAGACACTCAAAACATCAATCTATAATATACTAAGAAAAAGAACGAAGAGTGTGAGTGGTTCGTGCAGCAACGGCTCTCCTTCATGTACTTCACGTTATACTCTCATATAACTGCTGCTACAACCAGGGCATTATATAGAAGCTAGAGTGGGCTATGAGCTAGGCCCATGACGTTCTGAGCAAGCTAGGGATTCAAAGGATTTCTTTCCTTGCATAAATATCTCCAAATATATTCGTTCCTATCATCAATGAGGTCCAAATCGTGCATATCCATTGTGTAAGGAAATAAAGATTTATTTCCTTATTTTCTCGCGACTGGCAGGATCTTCCGCACCTTGTCTAATAACATGATCAAGACATGTGTCGTATGCACATTGCCTTCCAACTTGCTCGAACTTTTCTTTCTTCTACTCCATGCTTTTCCAAGTGTCATGAAGTATTCTGGACGAATGTTCTCCTCGCTGTCTTGCTCAAGGTCTTGACTTGTGCATCGTCATGCTCAGGATCTAACTCGTCTTGGTGGCGGCTAGGGTTTGTATGGAAGATATTCTTTCCTTATTGAGTCTATCCCTAGTATCTCCAGCAGTTGACCGCCTTAATTCTTTCCTTATGTAGCTCTGGCAGGATAAATGAAATATATATTTCCTTGTTTGTGCTCCGCGGTAAGAATCAACATCTGATCCTATAAAGATCTCATCAAATCTTTCTTTTTCAGCTCCTCGTTCGCCAGGTACTTCATCTTGGGCACAGAGAGTCTCCAAACAGTTTGCCCAAGGTGTTGCTCAAGAAACCTTACCTTCCAGCTTTGAAATGTCAAGTCCAGATCCCGCACGGTACATTATCTTAACCACAAATGTTCATTGCTCAAGGTGTTACAACGCTTAGAATTTGCCTCTTTCACGGAATGTGGTCTGACTTGCCCAATACTCTTTCCAACTACCCGTATCACAAAAGTGTGTCCACCCAAATATAAAGACACAAAAATAAAGAAAACAAGACTCGATCTACACCTAGAAAAGGTCAAAAAGTGCACAAAAAACGGGCTCGTCACACCCACACTGAAGAAAGTGTTCTATCACAATACCAATTAGCTAGAGATAGAACAAGGAGGATGAACATAAGACCTCCTGCTCGCTTCAACCAAGCAGACATGATATTTTATGCTTTCAATGTTGCAGAAAGCATAGAGGGAAGTGAACCATACACTTAAGCAGAGGCCATAAAAGGAAGAGAAGAAAGTCTCTGGATGCAAGCCATGAATGATGAATTGGAATCACTACACAAGAACAACACTTGGCAACTTTTGGACAAATGGATCTTCAAAAGAAAGATTGAAGTAACAGAAAACGGCCAACATACTAGGTTTAAAGCAAGGTTGGTGGCAAGGGGTTTCACGCAACGAGAAGGTATTGACTACAATGAGATATTCTCTCCGGTTGTGAAGCATAGTTCAATACGCATTCTCCTTGCAATTATGACTCAAAATAATATGGAACTTCAACAATTGGATGTAAAGACAACGTTTTTACATGGTGAGTTAGATAAAAATATCTATGTGAAACAACCAGAAGGATTTCAAGTCAAGGGTAGTGAGAACAAAGTGTGTTGCTTAAAAAATCACTATATGGTCTCAAGAAAAGTTTAAGACAATGGTATCTGAAATTTGACGGTTATATGGATGAAATTGGTTTTAGAAAATCAGAATATGACAACTGTGTTTATATAAGGAGAAAATATGGTGTTGAAGAGATGTATTTGCTATTGTATGTGGACAATATGTTGATAGCGTGCAAGGATTCTTCAGAAATAGAGAAATTGAAGTATGAACTTATGGATCATTTTGAAATGAAGATTTAGAGTGCTAAGAGGATTCTTGGTATGGATATTCTGAGGGACAGATGCAATGGAAAATTATGCTTATTACAGAAAGATTATATTCTTAAAGTCTTGAAAAGATTCAACATGAATGAGTCTAAGGTGGTGAGTATACCTCTTTCTCAAAATCTGAAACTTTCAAAAAATTTCAAGCCAAAGACATGGGAAGAAATGATAGAAATGAACAAGGTTCCTTATGCCAATGCGGTTGGCAGCATCATGTATACAATGTTGTGTACTATGCCAGATTTGGCTTTCTCTATAAGTGTCATTAGTAGATACATGGCAGACCACGGGAGATTGCATTGGAAAGCCTTGAAACATGTCATGAGATATATGAAAGGCACCGCAAGTTATGGAATTTTGTTCAAGCAAAAATCAGATGTCACAAGAGATGCACTAACTGGTTTTTTGGACTCTGACTTCGGTGCAAATCCTGACACTAGAAAGTCTCAGTCAAGTTTCATCTTCAACCTTTATGGAAGTGCAGTAAGTTGAAGATCATTCTCTCAATCTGTGGTGGCATTATCATCTACATATTTTGGCTAAAGGGCATTGAAGCATATTTTGGTGTTGTTCAAGAATCAGTGGAGATCAAATATGATAACCAAAGTGCTCTCCACCTTGCCAAACACCAGGTATTCCATGATAGGTTTAAGAATATAGATGTGAAACATCATTTTATACGTGATGAAATTGGAAAGGGGTCTGTGAGACTCGTTAAGGTGTCAACTGATCATAATGTTGTTGATGAGTTGACGAAAGCATTGCTCGGGAAAAAGCTCATATATTGTTCAGAGCTGGTGAGCTTGGTTCTTAGCTGATCCAATTGTTCTTAAACCATGTGATGGGGTCTTATTGGAAGGAAAGCTGGTGAAGTCTATTGCGCATTTTAAAATCAAGGTGGTGATTGTAAATATATGATTGCAAAATGCTCACAGAGTGAGAGTTTGTCACAGCAGCGTGTGTCTTAACCTCAGGCCAAGAAGCATGCACATAAGGATTGCGGTTTTTTTTGTTATTACTCAACAAAATATGGAGTTGGTTAGTGTGCAACTAGAGGGAGATATAGGTGTATATATTAAATCTGATCTTGATGTATATAGGATGATAATCATCCATCGTGTTGTAATATTTTTCATAGAGAGAAAAGTGTGGTTGAGAAGTGAAAAATGTGTGTGTTGAGATTGTATCTTACATTTTTCTATAACTTCTTGTAAATCGCGGTCATCTTCTTTGGCGAAGCAATAGATCTGGCTAACCCTCCTGTGGACGTAGACATATTGTCGAACCACGTAAATCTCGTCTCCTAATTCTTCATCTTGATTCGATTGTTTTGATATTCTCTGCACATTTGTTAATTTCTTGTTTCTTCATTGTTGCATTGATTTGTGGCATAACAAACATAAATTTTATTCTTTTTGATTGAATGTCGGGGGGAGAATGTGTTGACGGATGCTAGATATTGTCGACCCGCATCGATAAAATTTGATGCTACTTGCATATATCGGGAATTAATAATTGATCATTAAGATCCATTATATTATAATAAAAATATAAAATAATAAAATCAAATAGTTAAGGTCCCACATTTGCAACTTTGCAATTAAAGCTTAAATAATGATAGATATATCCTAACCAGATGAAATAGCAAATAGTCCCTTATATAGAAACGAGAACATGTGGTTTGCTCTCCATTACCCATACAACATGTTTGATTTATTTTGAATATATATATCCCAGAGACACCCTAACATTATATCAAATTTAAAATATATAGATATATAATACTATGGCATATAATGTGTCAACATTATTTGATAAGAATATTACCACCTCTTGTTGCCCATATAGTATAGTATTAGTGTATCTGTGGAATATGTTTCACAAATCTTGGACAATATTTGAGTGACGATGTGGAAATATCTATTATCTATGTCGCTTTTTGTTACTTGTATAAAGGGATGTCAATCGGGCCAATCCACTCGATTTTGGGCTATTCGGTTCGAGCTAAATTGGGTTGAAATTTTTCGGGTTGAAAATTTACAATCCTAACCCTAAACTTTTGGTTTTCGGGCTAACCCACCGGGCCAATCGGGTTAGAATATTTATGAAAATGTTAAACATATATGTATATTTTTATGATTTTATATTTAGAAATATATATTTGAAAAATATAACAAATAAAATAAAATTTTAAACATAATTAAATATTAAAATTAAATATGAATATTTAAAGAGAAAATGTAATAATATTACACCAAAATTGTGTCATAATTATTTTTTATTAGTGATTGATTAATTGATGCGTATGATAAATACATTTTTTGCATAAAAAATCAAATATATTATGCAAATAATTATTATTTTACTTTTTTCATTCCGTTAATTGGGCCAACACACTCGATTTACGGGCTAACCCTATCGGGTTCAGGTTGTTTTTGCTATGTTAATGTAATATATGCAGCTGTGTCTGCCTTCATTGCTACATTGTATGCTATATAATCTATGCAGTTGTGTCTGCGTTATATATATACAACATCTGTTCACTTTGTATGAATGAATGAAGATATGAATTAACATGGCCGAGCAAACGTTCCATGTAGGAAGTTAAAACAAATTAATAGTCAAAACCTACTGAAATATAGTACAATTTATTGGTCATAGTAGTAATGAAAACACAACTGCATCTTTTGCAGTCACATTTATTCACACGTTGTAACTTATGAGAACCTAATTGTAACTTCTCACATCTTTAACTCACGTAATTCTCACTATATAAATGAATACACAACTGTATCTTATGACATTGCAAATCAATCTACTTCCTTCAAAGTTATTTCTATATTTCTATATCATTATGAGTTCTCATGCAATCCCCCCACAAAGTTACTTCTTTTTCAATCAAACCTATGGACTCAAGCAATGGATCAACTCATCATTTTGGATTTAGCGTTCCATAAGAAAAAATATGGATGAATTTCAACCTTTGTTCCACAAACAACTCTCGAAATGGTGAATGATGCAATAAACAAGCATTGCGGATCAGATCTTTGCATCCAAGATCTATTTGAACGGACTCATTTCTTGCAAACCCGCTACTCTACATTCAAGTTGATTGCTCGTACACCGGGAGCAAGTTGGGATATCGAGGGCAAACGCGTCATTGCAAGCGCTGATGTTTGGCGTTTTTTATTTGAGGTAAACAAATCTGTTTATATTTTTATAGTATTACTTAAACCCTTTACTAACACTAATTAATTTTACTATTTAACTATTTAAATGAAACAGAAAAATGAGTTTTCTAAGGCCTATTACTGGAAGGATGAACCTGATTTCTATAGGTTGGAATTCCTTTTTGGCGATGATGACATGAAGCAAGAAAATGCTAATAACGTAATCACAATAGATTCATCTACGTATGATATTTTAGATGTCTTGCATATGATGAAGAATATGATGAGGATGAGGTCATATCTCCACCAAGTAGGAAACATAATATGGAGCCGAATATGGAGCTGAAGGAAGAAGATTGTGATACAGCAGCTAAGAAGAAGTCGACCACACATGAACATATTTTTAGTGTTAAGAAATCTAAAGGTAAAAAAAATTCAGCTTCCTCTTCATGTGCATCGACTAACCCATTCAAGTAGTAATAGTTTGTCTCATTCACTCTCGTGAATTTCGTTACTTTGGTAAAGCCTATTTCATGCGTCTTTTATTCCTCTAGTATGTGTCGTGTAGTATCGTTTGTCTCATGTAGGCTCGTTTATGGCTTGTTAGCTCTCTTTCATGACTCGTTAAGTATCTTTTATGTACTCTATTGTGAACTTTTAATTTAGTGTATTCTATCCTTCTTAATTATGTATTGTATACTTCCTAATTATGTACTCGTTTGTATTGTTATTTTTACTACATTTTAGAGCTGCATAAAGCTACTGCATTAACCAAACATGCATTAACACAATAATGAAAACCATGCTTAAAGCAACTACATTAACGAACCAAGTACCAAAGTCTATACAAAATATTCATTAGAAACCAAGTATCAAAGTCTATACCAAATCGAGATGGATATGCAAGCTTCCAACTACCAAACTATTACCAGTGTCTTTTACAAATACCAACTACAAAACAAAATACAGTTCACTTACTTGAAGAACCAAAATACCACATACAAAGTAGTAAAGCTTCCAATATTCAACATATTCATACAACTTAATTACAACCGAGGAGCTGAATATATATATATATATATATATATATATATATATATATATATTCAGTTTTGGCTTCTTCGGGTAGACCAATAAAGAGTTCAAGTTTGTGACCATTTTCAATTAAAATCTCACACACACTTAGCTTATCACGCATAATAAATCCCAGTATGTTAGGTAGCTTGTTAAAAATATCCAATCTAGCATTACCTAATACTTGTTCGTGCCCAAATCGAGATGCCATAGTCTCCATACGAGAGTTAGCATTGCGACTTATACCTTCAATTAAAGCAAAAACTTTATCAATTACCTTTCGCTTTTTCCCTTTTGATTTCGACGATGTTGGAGTTGATTCAGGTGGGTGATCATCGGAAGGATATGCACTGTTGGCTTCACGATCCCCTGATATAACATCTTCCACGTCTACGTGATAGTCACCGGGATTGTATCCTTCATGGAATGATGCATAAGAGTTCTCCAAATTATTGATCGCCTCAAAATACTCCTTAGCCCCTTCACCATTTGCTCTATCCTTACCGAAGATCTCCTTCCAATCTTCATACATTGGCCAACTTTTTTTATGAATTCTTTTGGCATTTGCGTCGATCTGATAGTCACGGTTACAACATAAATAAATGACCCTTGACACACACAATTATTTAGCTATAAATAAAACATAAAATTTGTCTTATATTCAAGCTACGGTTGGTACAATTATAGAGCTTAATAATATTTCAGACACGTAACTTAAATATGGATTCCCACATAGCATCGTCATAATCAACAATATGTGTTCCGTTGTTGTTGAATCCTACTCCGCTTTGGTTAAGAATAGTCACCAAAGAGTTGTAATCTTTCTTCCAAACGGAAAATTTCGAGTTCATATGGGGATTTCCTCTCAAATCAGTACCCGACATCTTCTTTTTAAAATTATCCTCTAGCTTGTTTGGGTATCCCGCCCTAAAACCGTTGTCTGACTTCCATCTTTGCGCGACGATTTCTTTCATACCGAGGAGCAGCGCCTCCTCTTCTTTAGGAGTCCAAACACGTCGTCCCTTCTCATTTCTTTTCACCCTACTGCTCATATCAAAACTACCTAATAATCATGCAAAAACCCCATTTCATTACACCAATTTTTCATTACACGCCTACTGGACTTCTACTATATTATCTATAACAAATAAAATAGGTCATTCACGCTAGGGGAGATGTCTATCATCGAAAGAATGGGAGGGATGCATAAGACTTGAAATAGAGTTATTCATAGGAAAGTGCACGATGGTACTAAACGTCTTATTACGTTAAAATTCATGCTAAAATCACTTATAAACGAAAGTAGCTAATGAAGATAATCAAAGTCAATATATATTCTTCTTCAACCTCCACTTTTGATTATATACTCTACAAATTAATATTCAATACACATCACATTGAAAATAGGAGAAAAATAACTATTAAAAATTTCCAAAACCCTACAGCAAACTACAACTGAAGAACCATTTAATTTTTATTTTTTTTTACAGAGTTTCACTTCATCGTGTAAACTTCAAAACAATAGAATGGCATGGATACCTTCTTCATTGGAAGTCATTTGATTTGAGGTAACAAATTACAGACTTTTTTTCTCATCACAGTCGTCGGAAATGGTCCACTCCCACCTTTCTTCTTTCGTTTCTGCTTCACCCGAAAACCTTCTCCCATAATATCCAGAATTTTACTTTGGCGCGTAAGACTTCCTTTTTCATCTACATTATAGATTTTTATTATCTTTTCCTCTTCTTTTTTCCTACCAAACAATATATTAAAAGTTATCATGACTTTTTATTCTATCTACCAAACACAATTATAAATTATCATACCTTTTGATTTGTCATACCAAACAACATATTAAACACTATTCATATTAGTTATCTTGACACTATTCGTATTAATTATCTAGATCTTTTTTATCCATCCTCATCCCATCTATCATACCAAACTCACCCTTAGGATTAGAATCGCCATGTTAAACTTTCCGTTGATATTCGACCGGGGTTAACTTGTCACGTACAATTGACCTCGTATATTTGCAAGAACCTAGAGTGTACACTTTATGTTTTAAACAAATTAAATGGTTTTTGGGCTGGAGCCATTTAATTGACGGGCCAAGATGGATGATAATACTAGACATGGTTTATTATACTTCCTCCGTCCCGCTAAATGTGACCACTTTTCTTTATTAGACTGTCCCATTAAAAGTGGTCACTTTCCTAAAAAGGAAAAAGTTTTACCTTTACAATACCTGACTCCTACTTTTTTAAAACAAAACACTTTACTTTCTTAAACTCCGTGCCGAAACTTTTGTGGTCGCATTTAGCGGGACAAAGGGAGTATGTTTATCACTGTATGGGTCAAAAATGATAACAAATTTAATCATCTTTTAACTATATAATTATTAATGAGATGATTTTTATTTAATTAATCTTCATTAATTATTTGATATAATTAATTAATATAAAGATCAATAATCAAACCTCAACGAAATAACGATTAAAAATGAGAAATTAATATTTATTTCTTTAACGATCATTTAAGATTTAATTGTATCATATTAAATGAGTAATGATAGCTTTAATTTATTAAATGCTATAAAATGAGATAAGATTTTTGAGGAAAATCAAAGTTTCCTTTTTAGAAATAAAATGGATATGAAACTCTAAGAGCTATTTATTATCTTTTAATCGGAGATATATTTATTTAGATTATAAGATTTATAAATAGCATGTGTATTATGAAGGTCAAGTACAATGTGTAAGTGAAATTGAACGTGAGGATTTTCATCGCTTCTCTAAACTCGAAGGAGGTTTGAATCGACAGATTTATTCCAAGAGATGGGTTTAATTTTCTCAAAATTATGTTTGAGTTATATAAGATCTGATATTGCAAAATGAAATGTTATCCATGTCATGTTTTAATGTACGTTCAACTAAGTTTAATGCTCTGAAGTTATCGGTCGAGATTTTCGGCTTTACTTAACACATTAGTTGAAAACTGTGTACACAATGGGTAGTAATGCAATGGGTTGATCTCCATTGTGTGTTGCTGTAATGTTAAAGAGATTCTCTGGGTTTCGACCCGAAATCTAAATGTTCAAATAGACTCTCTGGGCTTCAACCTGAAGTCTGAATGTAAATGGACTTGACAGTGGCAAGATGTCCGGGGCCAAAGTAAGAGTAACTTTAGAACGTACATAAATGCATAACATAATGAAAATGATAAATGCTTTGACATGCTTAGAAATACTTTTTCGTTTTGAAACCTTCTAAAGTATGTTGTTCATGAATGGATAAAAATGTTTAGTTTAAAACTGTTTATAAAATGCATAGCCCACTGAGTACACTAGTACTCAGCCCACAAATTGTTTCTAAATGTTTTCAGGTTAAGTGCCGGTTGTTGTCATCAGATTGCTTTTATGAATTGCTTCCGCTATGATATTCTCTTTTGTCAAGTATAGTTCATTTGTCGATCTATAACTTTCTAATGACTCTGGTTATGTTCTTCTATTCGATAGAATTAAGATTGTGAACCTCAACTTCTGACATCGAATAATTTTTTGCATCGATTTGAATTGCAAGTCTTCTCGTTTATCTATGAATAACTATGTTTGATGTATTATTCAGGATTCTTTCCAAGTCAAACATGCCCCCCCTTCTTAAATCCAACCCCTAGTTGCACCCCAGTTACGGGCCTTCCCTCGGAAATTGGGGCGTGACAAAGTGCCATGATTATTCTAAAAGGGTCTTTCAATGAAACATGAGAGAAAATCTTTGAATAATCAATGTCTTCTTTTTTAGTAGAACTTTAGCTACATGACGTGTCTTACACCTCTCCACATTACCATTTTCATCCCTTTTGGCTTTAAATATCCATTTACAACCAATCGGTTTTGCACCTTTTGCTAATGGGACATGTTCCCAAATTTTATTGTCTTGCATAGACTTATACTCTTCATTCATGACATCAATCCACTTCTGAGAGTTTTGATCCTGCATGGCTTGACAAAAATTGATAGGATCATTTTCCATCAATCCATTATTTTCCTCAAGTTCCTGAAGATATATTTCATAAACATTAGGAATAACATTCTTTTTTCTCTCTAGTGGATCTTTTTAATTGCACTAGCTCTTGATATTGTTGATTTTGCTCATTCTGAATGAGAATTTGTTCAACATTATCTTGTTGAGGTTCTAGACTTGATCAATAATAGGTCAAATAACCTAATCATCGCCAAAAGTGATAGTAGGGATGGAATTTGAATTCAATTCCTCCTCAAAAGTAATGTCTCTAACCTTATTTCTCCACCAAACTCATCTTCCTCAAAAAACGTTGCAGTTCCCGTCTCAAAAATATTTCTTGTTGTGAGATCATAAAACTTATAGCCCCTAGATCGCTCAAAGTAACCAATGAAGTAGCTGCTAACTGTTTTGGGATCCAATTTCTTTTCATGCGGTCTATAAGGCATTGCCTCATCTGGACATCCTCAAATATGAAGGTGATTAAGACTTGACTTTCGACCTATCCAAAGCTAATAAGGTGTTTTTGTAGCTGCTTTAGTTGATACTCTATTCAAAATGTAAGTTGTTTTTTTTAATACTTCTCCCCAGAGAGACTCAGGTAAGGTACAATGAACAATCATATTGTTTAGCCTATTTTTGGTCGTGTAGACTCGTGCTCTCGTCGTCTTTATTCTCGTATTTTCTCTGTGTTTTGCGATAATTGGGCTAGAATTACCTATTATTTTATCTTTCAAAATTATAGGCTCAAACATGTAAATCGGGATGCAAAAAAGATCGAATAAACACGAAAGAAGGAAACGAGAAGATTCTTAGCCGGGTCAGCGGCCGAGTACTTTCAGAGGCCGCTGACCACGACTCTCTGAAAAGCAAAGGTAGAGCCAGTGAGGAAGGACGTAGAGCTAGGGTCAGTGGCCGCTGGCCCCAGCGAGTGGCACACACACATAGCCCAACAGCCGCACAAAGATGGCATAACTGACCTAGTCAGCGGTCGCTGACTTTGACGATGTATATATACATTGCTCTTCCCACGCGATTATGATCTCATCTATCATACTTTTCAATTTTCACTCATTTTCTAGAATTTTAGGGAACGAGATTAATCTTTCCAAACGTTAGATTAGTTTATTTCATACTCCGATTTAGTTTAGTATTTTTATCTGAAGATTAGAGAGTGAGATTTATCTTTTTAATTTTAATTACTGATAAAGATAAACGCTTTTAAGTTTCTAACATTTGGTCATCTGCAATATTTTCTTCTTATATATACATATATATTAATTTCATATATTAGATTCATTAAGAAAATTGATAAGCATTTTAAGAAAATAAGTTAATTTAATATGTATTAAGCATTAAATGAAGTTTGTATATCATTAATAGGGCGTTCAGTTATCAAAATTTAAAAATAATTAAAAGAATAATAATTGTGTGAATAAGTATAATATGTTACATTTTTCTTATTTGGGGAAGTAAGTATGAGTGGATGGAACCAAAAAATGATTACATGACCTTAATTGGTGTAGATTTAAGAAATATTTGATATTTACATGCACTTTTGTGTATAAAATTTAGTATTTTTTTAATTTGTGGATTAACGGGTATTTTACGAGTGGCGAGTGATGAGTACCAAATGAGTGGTGGGTTTGCACCTATTCATTAGGCAACGAATATCCATGAATATCGGATTTGAGTGATTTTGATACACTACAACAAAACTCTCAAATAATGACATTTGGGTGTAACTATTATATGTGTCACAAAATTTAAAATGCATGTCACTAAAATTATTAGTAACATTTAATGGTGTAACTAATTTTGTGTAGTGATACTTTTAAATACATGTCACAAATTATTATTTAATAATTACTGTTAAATGTCGTTAAAAATTTTAGTAACATGCAATAAATTTTTATGACACCCATAATAGTTACACCTAAATATAATTATTTGAAAATTTTGTTGCAATGATATCATAAATAATTTCATAAATAAAATTTAATATCTATTTAATTTAGAGACATGAATAATGAATTCTCATTAATAATTCACTAGATAAACGTCATCACCCACTTGAATATATATTGCCTATATATATATATATATATATATATATATATATTACTTTCCTTGAATTCAACTTTTTTAATAATTTAGAATTTTTATCATACCCAATAATGATACACAATTGTTTTTAATATTTAATTTAGGACATTAATTATTATAAAATAGAAGGACCACAACTGTTGATATGTCACATCCTAATTTTAATATCATGTGTTGAAATCAATTTATAGAAAGTTGTTCGATGCCACGACTTTCACTTAAAGAACAAATGCGTAGCTTAACTAATATATTGAGGAATATATATTACATCTGTCAAAAATTTGTTACTAAATAAACAAAAGACCACAGAAATAGCTGCGATTGGACCCAATTTTGTTTGGCTTTTGAAAAAACAATATCATATTCATGTACATATATATGTTTCCCCTCATAAGCACATTCAAAGCCACAAATGGACCCTCAATCACTACCTCTAGCATCTGCACTGAAATTAATTTGTTTTCAGTTCCTCTCAATCACTACCTCTTTTTTTTTTTTTTTTTTTTCATTTTTAATGGAGAAACCTACCTCTGTGTGACCATTGTGTCTTAATATATTTGGTCTATAGATATTTTTCTTGTCCACCTATATATTGTCAAAGTCCAGCTGTGAAAAGTATTGGATATAAATTTGTTGTCCGAAATCCTCTCAGCCAGCTATTTATATTACACCTTTTCGTGTTTCGTCCCTCATGTATAAGCACGCCAAATTTTATTTTTTATATTAATTAATTAATTTATCCCTCCTAAAAATGTCTAGTTTCTATTTTTATAAAATTCATGCCGACTTTAAATTATATATATGCATGTTACGGATATTATATATACAAAACTAGCTAGGTTACTAAAATATCAATTCTTTAAAAATATATTTAAGTGGAGTACTTGGGCAATGTTCTTTGTTTTCTCTTAGTTTTTACACTTTACTTCCTTCTACAGGAAGTGTGAAAGCCAATAAGTATTTCCCTAAACAATCTTTGAGTTTTGCTGTGTGGATAACTTGGAAGTGGAGAAACGATTGTAAGTACAAGAATAAATCATGGGACAACGAGAAAATCGTATTGAATATTAAAGTTAGAACATGGAGTTGGTGTAAAGCTTATGAGCTCCTTACCACTCGACTAACTTTAATTGCTGGTTTCAATCAGTAAATTAAGCTTCATGGTTTTAGTAGTATGCTTCTTTTTCTTGTTTTGATGGTGGTGATTATTTTGGGTACCTATGATATCAAGCTAATTTAACATGTTTATTTGTTTGAGAAAAAAATGTTTTGTCTTTTGTAAATATATCTGTATAAGGCCACTTTATAATAAATATATTTACACAACTATTACTAATGATACTCTAATCAAATTATATACATGCGAATAAAGTAAATAAATTTACATTATTACACATATGCATGTATAATTATAATTCGAAAAACAATTAGATAAAGACAAAATATCATATATATAATACTCTAAATTTGAAATACCAAAAATATCTAGGAACAAGAGAAAATTAAATGGACGACACTTAAAAAACAAATGTAGTGATGGTTTTATTATTATATAAAAATGTTGGGCACAGAGGCGACACTTTAAAAATGAGGTCAAACCAACAAGTCCAAGTCTAAGTCTTCTAAGTCAAGTAATGTTTGTAATTGTTGGACATAAAATCTAGAAAGATGGATGGATGATGGTCAATCATGCAGTATGTTATAGTAATGCTCAACTCAGGAAATAATTGCAAGTATAAGAGGGATATCTACTCATTCTCACTCAGATATGATGTGTACATCTTGTATATCTTATTATAGTTTTTCTTCAAATTCAATTTCTTGTGTTTTAATTTTTAAGTTTTTTAATTATTAATAGATTCATCATCAGGGTAATATATATATATATAATTTTTCAAGGCTTCATTTTTAAATAATAAATAAGGTTCAATATATGTAAAAATGTTTTCCATTTTAAATAATAATTACTATTCCTTCCGTCCCATTAAACTTGACACATTTTTCTTATTGAGATGTCCCACTAAACTTGATACATTCTAAAAATAGTAAAATTAAGTTATTTCTTTAAAAATGTGTGGATCCTACCATATTTATCATTTTTACACTACTTTATACACTCTCTTTAGTAACCGTACTGAAAAAAAATCTCAAATTTAATGGAAGCGAGAGAGTATTAAAAAACTAATATAAATAGTGAGATGCGAGGGATGATCATTTTGATTCCAATACCACCTATCGGTAATGTAATAGCAGTTTCTTTGGAATTATCTACAAATATATGTTTTAGATTGATTTACTTGTTTAAATTTAATTTTATAAATTATAAATAATAATTTTATATGGTATAAGAGAAATTTTATTAGAATTTTAAATATTTGAAACTGAAATTGGGCAATTATTTGTATACTTATGATTACTATTTCCAGAACAACCAATTCTGATACTATTAGTCTACTATAATATGCAGGGATGGAGCTAAGAATTCTATTAAGGAGCAAATTTTCTCAATATCAAAATTATAAAATTATACGAAAGAAAACAATGAAGATAATATACAATATTTTTTGTAGGCTTCCAACCAATCACAAATTTTTTTATACCAAACTTGTATAAACTTTGTACGATTCTTATCCACAATCAAGAAAATTTCATGGACATTTCTTGTTATTATTGAAAAACGAATGAAGTGTTTTATACTTAATTGTGTTGATTTATGAACCTATATATAAAAAATGCAAGATTACTCTTCAAAAAACTCTCATTTTTAAAAATAAATATGAAGTATTAAAAAAAAGTCATACGCTACAACCAAAAGACAAAGAGTTGATAGCGTGTATGGCTGATTTAATTGACTATTAATTAATTTCAATCTCCTAAATATTACGCACTATATAGAAGATTGAAAAAAATTAAATTATAGAGAAAATACAGAACAACAAATATTTGCATATGAATTAAAATATAAAGAACGAATGATATCTCACACAATAATTGCACTCGAAAATCCTTAACTGGTGTTGGAATAGAAGAGATTACTCATAAATCATACTCCCTCCATCCCACTAAGCTTGACACGTTTTATTATTTTAATACACTCAATTGAATATAAAATGTGTCAAGCTTAGTGGGATGGAGGAATACTAATTAATTGTATATAGAAAAACAAATAAATATTTAAAAAATGACGTAGAGTTGCACTTTGCAAAAAAAAATTAAAAAAAAATAACTCTCAATTGCAAATCATGTGTTGATGCAGGTTGAAATCTATAATGTTAACTTAACAAAATTAACATATTTATATATAATAATACATAAGTTACGAATTAAGAGCATTAATTATAACTTAATGAAAATAGATCAGCTTGTGTTAACTAAAAATATATCTGAACCATCCATATTTTTCATCCAA
>JAPKLX010000058.1:0-81038 GCA_026898415.1 Leonotis leonurus | reverse complement strand
TCGCACCCCGGCTTACGGGCCTTCCCTCGGGAATTGGGGCGTGACAGAGAAGATGTTGCTCTCTTTCACACCGAGAAGTTGACGTATTATTGAAGCGAGCTGATATCTCGATCTTGTTGTTTTAGGCAACCAATAAAAGTTGGAATGTTATGTATTAACTCTCATACACCAAACCTACTATGCGTGAGACCAAAAATATTGATTATTCTATCATTTAAGCATGTGTTATTTCATATTAACATTTTTTATTCTTTAATTTAGGCTTATAATTGTAAATAATGTAAATAATAAAAAGAATTAAAGTAATAGAAAGATAATATTCTATTTGTCCATCAAAATAATTTACGTTTTGATTCAATATGAGTTTTAATAACATGCCTTAAACTTTAATAAAGATGTGTAGTGAGTAGTCTTTGAGTCTTACTTTATATATTATTTTAAATTAAGTTGTGTTTAGTTAGTAAATTTAAGTCTCATTTAATATATTATTTTAAATTGATTTGTGTGCAACGAATATGGTGAGTGGTGGGTCTATCTGATATAAATATAAAGTTCCTCATATAAATTATTTTCGTGAACATAATTAGTAATTAAGCATTGATTAATTTTTTATATTTAAATACATGTAATATATTTCAATAAAAAATATCAAACAAATAAATAAACAGTAATACATAAAATTATGTATAAATCATTTTATATTCAGGAATATTAATAAATAATAAAATCATACCAAATAAGAAATAAATTATTTATAAATATTAATATATTTTTAATATTTTAATATATAAAATAATTATCTTAAACCCTCACTTTTAACAAAATAACTATCTCAAGATTTAATTTTAGTTAACTTTCTATAACACTAATTCTATTTAATATTTCCAATATATATATATATATAGGATGTAGATCCTATAAAATGAGTTTTTCAGTAGGAAATATGAAGGAATCATGGTCATCCATAATTTATGATCCAACCGATGATAATAAATGGTAATTTTTGGATTTTTAAACATTAAGTTATTGTTGGTCCCGAAATGAGTGAACTGAGTGTATGGGGGGGGGAATACACCAGTTAGTTTTTAGTTTAAAAACTTTTTTGTGCTCCTGAACTGAAGGGAGGGAATTTCAGTGAGAGAGATGAACTTTCAGATAGGAATCCTTCAGTCTACACTGAGTGTTTGACTGATGGACTAATATCTTAAGTGTGCGGAATGTGGTGGCTTTAAATCTTTAACTCGTTTGCTTCAGAAAACTTAATGCAATTGTTTCTCTTTTCAATTAATCAATATTCAATTGATGTTATATAAAGAATAAGGAATACTGAATTTAAATGAGAGAGAGACAAAGATTTGGTTTGCGTGGTTCGGAGATAAAAACTCCTACGTCCACGAGTACTCGATGTTAGTCGAGGGTTTCCAATTAATGGAGAGATCTTACAGTGATCTTGAAGTAGACTAAATAAGTCTGATCACTCTTCGGTTACAAGATATTATCGCTTAAGAACACTAGAATATAGAAACTGAAAGCTAGGTGTTCTAACTGAAAGCTTGAGAGCTTGAGAGTTGAATACAGCGATAGCGAGTTGAGAGTATTGGGTAACCGGTGTCTTGAAGTGTTGAAGCAGCGGGGTATTTATAGAGCTCTCATAGAATTTGACCGTTGTGAGATAGAGCTTCATTTGAATTCTTCCCGTTGGAGTCTTCGTCCTTTTTGCCATTTTTGATGTCTGCAGAAAGATCTTGTTCACCTACTGAGATCTTTGCTATAAAAGGAAAGTCCTACGTTGTAGACTCACTCAATGAGAACTTCAGAATGTAGACTTCAGTGCAGACTTTAACAATGCTACTTTAGTGGCAGGAAGACTTTGGCTTCTAATCTTCAACTTCAATACTTCAGTGGAGACTTCAGTAGAGAGGTCCTTCAGTATTGGCATACATTGAATCTTCAGTGTAAGCGTCCTTCAGTGTACCTGAAAAACAGAACTCCCTAACATATGAGTTCTTAGACAAAACACTAAGATTCAGTACTGGTCTTATAACATCTTTCAGGGGAGGTATTGGAATCTGAATCAAAACACTTATAAATATTTCCCAACAGTTATGGATATAAACTTAATCAAAAGGCTAAATTAGTAATTATCATTGTGAGAGAGAAGAGGCGTTCAAACCATTAATTGTAGTGCAGGCGTTTTTTTAGGGATTTAATAGATATTTTTCATAATTGAATAATCATGAATGATAATAAGAATAACGGTTACATGATTTGCGAATTTAATTAGGAGAATTGAATGATGACGACGTACTTTGAGAATCATACGTAATTTCGTCGAAATTAGTGTTCCTGGGAGACAGAGAAGTGAAGTCGATGATCATAATGGAAGAAGGAAGTCAAAGTAATTTTTCTGACTAAATAATATATCCAAAATAAATTGCATTGTCGTATTAAATATGGTTGCACTTAATGTAACAATATTGCATCGCATATGTATATATATAATTTTTTGGATGCATTCTAAAAATATATATTGATGATTGAATTGATATGAATGAACACGTGCATTGTCTGATAATGTATATTGCATCGTGCAAGTTATGAATATTACAGTTTGAAATTATGTAATTATTTTTGCAGAACTTATATATTGTGTTGCATTGAAATACATTCTAAAATGCATTGTATTATTATGAAATTGCATCATGATAATGAATTATTTTTGTAGAACTCATGTGTTCTTGGTTTTTAATTAGTCTTCTTTGGGCAGATGCACTGAATTTAAGACAAGATTGCACCGCTGATGCATCGGGTCTATTTAGGATTTGGAAGTCTCCGGCAGCCTTACGTCACCCCAATCTTCGCACAGGGGTGAGATGCATCTTCCTAACCTCTAATCGTGCAGAGCTACAATTATTTTTTAGAAGAATGAAACTGAATATGGCAGTTCACGTAGACAAGAGAAGTTAATTTAGACAGTTGCTAAATTATGGAGTAGAAATCAATTTCAAATCTTTATTCAAACCACCAAAAAATAAAGTGGATAGTTTTACCCTAATGCATTGTATTCAACAATGCAACGCGTTTAGTTGTATAAAATTCGAATTTTAAGGAATCATTATCATCCGTTGGATCAATTAAAAGGAGTGGACGAGATCACTTCATATTTCTTACCAAATACTTCATTTTTACATGAAACCACTCCTGTATACATATATAATGTTGATAAAATATTTACTTAAACTGAATATCCTTATTGGTCACTTCAAATCGACCTTCGACCTTGTTAAAAGTATATTAATGAAATTAAGTAAAAATAACACCCTACCCTACCCTAGCTGTCTCTGTTAGCTTCGTCATTTAATTATTCTTCCACATACCTATTCTTCATTTCTTAATTTGCTACGACTGTACGTGAAACAAGAAATAATAATTACCCATATTTTTGAAAAATAAATATCTCCGAATAAGTTAAAATATACGAGTGATATAGAACAAAACATACGTTATATATAGATATTTAATTAACTATCCCTCGTGTTCGTTGTTTTATTAAAAGCATAACTCCAAATTTCATTAACCATAGACCATAGTACAATTACAACTTCTCCATAACTCCAAAAGCCATAACTCAAAAAACAACATAAAAAAATATACACCATACATAATTACTTAATAATTATTTGCAGCTATTATATCCACATAATAGTGCAAAGGTCCAATTCAGAAGCTAAGAGAAGGAAGAAAGGAACAAAAATACGATAAACACTAGCCACCTCTATATACACATACATCCAACTCTAATACGTACATACATTTATTAAATCGATTGGAGATAAACTAGCACAATTTCGGACATATATGTTTACTTTTAAGGTAGTGAATGTTGTGTCTTATTAGAAAGCCAGTGAGCGAAGTGTTGGAGCGTGGAAGTGTCAGCTCTGTAATAATTTTGTGTGAAATCCCTCAATTCGGACCATGTGAAGTCGGGGTAGAACCGGGTCGGAGCAACGGTCAAGGCCCCCCCTTGCTCCTGGTCCAGAACGCCTGGCGGGGGCCTCATCACTGTATCCTCATTCGGATTTACAAAAAATACTAGCGATCTCCGAACTCTCTCCTTATTAACCACCGCCCGGTGCAGACAACTCTTGTAACGTCCGTTGCACAATGCCTGCGCAAAATTATGTTATCCCATAACTTTTATCATCTCAATTATAACTCTCCTCTATCTACGAAAATTGTATTCTTATTATCCATTTGAGTTGTCCACAAAAAGAGTGTATTATTTACTTTTAGACATAGTGTCGCAAAACAATAAATATGTTAAACCTCACTTATACATATATGCGATTATGTTGGTCCATTTTTTTCGCTAAAAACAATTTTTAAATTTTTTTCTTAAAATTCATAACGATTTCTTAACAAATAACACAATTTTGGTGGACTGATTGATGGAGTACAATTAGTCTAATTAGTTATGTTCTCGAGAATCTAGCTAGTTAATTAATTAATTGTAAAATAGTTTTGTTTAATTTAATTTAGATAGGTCTATATATATGTGTGTGTGTAGGATAAATGGGACGGACTAGTTGTCGGATCTTTGTTTTTCATGGTGAACCCATTACCAATAGAAATTAAGTGAGTGAGTCATCATCGAATTGAACTGTATCTATATGGGGTAATAAATGCATGATAAGCAACATACAATAATTCAAAATTATGCTTGCTTCTCAACACATGCCCATACCCATACGTGCAGTTATGCACTTACGCACACACCTGCATCACGACAAATATTTCCCCTTTATCTTTGTCTCATCACAATTCGTCCTATCTACATTGTGACGTAATTAACTCATAAATTATATATTCCAATGTTTGCTGCTGATCCATCGGAACTTAAATTATTGGAAATTTGTTGCAAGATATCATGTCTCCAAAATCCAAAATCATTGAAAATTTGAAGTTAATGAGATTAATTAGGACAAAATGATATAAAGTACGTACCATGAAAGTGTCACCAATGTTAACAACAAAGGCGTGAGGTGAAGGCTTAATGGGTCGCCATTTGTTGTCGGAGAAGATCTCAAGCCCTCCAACTTCATCTTGATGCAAAATAGTCAATGCATTAGGATCGGTATGAGGTCCGGTGCCGAACGTCAGCCGAGCCTCTTTGCAAGGAGGGTAATTGTTCCCTCTCATAATCGAACAACCCTCCTCGAAATATTTCCTAAACTCGAACCTCTCCAACCCTAAGCTAATCGCAAGCAGCTCGAATATCGCCATTGCTAAACGTCCTATTGCTTCACAATACCTCTGCAAAACAAACCTACAATATATATTTTTTTAATTATTACTAATATTTAACAAACGTATAATATAAAGTAATATATATAGACGACGAAAGTGCAGTTTAGTTAGTAGATTCGGACCCTCCTTGACGAAAATCCTGGCCTAGACCGGTCTCGATGTAGTTGATGACGTCGAGACCGGGTACTTGTGCATGCGCGTAAGTGAAGGAGAAGGTCTCCTTCCACGGCAGCTTTGTGGAAAAGCGGTCAGCGTGAGCGCCGGAGTAGCCGCAAAGGGCGCCGGGCTGACGTTTGACGGCGAGTTTGGCGGCGAGGGGGAGCTTGAAGAAAGCATCCATCTCCCGATACGCGGCGACAACAAGGGCGTCGGGGATGCCGTGGTTGACGACTTGGAAGAAGCCGTGGTTGGAGCAGGCCGTGGTGATCTGGGCAGCGGCGGCGGCGGTAGAAGGGAGGTCGCCGCGGAGGAAGCCGCTGAGGTCGACGGGTGGGTCGTCGAGGCAGGTGGCGGCGGCGTGGGTGAGGTCCTCGTGGGGCCAGAGGAACTCGGTGGGGAGAGAGGATTGGTGGTGGAGGAGGGTGGTGTCGAATTGGAGGTGGAGGCCATTTTTGGGCTGGAGTTGGAGTTGGAGGGGAGGAGTGAGGACGAGGGTTGAGGCACTTGATGATGAATCCATCAACTTAATTGGAATGTGAGTGTGTGTGAGTGAAGGTAGGCTCTTTATTTATAGTTGATCACTAGATGGAGGGATGTATTTCGCAATCCAAATCCGAATGCAATTCTTATCATATTTATTGCTTTAATACCATCCTCACACATAACACAATAAATAATTATAATTTAAGATATAAAATATATATTTTATAAATATATCCTAGTTAAATCCTAATTATGCAACGTATTACGATCTTATTGTTAATGCAATATAAAACGTCACACCATTATATAACAATAGATGGTCTCGTTCCTATATTTAGTATCTCTAATTTAAAAAATTTCAAAGTTCGATTCCATATCATTTTCTATCATTATTGTAGCTTTTACACAATAATTTACAAAACTGGGGATGTAGCCTATTTTATCCATAAAATTTAATATAACAGTGCGTGTGTTAGTGTAATGATAATAAAAATATTCAAGACAATAGGTCTCATTTCGAGTCCAATTTTAAAAAAGAATTAAAATGGCTCCACCCTATAATAGTTATATAGCTAGTTATAGCAAATTTACATAGTAGCTACGTATATAAAAAAAATAATAAATCTATTAATTAATTAATATCTAAAATATCCTTTAACATTCTTAAGGTTATTAAAAATAAATTTTTAAAAAGTGGAAGAAAGTTAAATTAAGGGCAACAAAGAAAAAAAAAGTAAAATGGCTTGCAAAGGGTTGGTTAGATATGAGGAGGGCGTTATTTTTCGAATTTCCATGACATAATTGTAAATAGCTAATTATGGTAGAGCCAAAAATATTTTTGAGGAGTGTAACTAATAATAATACAGAATAAGTTCTTTTATATAATTTTAAATTTATAAGCTGTAATAAAAAGTATATATATTATATAATTTGAAATTTTATAGGCTAAAAGTTTAAGAGAATTAGATTATGCGTATATCTGGAAACATCCATAAGAAAATTGATACTCCTAGTTGGGTAGTATTTTATCTTTAGTAATAAGTTTAATTAAGTATGTGATTATTTTGAAAATTCAAAAAGAAAAAAAAGAAATAGTTTAGGAGATTGAGTGAGCTAGTCTGAGCAACATGATGAGGGTGTAGGGGGAGACATATTTGAGACACGTCAGCGGGTAACTAGTTACAAACTGAATTCATTGTTGGCACACGAGCTAGAATGTTGTTTTTCTGTAGACCCCCACCTATCTTCTTCTTCTTTTTTTGTTGGGAAATTGCATTTCCTTTCATATATATTAGTAGTAACATTTTAATATATTAGTATAAAATTAAATATGTACGACTTCTTTCACTTGCGACTAGCTGGAGTTTGTACATTTAGGAAACACTGTGCCTGCTTTAATTTGAGATTTCGACTTTGGATTCAGTTGCAAAATTTGACCCAACATTTTTGAAATATGTGAAAAGATATTGTTTGTAATTAATTATTGGGGCTTCACACGTACAATTAATGACTTGAAAGGCATGAATCAGATACCATTGATTTTTTTTTTATAAACAGTTAATATAAATTGTTGATATTTACGAATTTTCTTTCCATGTGATTGTAAAAAAGCATCAATAATGTATATTATATATATATATAAATATATATATATATATATTATCACGATACTAAAACAAATATTTACGTATGTAAATAACATGATTTTATATATGTGATTGTATATATGTTAAGACATTAATTAGTAGAACTCGTAGCAAACACCTATGATGAAGACGTATATTCTTCTTTTGCTATTTGAGTTTCCCATATCAGTTATTCTGTATTAATATCATATTTAAATCATTTATAAATTATTTTAAACTTATCTACAAATAAGCTAAGCAATTTATTATAATGGAATGAATTCTTGGTATATATATATATATATATATATATATATATATGTTTATGTTGATGGCCCCCATATCTTAGAAAAAATATATCTTGTCGTTCAACTCAAACTTTTACATACAAAATGGATTTCCAGATGTCGATCGCTAAAACTTGACACATGGATGTTTCGATTATAAATATTTCATTATTCATAACCAATGGAATTCCTGTATCATATATTCCAACCTCCTTAATTCTTATCTCATTATTTAGAATAATGACTAAAAGATTATTTACCCTTATCTCATTATTTATGACTAAAAAATTGATAAAATATTCGTAATTTTAATGAATGGTATTATAAATATTGGACGTAGAGAGTCTTTGACAAAAAGAGCACAAACAAAATGGAAGTCATAAATTCTAATTCTAATAAAAAAAGTAATATATGCGTGCTTATGACAAATAATCCTTTCTGTTTCGCTAAAAATGATTATATTTTTTACTAGACCGTTCTATTAAAAGTTATCATTTTCTTAAAAACGAAAAAAAAATTATATTTAAAATATATTATACTCTTTTAAAACACAATATTTTACTTTTTTTTAATCTATATATGAGATCTATTGTGATAAGTTTTAGTGAGACAAAGCAAGTAAATAATATGATTATATAACTACATATGAATTCTAATTAAATACTTGAAGTGAATTTTCTTTAGGAATAAGGGTAACTATCAATAAAAGAGAGGAAAATAAAACAAAAACTTGTTACTATACTTGAAATACAAATTATGCCTATTTCGATGTAACGTTTATGTTATTACAAGTAGATAATTATTGACCCACCTTCTTTCATAACTCGAAGTTAACGCATGATTTATTATCAATCGTAATATAAATATAATATTGGCGTATGAATGAGTTAAAAACTAGTACTCTTTAATTATTGATTAAGTAGATATACCTCATATAAAATGTGATATTGTCAAATTAGTATATGAGTTACTATAATTTTTATTTTTTTATTTTATATTTTATATTTTGTATTTAATAATTTTAAATTAAACTCTAATCAATAAATTTTAATTAAATATAAAATACAAATTAATAAAAAAAATTATTGAAAATTTAACATTTACCTACTAAATATCCACATATGTTAATCTCGCTCACCTGAGAGGGGTGGACGTTTTGGTTATTACTAGTTAGGTCTATTAAGAAGAAGAGATTGATGGCGTATCCTACTACAGTAGCGGATAAGGAAATAAAACATTAAAAAAATACTACTATATACTTGTAATTATCTTTGAAAAAGAAAGTGAATAAATCAATGGATGATAATGAAAGAAGTAGAGAGAGAGTGTGTTAAATTTGGGATGATCGAAGCTTCTCGATAGAGTGACAATAACTGCGACGATCGACGCCCTCTTTTACCAATCAAATATTTTTCTTAATACTTCTCAACAAAATTTATAATATATTCATTATGCTTATACTTAATTAATTGCATACGTCTTAATCGCTCTATGCATCTTGTTTCAGTAATTTCAAATTTTGCATCTCCACGTGTTAGGACATGAAACCCTTTAACCTATAATATGCAATTAATATTTTAGAGGGCTTTGATAACTTATTTTATGTTATAAATATAACTACTTAATTGCTTGATGTCGAATATTATCTATGAGAGGCTTAGGCTTGAGAGCATTATTATTAAATATGAACAAGATATAAAATTTGGATAATTTTTTTTATTAAAACAAATCATAATCACAGTGGTCCAATGCAAACTATTAAATCAATATTTATTTCAAATACTCTCTTATATAAATGTAGCTATAATTAGAATCTCAGTTAACGTTCTCCATTTAATCCACATCGACTGATCATAAAAATCATATTTTATGCCTAGAAATTGGATGTCTGTCTTATATCTTAATAAAGTCATGTTAAGGAGCTTATAAAATTTCTCTAGTAGTTGGATTATACTCTGAAAAGCAAAAAGAAAAAAGAAAAAAGAAAGAAATTAGTATTAGTTAATGATTTTTTTTATATTATACTTCAAAATATATATACTAATACTACTACTAGAGGTAGTGGACTATAAAAGATTGGTTTTTGCCTTTTCATAACTGTAAAATATTAATAAGACAAATAGGGACAACTGTATTATTCTCTTAGGATTCTCGAACGTTTGTTAAGAAAAATAGTTCTTTGTTTTCAAATTGGTGAGGTAACCTCAAAATTCTCTGCCTTAAATTTTATTTGATATGGACAAAAATTAAAATACTTATTTAAACATAAAATATGAAATCTGTTCCATTTCAAAATTATAAAAGATAAAATATACAGATAAAATATATTTCCTTTGTCTTGTTAAGCGGTCTTATTAAAAGTGGTCATTTTTTTTAAAAAGAAAAAAGTTTTTAACTGTAGAATATTACTTTCTTTCTTTTTAAAATACAACACTAAACTTTTTTAGTCTCATGCCCGATCTCTTATGATCTTATTTAGCACGACGGAGGGAGGGAGTATCTATTTATATGTAAGAAGATTTCTTTTTTCACCACGTATTAATGTACTGTAGAGAATAACATGAGCATATACAAAAATTACTAACGCATTCATATGTTCCATTAAATTACATAACCAGATGATAAAGTTTTCATTTATTTATCAAATTTGTTCAATAAATAATTTGAGTTATATATAGAAGCACATAATTTTTTTTATACACAAATGTATTTCATTTACTTTTAAGATTTAATAAAACTTCTTATACTTATATATTTTATTTAATTTTCAAATGTCCATGAGTACATTAAAAGTCATTCATTTCATTTATTTTTTATTTTAATTGTGTATATATATATACATATATTATCTTTAAATTATAAAAATGAGGTAATTTACCTACTATATCCCTTAGTAATGTGGTATGACATTTAATAAAATGAATAGCTAATTAATGTCTCAAACTTTGAGGAATTGCATTTAAGACACATTACCATTTCACAATTTCGACATATAATTAAACAACACAAATTTTAAAAATTGTCTTGAGTCTGTGGCGGCCAACCAAAAAGACATCTAGTGAATGAGCGAATTCATTGAGATTATACTTATTATATAAAATTAAGATAAGATCAAATTCTTTTTATTTCAAATAATACTAGACATATATCAACTCATACTCATTAAGTTGAAAGTGATATACTATGATGGCACGTGACAATTCAAAATAAACAGAAACATCATATCATTAATTACGACAATTCTGAGTTAAATAAAAAAAATGGCTTCAATAATGTGAAATTAAAAATCTTGTGTCGAATATAGATTTGGTCATTTAATTTTGCAACTACTTGTTATACTCTTTGGCCGAAACAAAGAGACAGTGGCACGAGTATTTCACGTGTGCTTGAAAGCGACAATTCTGAGTTCCTTTTTTTATACCCTAGGTGACATTTACTTTGTATGATAAGAAAAATCGATAAAATTAATTTAAACTAATTTAATATTTATTTTGATAGATAAATTATGGATTACATAATTTTTAACTAATTTAACAATCCTATTATTCAAATAATCAATCACATATTTTATCAATCCGAATAATCACTCAAAATAAACGGCACATAAAGAAACCTATACAAACAAAATAAAAACAAAACCAAAAACAAAAACAAAACATAACAAAAACTGATATTTTTCCACCCTCAAATTAACAGCCAGTTGGTTCCTCTTGTTCAAATTGTCCCACAACATTTGTTGTGAGTGAGTGATTTCTACAATCAATCTATATGGTGATGAATTCATCCCTCCTATTAAAAGAGGGAGTTTGAACTCAATATCCAAGTTTGAAAAAATTGGATTACATCAACTATGAATTACATTACCGCGTCATGTAGTACTCGAATCAAAGACCTATTGTCTTAGTTATTAACCTTAATATTCAAGTTTAATATGGTATCAGAAGCTACTCGATTTAATGATTAACTGACACCCAATATCATTGTCAACAAATAACATTGATCGTCCACGTCGCGCGTGAGGGAACGTGTTCAAATTGTCCCACATCAATTGTGGACGACTTTTAAAACCAAAATATATAATCCCTTCACTTAACAAAGCCCTAGAATTAAACTCAATATTCAAGTTTAATACATCTTCCAATGATGGTGATATATCAAAATACCCTCTTCAAAGGGGAAACGTGTATATATATATAAGAGATGGTTCAAATGAGATGTGATCCTAGTGTGAGAACTAGGAACTAATCTCAACCACTCATTTTTTAAAGATCCATGATTATGATTAATTATCTAAATAATTATTTAAGGTAAAACTTGTTTAATTGTTCTTACTGCATATATATTTCTATAATTAAGCATGTATTCATACAACAATCAATTAGTTGTTAAATTATTATTATTTTTAATTAACTCCAAGTTGTTAAATTTATATATTTTGTAATATACGTAGCTCTGGTTATGGATTTTGTTATTTATTAATAATACAATTAGTGTGGTTGATATAATACAAATTTATAGCTTAATTTTACAAAAATTGGGCTTTTATAATTATATAGTCATGCATTTTAATTTATTATGTGATGTTTTTTTCTACCTTGCTTTATAATAACTATTATTGTATAATGTATAATTTTGCTTTTTTATTAATGTATTCATGCTTTTTTATTAATGTATTCATGTTTTTTTTATTTATTCAATTTAATTTTAGTATGTCTGGAAAATATAGAAATATTATATATTTATTTATTTTGTCAATATAACATATGTTTATTTATTTATTTATCTCAATATGATTTTATAAACTTGTTTTTCAATAATATTGTCATGTATGTATATGCTTTTTTATTAATACAGTCATGCTTATTTATTCATGTAATAATGCTTTTTTTCAAATTTAAACTAATAGATAGAGTAATTAAGAATAAATATGAAATAGGAAAAAGAGTAAACATGCGATTTGGTATATAAAAATTATTGAGTACTATAATAAATGAAATACAATTACTTCCATACACTACAAAAAAAAGTTTATTTAGCAACGGAATTTTTCCGTCACTAAAATAAGAAATTCCGTTACTAAAGATGTTGGTAACGGAATTGTAACGGATTTATCCGTAGTAATATTGATGGTTGCTAAAAAAATTTAACAACGGAATATATTCCGTTACTATATAACAACGGAATTGTAACGGAATTTCTGTTTCTAAAATGAAATTTTCAATTTTAGTAACGGAATTGTAACAGAAAATTTCGTTACCAAATTTTAATAATGGATAATTCCGTCACTAATTCTGTTACTAAAATTGAACAACAAATTCCGTAACAATTCCGTTATTAATCCGTTAAAATTTAGAAACGGAAAAATTTTCTGTCACTATTCCGTTGCTAGAAAATGTGTTTTTTGTAGTGATAATTGTAGGAATTAAAAGTAAGATTCAACATTTGTATTGAAAATTGATTGTGACGTTTAATGTTTATTATAAGGTTAGATCTTAACCACTAATTTTAATTAAACTAATGGATAAGAAGAATTCCTACTTCGAAGTAGTTCTCATAATATATCATCCCTATATCCCTATATATATATATATATATATATATATATATATATAATACGTCTATATATTATGCACACGAACATAGGAAAGGCGTAAACTCTATTATTTATCATAAAGATTCATACTAGAGATAGATATTTTGTGGACCAACAATTAGAACATGTCACATGGTCATTTTTCTTTTAGCATTATCGACCAATAATTTGGTAAATAGTTGATAAGAACTTCATCAATATACTATGTGTGTTGATGCCTAAAGTAATTATCCTAATACTTGGCATTAAAATAATTACTATATAGAGCCAGTAAGATGAGATATATGATCATTAAGAAAATTGTCTCAGTAAGAAATTAATAAATGTTACAGTGAATATAATATGGTTGGCATAATGACCTAGCTCAGATCAAGTAGCCATTTTTATGAACTCGTTGATTTATCATATAAATTAGTGTACAATATATTATGGTATCATTCATGCATCATTAATTAGTGGATTTTAACAGTAAAATGTG
Organism: Leonotis leonurus; assembly: GCA_026898415.1. NCBI lineage: Eukaryota > Viridiplantae > Streptophyta > Magnoliopsida > Lamiales > Lamiaceae > Leonotis > Leonotis leonurus. The sequence goes on along the minus strand of JAPKLX010000058.1, from coordinate 67,106 downwards.
ATTAAATAAAATGTAAGCACGTTTACTAAGATAGTGAAATGTATATTATAAATTTGTATCGCATAAGCACGTCTGATTCAAACATCAAATCTTAATTATTTATGTTAGTTACAGAAAAGTTCATTTATTAAGGATTTTCATTCTTCACTTAGTGCTTCGTTTTTTAAGTTCAAGATTGAGGACAAAATTGACACTTAGACTGATGTCGAGACTGATACAATTCAAAACTGATGAACACGTGCAAGACTGAAGAATTTCAATATTGAAGGATTGATCTACATTGATGAATATCAAGATAGACTGATAACTACACTAGTAAGAAAGTTTTCATCAGGGCAAGAATCTAGGCGAGAAATATGAAGCAAATTAAGGAAAGATCTCATCAACACAAGCTTATCTTTTGAAAAAGATGTGCTTTCAACGACTTTATTTTCGAAATTAGTATATAATATAACTCCATTTCAGAGATAGAGAACAAATGAGCGCAAACAAACATCAACGAGACCATCAGCATAAGATAATGTTCACTGAGCTCATATCACTTTTAGTTTTAGAAATACTTAGGATTTCCAGTGTTATCTAATTTAGAGTATCTTGATAGAGTTAGAGTGTATTAGTTTAATCTTATTGTAAAAGTACTATACTCGCAATCTCTAATTTATTGGAAATCATAGAGCTACATCGAGACCATAAATGTAGGAGGTTTATCTCCTAACCACATAATAATTTTATGTGTCATTTACTTTATGTAATTCGTTACTGACAAACATTTCATTTATATGTTTTTCTCATTTTTGCACAAGCTATTATTTACTGTTTGATTTTCACTACCAAACTTGCACATATAAAATATGAACTGACAACATCGATAGTTTAGTGTTCACACTAGCAATAAATGCGGCTCTAGCGATGGAAAATTCCGTCGTAGAGAAGAAATTTCCATCGCTAAATCGAAATAACGACGGAATAAATCCGTCTTTAAATGAACAGTCGCTATTTCAGTTTAACGACGGAATTGTGTTCCGTCGCTATTTAACGACGGATTTCATAATCCGTCGCTATTTAACGACGGAATTGTGTTCTGTCGCTAATTATCAACGGAACAGCGACGGAATTTCCGTCCCTATTTAACGACGGATTCATAATCCGTCGCTAATTTTGCACAGTGGATTCCGTCGCTAATTAGGGACGGAATAAAAAATCCGTCGTTATATTTGTCTTCCAAATCCGTCGTTGTTCCGTCGCTATTCTGTCGTAAAATGAAAAAAAATACAATAGACTATTTTGTTTTATACATATCCCAACCTGTCACAATCATCATTCATAACGTCATTATCACAAAATGAAATGGTCGAATCATACGATAAATTCAAACATTACGATATATATGCATAACATACGATACTTCAAATATATGATAGAACTAAACTATTGAAAGTTATCCATAAATAGTAGAACTAAATAGTACTGAATTCAATAGCGTATATAACAAATCATCAACTAATGCAAACTAGGATCAGGAGGAGGCTGCGGAAATCCGGACATCCTCAATAGCTGCTGGATCGACTCGTGTTGCGCCTTGAGCTGCGCCTCCATCCACACTCGTGCCTCCCTCTCCTCCTCGTACTGCTGCTGCAGGCGTCGTACGGTCTCTAGATCAATCTGTGAACTCGTGCCTGCACCCATAGTAGATGGAGGAGCTCGATGTGCAGCTGACGTCGATCTCGATAGCATGCGTCCCAAGCACCCATAGTGTAATTGGCAGAGTTAAAGTAGTTAATTGAATTACTTCAAATTATTAAATACAACAATGATTATGATAATTAAACAAACAATTTCACTTACTGCTTGTAGATGTACAGAATCTTCCGGCCATCATCATCGTATTGCACTCTCCCGTGGACGTGTAGCTCGACTCCCTCCGGAGGCATCAGTGGACACGGGAGGATGCTCATCTATAGGAGCATCAGTATCATCCATCTCTGGCTCATCATGTAAACCAGGTGGCTGTATGGACATGCGGGAGGATGACTCGGCATAGCGAGTCATAGCTGCGGATTTACCACTGCCTCTAGAAGTCATCTGGCAAATTTGTTTGAAAATAATAAGAGCTAATTAGAATAATATTAAAATTTGATATTAATTATTTGTAATAAAACAAATCTAAACTTTCCCTATTAATTTTCCTCATCATCATCACTTGAGTCATTACTGTCCGCCGAATCTAATAAATCATCATCTTCATCATCTTCGATATCTTCAATCTCAATCAATCTTCCATTCGGATGTTCTGATATCGCGTCATCATCAATTGTCGGAATGATTAAATGTTCTTGCTCATCATCTTGAAACGGAGCCGATGTAGATAAATCTAACATTTCAAAAGATAGTTCTATGTTTGATCGAGGTTTGATCTTACAAATTTCCCACCAATCCTTCTTAGACTGATTGAGGCTTGGATATGAGCAGTAACACACTTGTGTGGCTTGGTTCGCTAGAATGAATGGTTCATAACCATTAAATTTGCGCTTGTGGTTAACATAAACCATTTTGTATTCTGGATGCATCGTTACTCCAATGGTTGAGTTACAGTCAAACCAATCACATTTAAATAATGTCATCGTCCTGGTAGGTATACCATGATACTCCAATAAACAAACCTCCATTAACTGTCCAAACCAATCTTTGGTTTCAATGTTGTCTCCATAAATCGAAGCTTTTAGGCATACTCCGCTATTTATTGTTGCTCTATTTGTAGAGTTCTGTAGAGAGTGAAATTTGTATCCGTTTATACAATATCTTGTATATGTTTTGACAAGTGGTAAAAGACCTCTTGCAATAGCACGAATACACGGATTCGTGATATTGTTTGTTGGATTGAATACCTACAACGATAAAATGAACAAGTTTATATTCTAGACTTATATTGATCAATATATACTTGTTGAAATTTTAAACTCACATATGATCCAAACCATTTTGGAAAGTCTTTATCAACAGCTGGTTGAACTTGCTCTTGAGTGAGATTTGGATTTTGTGCAAGCAACTGATCAACAAATACTCTTCAAGAAAAAAAATAAAAGTGATATTAATTATGTTAGGTAATTGTTGTTAACATTTCAAATTACATATAATTTTATGAATCAAATTTATACGTACCCAATGTATTGTTGTTGAATTTCTGTACAATTAAGGAGTACATATAGATGTGCAGCATTATACTCCTTATCATCCAAATATCTCACCGACTCCTTTCCAAGAGGACAACCTCTTGACTTGAATATTGATAACATGTCTGGATGCTCATCATGATTCGCATTAGGCAAGCCTTCATAATTTCTGGGGACACGTGTACAACGTGTACTTACTTGTCTATCAAAATAATAAGAGCAAAAAGTGGAAGCTTCCTCGACCAAGTAAGCATTGCAAATAGAGCCTTCAACACTTGATTTGTTCTTCACTTTGTTTTTCAATGAACGTAAGTACCTTTCAAAGGGATACATCCATCTATACTGAACTGGTCCTCCATCTATAGCTTCTTGAGCCAAATGAACTGGCAAATGCTCCATGCAATTGAAGAAGCTAGGAGGAAAGATACGCTCGAGCTTGCATAATATGATTGGTATACTAGTATGAAGTTGATTCATATCATGTGTATTGATGTTCCGAGATGTCAAGTCCTTAAAAAATAAACTGATTTCTGTAATTGCCTTCCAAACATTCGGAGGGAGAAGTTCACGAAACCCTATTAGTAGAATACGCTGCATCAACACGTGACAATCATGACTTTTCAGTCCGAACATTCTCAGCTTATTCATGTCCACGCATCGGCTTAGGTTTGACACGTACCCATCAGGGAATCGAAGTGTTCTTATCCATTCACAAAAGACCTTTCGAGCATCTTTGGCAAGTGTGTAACTTGCTTTAGGATATTTTCCTATTGACGCATTACGCTGCAATCCAGGTCTATAGCAGTATGTATTGAGTTCTTCACGAGATTTGCTCGTATCTTTAGTTTTGCCAGGCACATTCATCACTGTGTTGAAAATATTATCAAACACATTTTTTTCAATGTGCATCACATCCAAATTATGTCTGATGAGAAGTGATGTCCAATAAGGCAAATCCCAAAATATGCTTCTTTTTTCCACCCAGTTCCAGAACGTTGATGAATTCGTTCATTCGTATTATCATAGTCCTCAGTCACTTTAATTAGACCCAACTCTTCGATCTCCATCAAGATATCTTCTCTTACTCTCGTTGCTGGTGGACCAGATGTGATCATTTTATTCTTTCAAAACGATGTTTTGTTTCTACGAAAGACATGGTCGAGAGGGAGGAATTTGCGATGATTATCAAACCAAGATTGCTTACCACTACGCTCTAGAGTAAAAGCATATGTTTCATCCATGCAATGTGGACATGCCAATCTACCAGCAGTACTCCAACCGGATAACATTGCGTATGCTGGGAAATCACTAATTGTCCAGAGAAGTGATGCTCTCATCTGAAAGTTTTGTTTCAATGAAACATCATATGTATTCACACCTACTTCCCACAATTGTATAAGCTCTGATATTAGTGGTTGGAGATACACATCGAGCTTATCTTTAGGATTTTGCGGACCAAGCACAAGGATTGTGAGAAACATGTGTTGCTCCTTCATACACAACCAAGGAGGGAGATTGTATGGTGTAAGTATGACAGGCCATGAAGAATATTGTTGACCAGATTGTCCGAATGGCTGAAATACGTCTGTAGAAAGTCCAAGTCGGACGTTACGAATTTCACTTGCAAAAATAGGGTAACAGCTATCAAAATGCTTCCATGCAGGACTATCAGCCGGATGCCGCATAACCCCATCGTTAACCGTTGAAGCATGCCACCGCATCTCTGCAGCTGTTACATTCGACGCATACAATCTTTGTAGACGAGGTATTAGAGGAAAGTAGTACATCTTCTTATAGGCAACAGGTTTTTTTCGTTGCCTACCAGATGATCGACTCATATCCTTGTATCTTGAAAGATTACAAAATTTGCAGGAATCTAAGTCACTATCCTCTCGTCAATATATCTGTAGTGTCTACGACAACTATCAATCTTCACTACGGGTAACCCCATCCCACGTAATAACTTCTTCGTATTGTAGAAGTCATCAGGCACTAAATTATCATTTGGGTGACTCTCCTTCATTAATTCACATAGTTGATCAAAGTATTTCACCGATATCCCACTCTCAGCTTTCAATGTCATAAGACGAGACACAAAAGATAATTGTGAATAATTTGAGCAACCTGGATACAGCTCTTTATCAGTAGCGTCTAACATGTTATAAAAATGTTTTGCTGCTGGATTCGGTTCTTCCTCTTGAACCCCATCACCCTCAAATACAAATGACGCACCGGCAGCATCCATTACCATATTATGGTAAAAATTAATCTGTTCATGTTCAATGGCTGGTTGTTCACTAATGTTGGTTGTTGATGTTGATGTCTCCCCTTGAAATCGCCAAATTTTATAATTCAAGACGAATCCTCTCTTCAAGACATGCCATCGAACGGTATCTGGATCTTGAAAGGGTATGTTATCACACTTCTTACATGGACATTTAATCTTGATTCTATCCATGAATAATGACTGACTAGTTGCAAAGTTTAGAAAACTCTCCAGGCCCGACTGAAATTCAGGATTGAGACTCCCACGATCTAGAAATCGTCTATACATCCATTCGCGATTTAGACTCATATTTAGTGTTGTCCTACAATATTCATGTGTCATTAGTTTTCTATTGATGATCTAGGACATTCACATATTAATGATTAAAAAAAGGATATTGAGAGTTAAGAGATTTAGATTGTGATACGAGAGACTGAATGATTAGAGATTAGAATCGAGATTGAAAGCTTTGTGCTTACAGGATTCAAATACTAGAGATTGAGACATTACATATTATAACCGAGATTGAAAGATTATAGATTGAAAGCTTTGCGCTTAGAGGATTGAGATACTAAAGATTGAGAGATTAGAGATTATAATCGAGATTGAAAGCTTTGCGCTTAGAGAATTGAGATACTAAAGATTGAGAGATTAGAGATTATAAGTTAAGAGTATTATTTATATATACTTCATTTGTATTTTTTAAACGTTACATAGAGATTATTGAGTTGATCAAAATTAGGACAATATAATTGAACTCTATGACTACTATACTACAAGAAATTTAGTTGTTTGTTTTGACTTAACACAGATTCAACTAAAAAATACATTAACCCATCATAACCATTAAATTAAAGACAATAAAAGAAGAAGAAAGAAACACATACACGTACTAATGTGTCATCTTTTAGTCATTAAAATTATCAGCACATGCATTATGCTTCAGCCCAGTTTTTAACACAGGAGACAGAAACATAATCCTAAAACAAACACAGACACACACACACACACGTATATGTTAATTACCTTTGTCCTTATTTAGAGAAACTTTGTTTGTCGCCAGCTAGACTTTCCTGCAAATGATAGAAGGCATTTTAAGCATGCATGTGGGGAAGGATTAAGAAGAGTAAAAGAACATTCAATTCAATTAACTAATTAGGAAAAAGGGCAGGTAACAAAAAATATTAATTAAAAAGAAAAGGGGGAGCATAAAAATAATTAACAAAGAATATTAATTAAAGAAAATTGAACAAATTGATGTGGGATTTTCTCTAGAATTTTATCATATACTGTGATTTGTTGTGGGAAACATGAATCAAAGGATGAAGATTGAGTGTGACAGCTTTAATGTGGTATTCATATCATAGTATACTAGACTAATTATTTAATCTATTACAAGTACCAAAATAGCAACACATCGTAGTCACAACCCAGCAGAAAATTAAGGAATACAACTTAAAACTTCAAACTTAAAAAAGAAAAAAGAAGAGAAGAAACTAAAACAAGAATGTGTGGAAGAAGATCAGAAGATGCATCTAAGTTTTATACTACAAGATTTATAAAGAGAGAGCCGTACAAGAGTTTTCTTCTCTTTATGAGGGTTGTGCTTCTGCACACTATGTCGGCGCCGGCAGCTTCTGGGGCGGAGAGGAGAGAGGCGCAGCCGGATATGTAGAGCTAGGAAATCAACATAATTTTCAAACCTAGCTAACTAGTATATAAAATCAGAATTAGAGGGAGAGGAAGAGAGAACTACTTAGAGTTCGCCGGAGGACGAAGAACACGGCGGAGATGCGGCAGCCGCGGCGGTGAAGAACTTCTCGGTCAATAACTAGTATATAAAATCAGAATTAGATAATGAAGAATGACAACAGGATGGGATTTCGATTATTGTCAGTCACCACCACAACTTAATTAATAGTAATACTAAAAAATATATATAGCTCATAATTACTTATGTTATTGAAGTATCTGGCTGAGCAAAAAAAAGAGACAAGGAAATGAAACTTATAATAAGAATTCATTTGCTTGTAAGAGAAACCAAGTACTTTACAAGAACAAGAATGTCAAACAGTTTTAGAGCTTAGCAATGAAGCATTGAGTACCAGATTCAGAAAGAATGCCAACCACACTTGCTGTTGCGCTGCCCTCAAATACTAGTATTATTCTATCCTATTTTTCTCTTCCAACTAACAAATCGACAACAAGGATTCCAGGCAGGACAGGGCGCTGCAATAAAGTGTACACATACAAATAAAAATTCAGTCTGCATCACATCAAGACATAAGACATGAGCCTCTGCCAAAACATTCCTCACTTATGCCCCCAGACAGCAATGTATGCATTAACTGTGACTACATTATTTCCATCTACTATTCCATAATTTCAACAGTCAGTGAGAGAGTATGTATAGGAAAGAATAGAGAGAACGTGGGTATTGAAATTTCCTTCTCATATGATGCTCTATTTTTAGGAAGTAATTTAATTTTTTTGCTTGATGGTTTGATATTGGATTGTTGCAGGTGGAAACAAGGAAGAAGACGCTTATACTGAATGGCACTAAAATGAGCAGTGTTTTGAATTCAGTGTTAACGGAAATTGTTACCTAAAGAGAGAGAGGGTGAGATAGAGAGAGGGAAGAGAGAGAACATACCTGCTGACCGGAGATTCGACGGCGATGACGAGAAGCGCGGCGCGGCAGAGACGATTTATAGGGCAACGGATTTGGGGAAAACTGAGAGGGAAAGGAGGTTATGCGATTTTATAAATGTTAACGACGGATATGATCCGTCGTTGCTTTTTAAAATAATTAAATATTAAAATAAATTAATTTTAACGATAGAATTATATATCCGTCGTTAATTACCGACGGATCTACGACAGAAATTTCGTCGTTAAAGTAAAAAATAATTATAAATTAAAATAAATTAGAAACAACGACGGAATTGATATCCGTCGTTGTTCCATCGTTGAAGCCGCATAAGAAATCTGTCGTTGATCCGTCGTTATGCAACGACGGAATTGTAGTCCGTCGTTGTTTCTGTTGTTGTTTTGGCATTTTTTTGTAGTGTCACTTCAGTTTTTATAAACACTCAGCTTTAGCAAGAATTTTTAAACAAATTTATTATCCCCTCTCCCCAATACACTTGGCACTCGTTCGAGTATGCCTAAGTGTATCATAGTCTATTGTTAGACTTAAATGTGATTCTAAATATGCTTTTGACTATCATAGTCTATTGTGATAACTCTAGTGAACTGGTAAGCATGAAGGAACCACGAACTCATAAAGCAAGCAAATATATCGAGAGAAAATACCATATCATTCGTGATATAGTGATGCAAGATGACATTGTGGTGACCAAGATAGGATCGGAGTACAACTTATCTGATCCTTTCACTAAGAGCTTTCCATGCAAGACATTCGAACGTCATGTGGAAGGAATGAGAGTGAGATGCATGCTTGAATATAAGTGAGAGATTGTTAGAGTTTGTATACTTCAAAGCATGCTTTATGCTTGAGTATTGCAATTGATTTCTTCACTTCCATTTAATGAGAATATATATTTTGTCATTAGTTTGTAATTTATTTTCTATCAATTATTTAATACAAACAAGTTCATTCTCTACATTGTTGATTATGTGGATGACCGATGATCACATAAGGTAATATAGTCGACTCCTTATAGAATAATGTTCACAGCCCAAATAGACTTGTACAAAATTAATAATGTGATATCATTTGATGTCTTTTGCTTACCTTACCCAACAGAATGATATCGATGCATTTATGTTGGTGAAACTAATTGAATTTATGCATTGTGTAATTTAACGGTGAGATAAATTCTTCTCCGTTGACAATGAAGGATGAAATCTCAAATGTTTTTCATTGTTTAATATGTGTGATTGACATTAAGTATATGTGGCTCATCATGCACTACTTTGATGTATTTATTAGTGTGGTTTTTTCATAAATCTTTACCTTGGTACGTTGGCCGATAGTAATCAATTTAACGAGAAGTGTTGATGTGTTGTTCCATAAAATTCTAGTTGTGGCAATACATATTTGGGTATAGGGAGACTCATGTCTGACATATATAATTTATATGATTCAATCATAAATATATGGGATTTTCCATCGTTCCAATTTCGTAATTTTATTTTTGATTAAACTGTTCAGAATTAATCATGAGCCCATAATTTTTGTCGGTTATCCTTGTGCCAGTGAGAATCGCATCAAAGTGGAACCCAAACTCTACTAACTACACTCAATCCAATTTAAAACAATATATCAAGTGAGATCCAAACTTCACTCACTACACATGCCCATTAAGTAACTACGAATGATGCAATCAGATAAATATCCTTCTAAACTACCATATGGAGGTTACATGAATTTCCCCATCATTCATGCTCTCCAATAATCTCTATCAAACATATCATTTTTAAAAACAATCTAATATAGATATAAATAATTGATTCTAAGTTATTCATTGTATTTATCTTAGGCTTTAACATATCTATCGTCCGTGATATATCGAAGTTGAAAAATAGTTAACCTAGAAAACCCGCAAATTGTCGTCAGGTTGTTTGTTGTAAAGTTTGCAAATGTCATGACTTAGAATATGTGAACTGTTCGTTGTCAAGTTCGACAAATTCGATTGATGGAACTTAGTCAGTCTAAACCAATAATAAATCCAAACTTAAGATATTTTTTGATCTGGACTAATCAGAAGTGAATGTTAGATAATTTTTCGAACCACGTTAAATATGTGTTTTTCAAGCTTTTGCATATTACTATTTACACACATTCAACTAGCTATTTAAAATAATCTTTACATTAACTTACTTATTGAAGAAAACCTTAATGATAAACAAATACTTTTTCAAAATTAAAAGAGTACACTAACCACAATTTTTATATACAATCTTTTCAGTTAACTATTCAACTAAGAAGCATAACTTTATCTTAATAGGTTAGCTAACTTTATAAGACTAACTCACAAGGAGACTCGCTTGCTTGTTAAGTTGACTCTGAAAAGAATAAACCATCTGATATTCAATAGCAATGCTTCAATACTAGTTGTATATCCTGAAAGCTTAGTAAACTAAAAAAAAAATTATAGTTTGTGTATTCCTCCAATACTTATTTGTATCTCTTGAAAGCTTAGTAACCTAAAAGAAACAATCCGTTGATGCTCAGAACATGTTCCAACTTATTGTCGGTTAAAAGTCGAACCAAAACTCTAAAAATAATCAACCGAATTGTTTAGAAATTAAAACCAATCCGACCAAATTATTTAAAAAACCAAATCGTAACTTAAAATTCGATTTTGATTCAGTTTTTGGTTATCCAAAATTCTAATTATATACTCCCTTTGTCCCATGAATGTTGGCCACACTTCCCATTTTGGGTTGTCCCAAAATTCATGGCCACTTTTCTTATTTGGCTAATATTAGCCCACTAACCCATACCCAATTACTCCCTAACCTTTACCCAATTACTCCCTAACCTTAATCCAATTACTCCAACACTTCTCATTTTGCTTTCTGTCGATAGAAACACTCTCTCTCTCCACCACCTCTACTGTCGTGATGATTACACCGAAGTTGGAGCCTCTCTATCCACCTTTGAAACGATCCATGCTCGTTTCTGAAACGATTACATCGAAGTTGGAACCTTCTTCGCCCACATCTTGCACTATGAAGAAGCTTCGACTTTCTAACTTGTTCGTTGTCTTTCGTCGATTGGAGAGTGACAACGGTGATATGAATCTCTCCTCACCTCCCTCACCATCTGCTATGAAGAAGATCTTAGCATCCGAGTCCATTTTTCCATATCTGAGCAGATCCATGGTGGATGGAGTGAAGAAGAGCACCACCGCTCAGATTACCCATCTCTCCTCGCCTCCCCCACCATCTGCCATGTAGAAGAGCTTTCCATCCGAGTTATTTTCTCCAATTCTGAGCCAATTTTTGGTTGATGGAGGCGAAGGAGAGCACTACCGATGCCACCATCTGCTATCTTCCACGATGACAATGCCTCCCAAAAGGGAGAAGATCTCCTCAAATCTGAGTGGATGTGTGATGTTGGGCGGCGAAAGAGAGGGAAATCTGGAGGATTTGAGCAAATCTGTCAAAGATGGTGAAGAAATAGGTTCACTCCATATTTACTTTTGGTTGAATGTTTATCTAAACTATTTTGTGATGATTTTCTTACATGTTTGTTGTTGTTGAAGTTGTTGACACCCATGATGCAGCAGCTGTTAAAGCTGCTCTAGCTAGAGGTGTGGGGTTTACAATACTACTGCGCACTATGGATTCTTGGTGTCATTCTATGCGAGGTGGTGGTCAAGAAAATTGTGGAGGATGAGGCAGTTGATGGCGGTAGCGGTGGAGGATTAGGCGGTTGATGCCTGAGTACTTCAATTTGGTGAGATCTTTACCTATTTGTGTATGATGATGAACTGTTTGTGATGCATGTGTATGATGATGAACTGATGAACTGTTTGTGGTGCCTGTGGTACCAATGGTGCCTTTGATATGGACTGAATGTTTGTGGTGCCTGTGGTGAACTAAACTGCATGTGGAGTAATTTAATTTTGCTGTATGATATGCAAGTTGGAGCACAGTTTGGTTGTTGATTGTATTGGATGCTGAAATGATATGAATATTCTCATTTGATTGTGGGTGAACTGAACTGCATGTGGGTGATGTTCTAATGTATTGACTGTTTAATAATTGTGGGTGGTGATTATTTTTTTTGAAATTGTGATGTTTTTGATAGGTAACTAGGCAACAAAAAATTGCAAACTTGCATAAATTTTGTATCTTAACATAATAAATCTTAACATAATAAGACTACAATAACTGCATTTTTGCAAACATTTAATCCATCCAATAACTTACAATATGTAATTACCAAGAAACCATACCATAATTTCTAAACTATGGCCCTAGTTACACCTTAAACACATAACTGCATGATAACATGTTTTCTAGGTATAACATAAAAAAACCAAAATTACAATCTGTAATTACCAAAAAATCAAATCATAACTCCAAACCTTTGACTAATTTGAGGTAAAGGCTAACCCAAGTGCATCCATTAACCTTTCATTTCCTTGAGCTCTTCCATTTTCAATCAAGTAGTTAATGCACTCTAGAACTAGGCTTTGAGGAACTTCTAAGTCAATTGGCAGGGCATCAACTCTTTGCAAAGAATCTTTCCTCATATGTGGAATTTTGTAAGAGTTATGCCCTTTAACTTTCATGATTTCCACAATACAGTTCTGTAAACTTAAAAAAACCTTGTTAAGTGTGATAAGTGAAACTTAATTAATCACTGCATCCACAAGTTGATCAACATTGTAATTGGATGTTTCTGTTTGAATACTCTGAATACATCTAAACCATCACAAGTCATTGACATTAGTGTCAGGTGAGTTCGGTGGTAGATGTACTATTCGAATATCAAACTCATCTTGTGTTGCAGCTGGTCTGAAGTCAGGGTCTTCATCATTTATATGGGGTTTGACATTATCTTATTAAATGAAAACGAGTTTTGGTGAATCTGCAGGCCACTTAGCTTTGATGGCTAAAATAATCTGATTAAAAAATATTAAATGTAGCTCCTTAAATGCATAAATTTAAGGATGAACATAAAAAACATAAACATAAACATTAAATGCAGAAGTTAAATGCAGAAATTTAAGACAGAAACTTAAATGCAGAAACTTAAATGCTTAGTTTTAATACAGGAACTTAAATGCAAAAATTTAATGCAGAAAATTAAATGCAGAAAATTAAATGCTTAGTTTGAATACAGAAACTTAAATGCATAAACTAAAATGATTAGTTTAAATGCAGAAACTTAAATTACACAACTTTAATATGAATCAATAAATGCACAACCATACATGTTGTTATTGCATTCAATACAACATTCATTGCTAATCAATACCTGATTTATCATCCTTTTATAATATCCTTAGTTATGGACTAAATAGGCTTTGTCTCTAAAGTCCATATTTGCATATTCTTGTTGTTTCTCTTGGCTGGTACCTTTTCAACAAATGGAAAGATGCATCAAACATCACATTACATGCTGCATCAAACTTAGGTCGACACACGACACACATGAACATGAATTTAGTTATAAATTTCTTACTCTTGCATGTCTTATGTGGTTCGGCCTCCCCCGGTGTGAGGTAGAATCTATGGGAAGTTTTAGACATGTAAAACATTTATCATCTATGTGAATGGTGTTATTCATGCTCTTAAACTTAAGAATGTTGAGTATCCTATCAAACTGTAAAGCTTGTAAGCTAAATGATAGCCTCAACAGCTTGTTAGGGTCTGTAAGATTTGGCTTGATGGCATTTGAATGAGATTTGATCAGCCATTTATTGATCATCCTCCAAACTATGCTTTTACTGCATTGTATACTGATTGCTAGCTTTCTAACAGTTGATCTTTTGAAAAAATCCAAACTTTTGATAAGTTCCAAATCTATCTCTACCTTCTTTCTTCTAACTTGATTGATTTTTCTACTTTGAATATGGATTATCTCACCTGCTGTTTTCTGTTTTTTTGCCTCAGCCCACAGTCGAGTGATTGTTCTTTTGCTGCAATTCCACTTGTATATAGAATATGCATTTATTGTTCTTTGTGCCCAAATGAAAGGGGCCAAGATTAGTGGGACGGAGGGAGTATTTTTTTCAATGATAAATTTATTGTAATTTGCACTCGAAAATTGATGTTCAAATTTTTTAATTAAAAATTTGTTCAATCTTGTATGTAATCATTTACGGCATGAAATAACCATTGAAAAAATTAATTTATTCAAACACTTTCAATTTTTAAGTTTACTCATTCATATTTTATGTTATTTGCTTACTTTCCTTTTAATGATATGTTTTAATTTTATGGTAATTATTTAAACTTTAGAACATGTGATTACTTTATAAATGATATTTCGTAACAAAATACTATTTGAGTTTAAATAATTTATTTATTTATTATAATTTATATTATAATAATTAATATGTAATAAATTTGGTCAGTTCGGTTAATAACCGAACCATTTTACAAAAACCGATCCAAACCGAAAAAAGTTCGGTTCTTAAAAATTAAAACCAAAATCAATCCAAATATTTTAAAACCAATACAAACAGACCATTCATCAATGGTTCGGTTTGGTTTTTCGGTTTTGATCGGTTTTTGCTCGCCCCTAGTCATAATATCCAATATAAGGTCACTATTAGGGTTGAGCATCAGGTCTGACCTGGACCGACCCTAGATCGGCCAAGACCCGAGCTCCGAATTTGGTCCAACCAGAAAAAATTAATTAATTTTTTTATATTTCATTCCATACAAATTATTTTTTCAATCTTCACCAACAATTTTTAGAAATAAAATATATAATTTAACATATCTTAGTCTCAACTCTCAAATATGTCTAATCCACAACAAAAACATAAACTAAAATCAATTCATTACATGATAATCCATTAATCAAACTAAATTTTCATAAATAAAAAAAAAACTTTGAAATCTTCAAATTCAACCAAAACTTGTAGTGGTATCCATCGCATTCACTTCAACTTGACTTTGTTGGTTTGGGAACTTTTCTCTTGAATTTGAGTCACACTTTTGTCACTCTTGTCATTAATGGAAATGCTCTTCAAACCTACATAAAAATATTCACATTGATCAAATATTTAATAACACAAGAAATACATATATAGATAATGAAAAAATGCATTAAAATGATACCACCTTCATTTTTTGTATGTCTTCAATAGTTTCTTCAATATAAAATTTGTCTTTTGTCTTCTTGAGCCAATCTTGAGTGAAAATGAGCGACTCGACAATTGAAGGAGATAAAAAAAACTCCTAAAAGGGTCAAGAACTCCCACGTGGGGCTAGTGATCACTAGCTCCTAGAGGCCGCTAGCTCCCACGAGTAGTTTGGAGACAAAACTTGGGGGTAGCGAGCGCTACCCCCTAGTGATCGCTGGCCACATGGGAATTCTCCTCTATATATATAGTGCAACGCGTGAATAATTGTATCTAACATTCTACCATTCTAGGGTTTGAGACCATGAGAAAAAATACAATAGTCTAGATTTTCATTCCGTAGTTCGTTATTTCAATTTCTCTTTGTGGGATTCGTTCGTGATTCAAACCCAGAGATCGTTTAATGCATTGTTTCCTTTTTAATTAGTGAGTTATTATTGTTTTGTTTATTACTTTATTTTTTCCTTTCTTCTTGCTCTTTTCTTGCTTAATTTCCAATTCGTAATTTCAAATATATCGATCATGTTAATTAATCAATTCAAGGCATGTTTAGATTTATTTCCTTTAATTCTTCGCTTTTAGACTTAGGGTTTAATTGCTTTCTTAATTCTCGCCTAGATAGTGCGTACTTTCATTCCTTTAATTTTATTCGTCTAGCTAAATTAATTAGAGTAGTTAAAAACCAAAACTCATTCGTTTGTTGTTTTCTGTTTGGTAACGTAGATAAAGACTTGTTTAGCCTTCCTTGAGAATACGACTTGGACTAGCTTATTAATCTATAACTAACTCGTTCTCTTGCGAGTGACTTAATAAAATAAGTTGAAACAAATTTTGACGCCGTTGCCAGGGAAGGCTTTAGGCATTTATTTGCGTTGCATTTTATTTTTCTTTTCGTTATTCCTTTGCTCCCACAAGGTACGTTTGATCTTTGTTGGTTTTGTGTATGCTAGGACGCCGAAGCTTGAAACAAGAGTTGGTGCCCTGCGTTGAAAATATCAATAGAAGAGAATCCGTGCTTGAGGAGCGGCATAGGGACGTAGTCAATCTCGCCTCATTATTCGAAAAAAACTAATAATAATGGCCGAGGAAGACGAAGCACCTAGGAAGCTCGGAGACTTTGCTAGGCCAACCTATGGCATCACTACATCCGCTATCGTACTCTCTTTTGCAGGGAGGAACCATGAGCTGAAGCACAACCACATCAACTTGCTTCCATCATTCTACGGGCTACCTAACAAAGATGCACTCCTATTCATCAGGGAGTTCTGCACAGATGTCCAGTCTATTCCACTCCAGACTATTACCGAGGATGAGCTGCTTAGGAAGTGCTTCCCCTATTCACTCAAGGATAGGGTGAAGTCGTGGTATCTCTCGCTTCCAGCGAGATCTTTACCCAATTGGAAGGCTGTGAGTACTACCTTCTTGCTCAAGTACTATCCGAACCACAAGACACAGCAGATTTGGCTTCAGATTATGCAATTCACTCAAGAGTCTGACGAGCCTTTTCATGAGGCACTTGACAGATTCAGAGAGCTCCAGCAATAGTGTCCACACCATCAGATTGTGCCAGAACTCCTCTGGCAGATTTTCTACAACGGGTTGCAGCACACTTATCAATTTGTGGTAGATACAGTGGCTGGAGGTAACATATCTGAGAAGACGGCCAACGAAGCAGTAGAGATCTTTGAGACCCTGGCTAGTAATTCGCAGCAGAAAACCTCTCGTTCAAAGCGAGTAGAGGTCAGAGAAATCGGAGTCTGCCCCGGACTTGAAGAAGCAGATGGTTGATATGATGCAGGAATTGCAAGAGTTGAAGATGAGCAAGGCCTCTGCAGTGACAAAACACGAGCCGGTATCTGAGTCATGCCCGATTTGTGGTGATCTCACCCACGATGAGAATCACTGCACCCGAATGGCAGAGATGACTTATGAAGGAGAGACGGAAATCTACGCTGCTCAGGGATTTCCACCACGACCGCCATTCAATTAACATCCAGTCCAACAGACTACAGTATGGAGAGCGCAGAACAGCTCTGCGTGGAAGGGGCCGAATTAAGGGCAATGATCGAACTTTCCTTCCCGACGAGCACCTCCACAGCAGTACTACCCATCTCAGCATGAGTATTATCCACCACAGCAGCCCTACTTCCCGGCTCAGTAAGGTTATTATCCACCTCCGCCACATTTTCAGCAACCTCCACCTCAGTTTCAACAGCCGCCACTGCAGTTCCAGTAGCAATTCCCACCTGCACCGCGAGCAGCCGCACCACCTAAATCTTCTCTAGAAGACAGCCTAGCAGCTTTCATGCAAGAGAGCAAACTGGCTCGCTAGGCTTAAGAGGCTACTATCAAACGCCTCGAGAGCCAAGTCGGGCAGATCTCTGGAGTAGTCAATCAGATGTAGCAGCAGCAGACTGGGAAGATACCAGGCCAGGGACACTCAGCGCAGCAGCTACAGGCCATTATTGTTCTATGTAGTGGCAGGCATGTGGACAACAAGGTAGTCATGTCTGAGGATGACACAGACAGAGTGGTGGAGGATGCCGAGAAAGGGAAGGAGTCGGAGTAGCCTGTCATTCAATTACACAAAACGGCAAACCCGTACAAGCCGCATATTCCCTTTCCGAGCAGGCTAAAGAACGAGAAGCTTGAGAAGCAATTCGCAGACTTTTACAAGATGCTGTCTCAAGTGCACGTGAACTTGCCGCTTCTAGACGTTATCCGCAATGTACCGACGTACCTAAAATTCTTCAAGGAGCTAGCTTCCAAGAAGAGAAAATTTGCAGATGACGAGTCCGTCATGGTGTTCGAGGTAGCCAGCTCTATCATGCAGCAGCTTCTCCCTCAGAAGCTGCGAGATCCAGGTAGTTTCATAATCACCATCGTTCTCGGGAATAGTAAAACTGTGACAGGTATGCTTGATTTAGGTGCTGGTATTAATCTTATGCCTTACACAATTTTTAAGGAATTAGAGTTAGGTGAATTAAAATCGACAGGCATGAGTTTACAGTTAGCTGATCATTCTGTTAGATACCCTAGAGGTATTATAGAGAACATTCTTGTTAGTGTTGGTGGTCTGATTGTGCCTATGGACTTTGTTATTTTAGAGATAGGTGGTGTGCATGAAAATGGGCGTGATCATACTTTGTGCTAGGTAGACCTTTTATGGAAACTACTAATACTTTGATTGATGTTTAGAATGACAATATTCAGATGTCAGTGTTAGGAGAGACAGTTTCTTTTTCTGTGCATAAGTACAAAGTTATGCCTTCTGTTAGTTCTATTGATGATTGTTCTTTCATTGATTCCATTGATGTCTTGGCCGAGATTTCTTTTGTGCAGGATTACAAATTGGAGGAGGTTTTTGAGGGATCGGCCGACATGGAGGAGAGACTCAAATTGGAGGCTCAGTTCGCGAAACCACCCTCGTTGACGTTGGTGAATCCACCTGCACCTAAGAAGTTGGAGCTGAAGGAGCTCCCTGTGAATCTGAAATACGTATTCCTCAAGGAGAACAAGCAGAAACCGGTGATTATATCAGCTCATCTTACTGATAGCGAGCAAACTCAGTTGGTAGTTGTGCTGAAAAAGCACAAGGTGGCCTTCGGATGGAGTCTAGCGGATATACGAGGCATCAGCCCGGCTATGTGCATGCACAAGATTCAGCTCACTGATGATGCACTCTCGAATAGGGATGGACAGCGATGACTTAACTCAGTCCTGATGGAGGTCGTGAAGAAATAGATCTTTAAGCGTTTAGCTGAAGGGATCATCTATCTGATCACCAAAAGCGAATGGGTGAGTCCAGTCCATGTCGTGCCTAAGAAGGACGGGATCACGGTGACGATAAATGAGAAAAATGAGTTTGTCCCTACCAGACCTGTCATCGGATGGAGGATGTGCATTGACTATCGGAAGCTCAATGCAACTACGAAAAAGGATCACTTTTCTTTACCCTTCATTGATCAGATGTTAGATAAGCTTGTCGGTAATGACTACTTTTATTTTCTTGATGGTTTATCAGGTTACTACCAGATCGCGGTCGACTCGGAGGATCAGGCGAAGACTGCATTTACTAGCCCCTTTGGGACGTATGCCTTTCGGAGGATGCCGTTTGGACTCTGCAATGCGCTAGGTACATTCCAGCGGTGTATGATGTCTATTTTTTCTGACATGATTAGTGATTTTGTTGAGGTATTCATGGATGATTTTCCTATTTTTGGCTCTTCTTTTAATGATTGTCTTGCTAAAATTGATCGTGTGCTTGATCGTTGTGTTGAGACTTTTCTAACTTTGAGTTGGGAGAAGAGTCATTTTATGGTGCGTAGTGGTATTCTTTTGGGACATGTTGTGTCGAGTAAGGGTATTGAGGTTGATAAAGCTAAGATAGAGGTGATTGAAAAATTACCTCCACCGACTGATGTTAAGGGAATTTGAAGTTTTTTAGGACATGCTGGTTTTTATCATAGATTTATTAAGGACTTCTCTAAGATTTGTCAGCCTCTTTGTCGTTTACTTGCTCAGGATACTGCTTTTAATTTTGATGCCGACTGTCTTTCTGCATTTACTACTTTGAAAGAGAAATTATGTAGTGCACCTGTGATTGTTGGTCTTGATTGGTCTGTCCCTTTTGAAATCATGTGTGATGCATCTAACTCTACTATGGGTGCTATCTTAGGTCAAGTGTTGACAAAATGTTGCGTGTTATCTATTATGCTAGCTCTACTTTGAATCCTGCTCAGATTAACTACATTACTACCGAAACAGAGATGTTAGCTGTAGTATTTGCTCTTGATAAGTTTCATGCTTACATTATAGGATCTAGAGTTATTATTCATAGTGATCATGCTGCATTGCGTTATCTGTTGACTAAGCCTCAGGCGAAGCCTAGGTTGATTTGTTGGGTTTTGTTGTTGCAAGAGTTTGATTTTGAGATTCGTGATAGAAAAGGGAGTGAGAACGCCGTTGCCGATCATCTCTCTCGTTTAGAGCATGTTCCTTCTCACTCACCTCTTGATTTAGTTTCCGAGTCTTTTCTTTATGAGCATGCTTATAGTGTTTCTCATGTCCCTTGGTTTGCTGACATAGTTAATTATTTGGCTTGTGGCGAGTTAAGGCCTGACCTCACTTCCCAAGAAAGGAAGCGTTTTCTTCATGTGTGCAGACAGTACTTTTAGGAAGACTCATTTCTATTCAAGCTTGAAAAAGATGAGGTGATTCGGAGATGTGTAGCGGAGGAGGAGCAACCAAAGGTGTTAGAGATGTGCCACGAAGCTCATTGTGGCGGTCACTTTAGAGGCCAAAAGACGGCACATAAGGTTCTCCAGTCAGGTTTGATGCACATGCTTATTATCTTTCTTGTGATAGATGTTAGAGAGTTGGTACTATAGGTCGTAGGAATGAGATGCCTCTTAATAATGTGCTTGTAGTTGAGATTTTTGATGTGTGGGTATTGATTTTATGGGTCCTTTTGCTAAGCCTCATGGATACGAGTATATTTTACTTGCCGTCGATTACGTGTCTAAGTGGTTTGAAGTTATCCCCACGAGGACATGTGATTCTCTCATTGTGCTCAAATTTGTGCAGGAAAATATTCTATGCAGGTTTGGCTTTCCACGTGCTATCATTCGCGATGGTGGGAAGCACTTTTGTAATAGATTGTTTGAGAGGCTTATGAAGAAGAATGGGATCACCCATAAGATTGCAACACCCTATCATGCAGAGACGTCGAGGCAAGCCGAGATGAGCAACAAGCAAATCAAGAACATCTTGGAAAAGACAGTCCAGCCATCTAGGAAAGATTGGGCTATCAAGTTGAATGATGCTCTATGGGCGTATCAAACGGCGTACAAGAGTGTGTTGGGGATGAGCCCGTACCACCTCGTGTATGGAAAGGCGTGCCATCTTCCGGTAGAAGTTGAGCACAAGGCCTATTGGGCGATCAAAGCTTCTAATTTCTATTTGCACAAGGCAGTGGAGCATCGTTCGCTTCAAATGTTGGAGGTTGACGAATTGCGGAATGAGGTGTACGACAACGCCCGCATCTACAAGGATAAGGTGAAGGCGATTCATGACCGGAGGATCCTACAAAAAGATTTGAAGTCCGGCATGAAAGTGTTGCTATTCAATTCCCGGTTGAAACTCTTTCTCAGGAAGTTGAAATCAAGATGGAGCGGTCCATTTGTTGTGAAGTACGTGAAGCCGTACGATCTGGTAGAGCTTGCCAAGGAAGGAGAGGATGACTCATTTGTGGTGAATGGGCATCGTGTGAAGCTGTATATCGAGGGATGGCCTACCAATTTCACGGTGGAATCAACACCGATTGAAGATCCACCCTCTAATTGAGCGAATTATTCCGTCGAGCTAATGACGTTAAACAAGCGTTCTTTTCTTTTCGTTGTTTTATTGTTTTTTTTTTGTTATTTAGTTCTTGTTTTGTTTTCCTTTGTTTAGTACTTAGTTGGAATGCGATTAATTTGAAGTTTGATCTTGTGTTGTAGGAGAAGTCGGGAAGAATGCACAAGAGTAAGTTGAAAAAGGGGCGAAACGAAGAGTATTTACGAGAGAGAGGCTAGTGACCGCTACCCCCTAGTGGCCGCTAGCCCAAAGTTCTGTATTTGGCGACATTTAAGGGGCCAGCGCTCGCTACCCCCCATCCCCCCAGCGAGGGCTACCCCTAAAATCTGCCTTTTTTTTCGCGCATGGGTAGCGGTCGCTATCCCCCAGCGACCGCTACCCCTTCCAAGCCCTACCTATTTTTCCTCTATTTCAAGTCTCCTTCCCTATCTCCTCCTCCACACTTTCTTCCCCAATTTCTTTTCCTCCCTTCTTCTCCCTCTCGCGAGCCAATTGCTCCACCTCCTCCATATCTTCTTCAAATTCCTCCATCAATCACCTCCATCTCCATAAACCTTCACCCTATTCCATCATTTCCACCATAAATCTTCCAACCCATCCACCTTTCTCCTATATTTTTCACCCCCCATCCTTTTCCAAATCTTAAATCCCTAAATCCCCAATTTCTCAAATCCCTAATTTCTCCTACCTTCTTCCACTTCCAATTTCCATCATCTTCTTCCTCCACTCCAGCACCAACACTGATCTGCCGCCGCTACCGCCCTCCAGCGTATTTTTCCGGTGAATTTTTCCGGTGACCTCCGTTCTCCACTTTCTCGACACCTATGACGCACACCAAGCATCGTGCCGGTGAGCAACCGGCGAGCACGTCCCAACCAGAACAACCCACCACCGAGGACCTCCAACGGGCGTATCATTGTACTTTCCCCCTCGAATCAGACTTGGAAGGAAAATTTTACGAACGATGGACTCGCTATGAGGTAACTCCACCGCACACCCTTGATTGGAACTTGTTGGCTAACTTAGGATGTGTTAGGGAGATTGAGTAATTTTTGGATGTTTTAGGACTTAAGAAATATGCTTGCATGTCTTTTAAATGTTCCAAGGTTATCACGCATGAGTTTCTGTCTACGTTAACTGTTCCTGCCGACCTTACATGTTGCACCTTTAGATTGCGGGGAATCCCCCGCCATTTGTCTATTACTCAACTTTGAAGGATTATGGGCTTCCACGGGAAGAATGTGGGGGATCAAGCCGCGCCATCCCACTTCAACCCTAATGCCACGCGGACTTCTCTTACGGGTTTCCACAATTGCTAAGCCGGTGGGATGTCGGTTGGCTTCCTCAGGGACAATGTGCTAATGCTTTTGCACAAGTTCCTGTCATACGGCATCACCAGCAAAGAACAAGCCAACAAGGTGAATCAGGCAGAGGTTTTTCTTCTGCAGAGCACTGCTCAGGGCACACGGGTGTGCGCCAGCTACTACATTCTTAACACGTTTAATAAATGGCTTAAATACATGATTTATAAGCCGCATTAAAGTAGAAGGAGCATTAGAAAGACCGAACGGCATAACCATCCACTCGTAGAGACCATCTCTTGTTTTGAATATCGTTTTCCACTCATCTCCCAGTCTCATGTGTATTTGATGGTAACCACTCTGAAGATTAATGTTTGAACCAATCTTCAAACCATGTAGTTAATCAAGAAGGTCATCAAGTCGAGGGATATGAAAGCAGTATTTGATAGTAATTTTATTCACCGCTCTACTATCGATGCACATACCCCAAGAATTATCTTTCTTGGGCACAAGAAGAGCTGGGACAGCACATGGACTCTTACTTTCTTGCGCAAGACCTTTAACCAAAAGGTCCTCAACTTGTCGTT
The DNA here is from genome assembly GCA_026898415.1 of Leonotis leonurus. NCBI lineage: Eukaryota > Viridiplantae > Streptophyta > Magnoliopsida > Lamiales > Lamiaceae > Leonotis > Leonotis leonurus. Next base: position 43,628 of record JAPKLX010000058.1, on the reverse strand, counting down.
CCAGCTCTTCATGCTCCTTCGGACTCATTCAGTAGGCTTCCTTGTTTGGAATGGATGCACTGGGAATTAGATCAATGCAATGCTAGATACTTCGCATTGGAGGGAGACCCGATGGAATTTCTTCAGGTACAACATCTCAAAACTCTTGGAGAAGTGACTGTACTTGTAATGGGACAACAAGGATCTCTTCATTTTCCTCCAAAACCACCAAAGCAAAGGCCTCCGTTGACTCGAACATCGCCCTTTCAATTTGAGATTTGGAGAGCAGATTGTTCCCCTCAACTGTTGGAGGTTGAAGAATATTCTCCATTTTTTAAGAACCCAAAATGATCTTCTCACCATCTTTGAAAAAAGTATACGCATTTTTGAAACCATCATGTTGGGTTTTCCTATCATATTGCCAAGGTCTACCAAAAGGCAAATGGCATGAATCCATCGGAATAACATCACACCAGACTACATCACGATACCTTTTTCCAATTGAAAATTGAATAAGACATCGTTTTGTAACATTGACGTTATTTCCTTTTGCGGAGCCATGAAAGCTTGTAAGGCTTAAGATGATCTTCAGTTTTTAGCTTCAGTTTCTCCACCATCGTAGAAGCCACAAAATTCTCACAACTTCCCCCATCGATAATGTCGTTGCATATTTTGCCATGAGAAGTGCATCTGGTGTGAAATGTTATTTCGAAGCCACAAATCATCTTCCCCATGGCAAGCGTTGAGGTTTCGCCGAACCACTAAAGCTTCTCCATGGTCCTCGTACGTGATTTCTTCTTCCTCATCAGCATCATCGTATACTGGTACTATCTCATAAGGATCTGCATCGAGCTCCTCTTCAACGAGAGTGATGATTCTCCGATTTGGACAATCGGCAGCAAAGTGTCCAAAACCTTTGCACTTGAAGCAAGACTTTTGATTGTTAAAGCCACTTGGTTTCATTGAGCTTGCATTGTTCTCCTTTGTTGCAACAACCTTCTCCTTCCCATTCTTCACCGGTATGTTTTTCGGTGAAGACGTACTTCTGCGGCTAGAAGTACTCTTATTTGAAGAGAAGCGACCACCGAATCGACTTGAATCTTTTTGTTGTTTCTCCACCTTGAGAGCCAACTTACATACATCATTGTAAGTCCAATATGGCTGCAATTGAACAATATTTCTGATTTCGTATCTAAGGCCTCCAAGAAATCGAGCAATAATTTGTTCGTCCGGCTCCATAATGTCGCACTTCATCATAAGATTTTCAAATTATGATATGTACTCCTCCACGGACAGCTCTCTTTTCTTGAAGTTATGATATAAAAATATCTTTACGGTAGTTATTCGGCAAGAATTTTCTGCGTAGTTCATTCTTCATCTTGCTCCACATTTTAATCTTTTGTTTGCCATCACGCGAGCATTGTTTATTTACATGTTCCCACCAAAGAGATGCATATTTTTTAAATTTGGTAGCCACGAATTTCACCTTACGATCTTCCGAAACTTCTTTGAATTCAAAGACTCTCAACAGAGTTGAGCCAATCTAAGAATTCATCATGATCATTTCTCCCAATAAAATCGGGAATATCAACTTTGAAGTCGAAAGACTTCTCTCGAACGTTGTTCCTTAGAGCTCTTTGATCATGGATTGAATTGCCACTTGAGTCACCGTTCTCCTCACCATGAAAAGGATTAAAATCCTCTTCACGATTCGAAGATTCAACATCTGAATCATGATTCTTGGCATCACGATCCAAATGCTCACTACGTGCAAGCCGTTGCTCGAGTTGTTGTACTTATCTCCTCAATTCCTCTAACTCGATATCGCGGAGATCGCGCTCACGCCCTTGGGCTCCACGTGGATTGTTCCTTCGACGCGGGAGCATCGTGAGTCTGGGCTCTAATACCACTTGACACCGGAATCACGAGAGAGTTAGGAGATAACACAAGCACCACTCAAAAATAAATTTCACTCACTCTAGGAATCCACCGAGAGTAGGAAATTGAACAAGAAGATAAAACTTCTTATCAATCTTAATAGCTCATAATATATGTGAAAAAGTTCCCCCTTCCACCTTACAATCGTGGTCCTTTTAAAAGGTCAAGCTACAACATGAAAAGACATGAACTTAATGAAGATCTTAATGAGGAATGTCTAAGGGTTGATGAGCAATGAATTTGGACTATAAGCGTTGCAAAAAGAAACCAAAAGATTCAGAGTTCCATTCAAATTCCCGTAGACATGTAGCAGTCTGGCAGTCTTCATTCAAAGCATCATAACTTCCTCCATACTTAATATTTTTAACAACCATTTTTTTTTTGTTGGAAACTATACCCTTGTGGCTTTCCAAGGGTGTATGGCACGACTCCTAACTCATAGTGAGAGAAAGCAGTTTATTTATTGAAGATGGTATTTCAACAGGACATTTTCAGCGTCAGAAATATTCCTATTTTTCATTAAATATCTGTCTACAAACTGCGCACATGAACATTACTTTAGTAATTAATTTTTTACTTTTGCAACTCTTATGTGGTGCGGCCTCCACCGGTGTGAGGTAGAACCTGTGGACAGTCTTTGAAATGTAGAACAATTTATCATCTATATGTATGGTGTTGTGCATGCTCCTGCATTTCAGAACATTAAGTATTATATCGAATTGCAAAGCTTGTAAAGAAAAATTTTACCTCAAAAGTTTGTTTGGGACAGCGAAGTCCGATTTTATTGCATTATTGTGAACTTTGATCATACATTTATTTATCCAACTCCAAATTGTGCTCTTACTGCAGTTTATGTCTATGGCTAACTTTCGGATAGTTGATCTCTTGAACAACTACAAGCTTTCAATGAATTGCAAATCAATAATGACTTTCTTCGTTCTTGTTCGATAGATTTTTCTACTTTGAACTGATACCATTTCTCCCCTTGCTCTTTTATCTTTTGCAGCTGCCCAAATTCGAGACACCGACTTCCGACAACAGCCAAACTTAGTAGTTGCTTCATTCATCATTTTGCGATGTGGAGTTCAAAATAAGAAACTGTAGTATAGAGCTTTTTGTTTGTGTAGTAATATCTTTTGAACTCCTCATTTTTTGCTTTTGAAACTACTCTTAATGTGTATTAGAAATTTGATGAATGAAGGTTTATTATAGGCTGATTGTATTATAGCATGTCTGAGAATTTTGAATTTTTAAAGAAATTTGAGTGGCGCAAAATTTTTGATGAAATTTGTTCTTTTTTTTAATTTTAACAATTTGGTGGCACTAATTGTGCTGCATGAGTTAAAGAAATTATGCACTTAAAAAATCTTTTAAATTAATTATTTAAATAAATTAATTAAAAATACTTAAATTAAAAATTCCAGATTTATTTATTATAAATGAATTAAAAATTTGTTTTTGAGTTAAATGTAATTAGATCATAAATCAAAACACACTAATACATCTAATAAAGTATGATATTAGTTTTCGTATAAAAACCAAATGCAATTATATTGATCTCTCTAAATTAATGAAATTTTGTGGTCTCAAGGTAATTAATATACAGAAGTTCTACTATGTATATATATAAAGTTAGAATCATGTGTGAAAATAGAATGAATTAAAATCTTTCTTCCATTTAAAATTAATTACATTTAAATTTAAATATTTTTTAATATTATAGGAATGTTGAAATTTCTTCAAAATTAAAGTTAATTTCTAAAGAAAAATGTGAAAGGCATTTCATATCTTAATGAGAAAGGAAAGGATCATAGCACTGCAGAAGAAGTGGATTAACTAATACCGGAACAAACGTATCCATATGGCAATACATCTAACAATAAAATCATTTCTATCTACAAGTCGCTACATCTCCCATAAATAGCATTTCTCCAGTTTAGGACGCATAGTCAAGAAATCAAGCCTCGTCCACACACCTCAAACATGTCCTTACTAACTTAGTCTGCGCACTGCAGAATGTTTGCATCTTCGCAATGTGGAATCTTCTCTGAGGATCAGAATGTCCACCGGTCTAATTGTCGTTTGGCTTCTGCCATGTCCTTCTGAGCTTTCTTTCTCCGGTAAAATATTGGGCAATCTCGACTGATCAAATATGCACTTGTTAGAAACCAAAGAACCAATATTGCAGGATATGATGAATATGCATGAAACCATCATAAACCTAGAGTAGAGAGCAATGAAATTATTTTGAAATAAGACTGACTGAAACAGATCTCCTATCTAACCTAGTGCAAAGCACGTCCTGATGAAGAGAGCCTTGGCACTCCTGGCATTGTGTCCATAGTCTTCCAAAGAGTTCCTCCAAGTCAGCAACTGAGAAAAACATGTATGCATATATATTCATAAATGTACTCTTTTATGCAGTCTTGAGTAGTTTTACATGACCATTATACATACAGGGGACGTATACCGTAGAAAACAAAGAACTTTTTCATACCATTAGCCACAGACTTGCAGTAAAGTTCAGCTTGTCTTCCTTTGCAGTGTTGGCATAGAGTCTGATCTGAATTACTGTGTCGATTTTCAATGGTTAATGACTGATGATTTTCAAAGTATACAATAGTTATTAATATGACATAAAAGGTGTACCTAATTAAAGCCTTGCATCCAATGCAAGTTAGTTGCTTTTTAGCAAATTTCATAATGCCACTGTTCGAAGGGGTAGAAATCGAAATAGATCGTGTATGGCTTCCCTGAAGAAGCTCCCTACTAGCATTCTTCAATATGGGTTCAAAGATTCTCAGTAATGGCTGCAAAAGAGCACTATTAGCACTTAGCGGGATTTACAGAAGCAGAATAAAAAACCAAAGTTGATTTTTACAAACCTTGCTTATTTGATTTTCAAGGTAGTAATGAGGGTCTATCGGAATGTTGTTTTCTAAAACATAGATAGGATCCTCTGACTTTTCGTAAGCCTGTTTGGAATATGCATGTCAAGTTTATCTGATTAATTTATGAGGTTCAACAGGCAAATGCTAATAACAAGCTTACCTTGGCACCTTTTGCTGCTTTCACAATGACATAAGGTACTCGATCGCCTACATTTGGAGCAGTTGCAGCATCTCTCTATTTGTGATAATGTAAATAGAAAATATCAATTTTTTTCAAAATTCTCGTGGAAGTGACAGAAGTATCTACTAACACTCGAAAATAATCAATGTGTACAACATTAGTTAGACTAAAGAAGATTATAAAGGACTGTGAAGAAAACTTTATACATGACAACATACTGATGAATGGACTAACATAGTACCTCACCAAGGCCGCCCAGAACAAGATTCAAATAAAGTGTTAAGGAACATAACAATGTATTGCTATTTGCTAAATATCATGAAGCCATCGAGTGTTGTGAAGTTATTATCATATAGAGATTAAAGCTGCACCTATACAAAAGTATCAGATCAATTTAATTTCATTAGTTATGAAAATGGAAAGAGAAGATGGATGTCATTCTGTACAGTTTCAGCTGAAGGAGTTGTTTGCTATTTGTTTGTATTTGTTAGAAACATTGTACCTCCAAGTACTTCACTAATAGCACCACAGTACTGAAACACAGTACAAAATTCGATTCAAAAGTCACGCATCCATGCTATACTACTTGGAACTCACTGTTCCTCTAAGAATGGTTAAAACAAAAGAAAATATATGATATCATTTGGTTTTCCCTCAAACTATATAACTCAAGTTTCTACAGAGATTCAGGCCTGAAGATTTAGAAATTTGAAAGCATTCTTGATGTCACAGAGATCATTGATTAAACTCGGTTGAGGAAGCCACTGCAGGTTCCTTCTTCTTGGCGGCAGGGAAAAGGAGCAGGAGGATTAGCATAGTTATTAGTGGATTAGAATTAGAAGTAATTAGTATTGCTACTATTCATTTTATTATTTAAGAGCCTTTGCATGATCTTGGTAGTATTAAACCTATTTCTCAGTTTTGTCAATAGTCAGGTTAGAGTTGGGGATTTTTAATGATCGTTCATCATTTTTTCTGCAGAATAGGCTTGTGGCAGAGCATTTTAAGCTATCTGAACCTCGTTTTTTAGGGTTTTAGGTTTCCAGTAATTCAGTTTTCCATTTTTCTCCATTTTAACTCTTATCAATTATCAAAGCACATATTGCCTAATTGGCATCTGTATTATGAAAAGGACATATGAACAATAACCTATTATCACCTTGCGCATGCGTTCTGCAAGTTCAACATGTGCTGCTTTAACTTCATAATCATCCCCTGTTTTTGTCAGACCCTGTTGAAAAAGGAAGTGGTAGCGGAAGAACAATTAGTGTCAAATGGAGTAACCAAACAGATCTGCAACATATGTGCTTGAAAAGCTGAAAACTCTTCCAGTCAAAATTGATAGGTGGACCTAATACTAACCTTGGTGATAACTAAAAGGGATAAATCCATGCGATTCATAAGAAGATCGGAGATTGTGTTCTTGACATACTGAACTGCACCGGGAATATCTCTGTCTATCAACAGTTTGTTAAGACATTCAGTCACTAGGTTCTTGACGAGCAAACAATTGTCCCTTCGTACAGTTTCAATCCCTGTGAGCAGGAGAAATGAATAGAGTCCGTCAAAAAGTTTAAATAATATGGTCAGATGGGAAGAGTGATGACAAAAAAGAAGCAAGCTAAAGGATACAACAAATATTCAGCATGTCTCACCTTTTGTATCCATCTTGTCGAATTTATTTGGGTTTGTCCAATAAAGGCCAGCATATCTCTTTTTACTAATCAATAAATATGGATAGTAAACCTTCTCAAATTCTAACTTTATGGGCTGCACAAAGGAAAACATGATAATAAAATGATTTAAAAACGTAAAACATGAAGCCAGACAAAAAGCAATCAGCTGAGAAAAAGAAAGAAATATAGAGACAATAAACATGAAAAAAAAATGATTGCCAAAGTTACACCTATAAATGCATACATAAGAACTGATCTTCGACATAATTCAATCCAATACAAAAATTGATAAGTTTAGAAACAATTTTCAGCCACAAGAAACCCAACCAAAAACAAAAACTGGCACTGGAAGATACAACAAGATCAGTTCCACGGTGCACTATTAAAGTGCATTAAACTGTAGAATTTGATGACACAAAACATGACTATCTATTAATTTACAAGTAGAGAGAATATGGAAGATGGAAGTTCACAAACTGAACATTATAAATGAAAATTGGAAAATATTTTAATAGAGTAATTATGCTAAAGGCATTTGAGATAGCAATCACAAAACAAAAATTTATCACTAGAATTGTAACTTTGAGAAAATCTGATAGAAGTAATGCACATAATTCAGATCTTAATTTATGAGCTGTCTCTGGAGAGAACTGACAAATGAAAACCAGATGAAGAAGAATAATAAATGTACAAGCTAACATACCTTGATGAAAGTGCCACTAATATAATCAGCAGCCTCCCTACCCAACTCCATAGCTGCTTCCACTGAGGGCACACCAAATTGCACCATAACTGAATCTGTATCTCCATATATGATCTGTGACATTAAGATTTCATCATTTATTGAAATACAGAATCATGACCTCAAAAGAGATCTTGAAGAGGAATTATATGATGAAAAAATAGAGTATAATGTTGTCTTAATATAGAGATAATTCCCAGTAAAAAAATACTAAATCAGAATTGTATAACTTAATGTCCAGTAAATCATATCCAATTTTCTGGTAAAATGAATGCATTTCCCTATATAGCACCACTACAGTTACTTTACTTTTATCACTCATTACTTCTTTCTCGCATCAAAATTTTCAAGCAGCAACACTTTCCTCACCTTAGCTGTACCAACTTGGCATTGGCAATGAAGCAAATACAATTTTGTTGGAATAAACCTTCCAACTTGCAGTTTTCACTAATCTCGCATCAATTTGTCATACATTAACAACTTCAGGGTGTACCTTTCATTCTAATTAATATGTCAAAACCAGATTGGCCAAATTTCTGTAAAATATGTTAAATTTTGGCAATCCACCAACAACTAGTTATACTCAAAAGCAGCTAAACAACTACAAACTAACAAAACTATATGCAACAGGCGAAACTAAATTTATTCTTGAAAATCAACCAGATCTATTTTTAGGGGAAACACTTAGGTCCTCTCTTTTACAAATATACGAAACACTTGTTTAGACATCATCCTAGAAAATGCAGCATGTTTGAGAATGGACGACCTAAAGAATAGGGATTAAATTGAATTCGAAAGTGAGTTTATGTAAGCAACAATATAATACAGATAAATTGATCCGGGTAATCCTTGATAATCCTTGACGCTTGGCAACGGGTCCACATGAAATGAATAATATTTATCCTTCATATCATGTTCAATTGTTGATATAAGAGAGATTTGAAATGTATTAACCAATTCATATGGGCAACTGGGCAAGAAGCCAAGAACAGCACTGCACAAACTACTCGGTTAAAAGCAGTCGTCTTCATATAACAAGCTTCCACTACTGCTAGCATTCTATTCTATCATGCTAATGAAGAGGCTTAATAGCCAGAATAATCTTGGATGTACCTCAGCATTGTGTTCATAGCCCCCAAGCACAGTGAACTTTTCCTCCACGAGCTTCTTTGTGTGTTCAATCATTTGTCGACCTTTAGATTATAAAGAATGAGATCAAATTACAGTTTGAGAAATGCAACAATATTATTTCAAAGAACAGGCTGAAATTTTGCATCTATGTTTTAAACTCTTCAGGATTTATTACCATAGCTTGTAACACTGGAGGATATCTCTAAACAAGGTAGTTGACCAATTGTAGCTCCAGTAAAACCATACACAGAATTAGCACTTATCTGGAACAAAAAAAGGATCTCTTAGAACTTTCTAAACCTCATAATATATTTAGTGGCATAAATATGTAAAACAGATCATGTGAAATGGATAAAAATGGAGAAAAATTACCTTCAAAGCCAGTTGACGGCCATCTAGCACAGCTTTCACAAGAGGATCCTTAGCTTCCTAAAAACAAATCATACAGGTGGTTCATTTTCAGAAAACTTTTGTTTCATGAATAAGTCTGATTACATCCAAAGTGCACTTTATAAATATATAAACTAGGTACACCACAAGTCCATATCCCCACAGCAGTCCCATTCCCAGCTAGGATATTCAGATGATCTATCAAAGAATCAAACTGAAAGGTATGAACTTGTAAGGCATCTTCCGAGAAGGAAAACATTAAAGATAAAATCATCATCATAAAGACTAATCACATTTCAAGACATAATTTAATGCTGAATATATTATCAAACAGGGTATAAGTTTCAGACTGTTTCTTATTAGTTTTTTATCGTTCGCTGCCTCTGACAAGTTTACCAAAAAGACTAATCACATTTCTGTGATTTTCATGAGCCTACGTTGATTACACATGCACTAGCATTCCTTATCTTTGTATCTTTTTAAATGATTTGAGCATATTATTGACTTGTAACAATTAGCTTGAGAAAGACAACATGAACCTAAAAGTTGTCTTGAGATTATTTTATTGAATGGAGCAAAGTACCTACCTAGCAAATTTGAGAAAATTTTCCAATGTGGAATTAATGTATCTGAAACAGCTACACATGTTGCATAGCTGAATATGAGATAAATAAAACTAGAAAATTTTGGTTTAGATTAATATATTTAAGAATTAAGATATTACTCATGTACCTTCAAATCTGCCTTTGCCCTTTTACGAGCAGCCAAAAGTTCTTCAAGAATTTCTGGTAGGATCCCCTGAAATAGAACTGTTAAAAGGGTAGACTCAAAGATGAAATTTGCACATGCCATCATGATGATGATAAATAAGCGTAGGCATGCATAAACTACACACCTTCTGTAAACTTGATTTGACAAATGTTTCACCAGAAGGGGTTTTATTGATGCATTCAGGTGGCAGATTAAGTTTTCGGGCCTCTTCTGGAGTAACCTATCAATAGTCATTAGGACATTGGGAACATACTGGATTATAGAATGATATGATTTCAACCATCAAGGATATAGACTGAAAATCAAATTATATAAATGAAGGTAATTTGAAGATAAGGACACTTACCAGCGTACAGTAACACAAGTTGTATGCCATCATAATTGATGGATACAAAGATGCAAAATCAAGTGTTGCAATAGGCTTCTCGTAGTACCCTGCTCTGGCTTCCAAAACCTGCCAACAATACCTTTCTTGTAAGAAAATATTGCATTCCCAGCACATTGCACAATTCCTTTACATAAATAAAACAAATAAAAAAAAGGAATTTACGTACATAGAAGAAAAAGTGATAACTGCTGATTTTATATATGGCCAGAAAACATTTGCAACGGCAAATTAAGCTTCAAAGTCAATCCATCAACTATATCTCTTATCTTTTTATTTTCATTATAGCAGATATAAAATTCTAAGAAAGCTGAACTACATTCCATTCCATGTTTAAATCTTAGAAGCTATGAACGAGGGAGACAGAGAGTAAGAAGGGTAGTGAGACACTGAGAGTGTAAGCATAAGAACAAAACTTCCAATAACACAATCATAATTCATGAACTTGCTCAAAAAATGCCAAACACGTGATGAAAAAACAAAAGCAACACTAAGAGCAAATTCATAAGAAGGACAAATCCAGCAATATGAAAACCATGAAAACTATTGATAAAATCTTCAGAACATTGATAATGCCCTGTAATGGATATTGATAATGGCAACATAGATTCTGAAATATAACTTATTAGTATGAAATATATGAGAGGACCACCAATTTCAAGATAACACCTCTTAGACTGAGAAGTTTAACTAGATCAGACAATTCAGTGAAATGGCTTCAGTAAAGCAGATGAAGTAGCTGCCAAACTTACAGACTAGTCAATTAATTTTTTAGCCAACCAGCTTAAGAATTCCATATTGAAAATATGTACAAGATCCTAGAATACATCACTGGCCCAACATTATTGTTATTTAAGTCAATAGCTTTTGTATCCATAGATGTGTCACAAAAGAGCAACTTGTTGCATGAATATCCTTGTAAATTACACATCAACATGTAAAGATGATAAAAACTGCACTTACAGTTGCACCCTCATATGTTCCTCCCTGTTCAGATCCAGCCTGCTTCACATTTGGAATAACCATATTCTTTTGTCTTGCTTTCCTTAAAAGCTGAGACAACACCTGAATTGAAGCTTGAAATTAGATCAGCAGTCCATACTCCAATTACCAGCATAGGCAAAAACTGCAATTTTTCTAAAATAACCTTAATACTCTGCCCTCTGGAAAGTAGAAACGAGATGGGAACACCTGTGACTCGAGCCATCTCAACATAGTTATAAATGAACATCAACTTATCCAAAAGACGTTGTGGAAGGTATGCATCCTACAAAATTTGGTTCTCTCAGCAATAGTACAGGGAATGAAACTCGCAATTGATACAAAGGACGTTTCTAAGATCAAATAGTTGACAGAACAATAAAGCATGGCAAGCAAACAAGTTGACTCGATGATGCTATTGGTGGATCAGGAAAACTATGTTCACAAAATGGCCTTCATTGATACTTGAACTTGTTATGCAGAAAACAAAAGAATCAATCTGATATATAGCTATTATACAAGATGAATGTGCTGAGTATAAGATAAGCTCGTGTAGGTGCATAAATTTTTAAGAAAAGAATATAAAATACTTTGGTGAAAAATATGTCAATGCGTTCTGAAAAAGGATCCAAAACACTTTTACCTTTAAACAATACACAGCGAGGCGCCTCCTCGTTTCTGAATTTCCATTCTGAAGGTCAGATATAATTGAATGATGAACATCCTCTTTCTGCACATGCATAGAAAAGACCAATTGAGAAAATTTAAAATGTACTCACCCACAAGGTACAAGAAAAACTTGAGAAGTGAATGTGGTCCTGATTTTGATGTCAAATCATGCTTTTTTTTGCAGAAACTGGTGTTCAGGACTTTAAAAGGAGATTAGGATCTATATTCATAAGTTCAATATTGCAGTGTTACATCAATTTATGGATGCTCTAGATGGCTCCAGGCTCCAGGCTCCAGGCTCATGTGAAAACCAAGACAGAACAAATGCTTTAAATTGTTGTTCTAGATCTTATCCAGCTTAATACAACATTTATTCTCATATATAATCCTCCCACCGTCCACCATTTTCTTACCCACTTTGACCAGGCATGTGTCATAAGAAAATAGATTAATTTAAGGTGTATTGTGTATTGAATGGAGTTTGGGTCCCACTTGATTTATTGTATTTAATCGAGTTATGTGTATAAAGTAGAGGGCTTCACTTACCAAAAATGGAAAACAGAATCGGGTAGCAAATTCATGAACGGGTCAAAATGGCAAAATAGGTAACAAATTCGTGGACATAGGGAGTATTTATCTCCTTTGGAAATTGATCATTACAACAAAAATCTAAGCAATTTTCCAAGAGAAAACATGTCTCATGATGACATAACATCCTCTCTTTCATCTTCCTAAGGTTGTAAGTTACAAAATGTCATGTTAGTTTTCTAGATAACTACATTAATCCTGTCGCAGGACATGGTAACAGTGTTGTAAAAATCGATCGAGGCGTACACCTCGAGGCGCGCCTCGATTCGATTCATGTCAAAAACGCTCCGAGGCTATAGCCTCAATCGCATTCTGCGAGGCTTGCGCCTCAATTAAATAAGGCGTACGCCTCGAGGCTTAAAGGCGCTGAGGCGCATCGAGGCGCAATCGAAGCGTTTATACCATATTTTTCAAAATATAACATCTTTTGGGCTAAAATTAAAGGCCCAATCTTAATTATTTATTAAGCCCATAAACCCATCTTAAAATTAAATACTAAAACTAACAAGAAAAGAAACAAAACCCTAAAACTAATGTGAAAAAAAGAAAGCGCTCCTCTTCTGTTTCTGGCGCTCCTCTTCTGTTTCTGCCGCCAGCTTCTTTCTGCCCCATCTCCTCTTCTGATGATTTTTAGACTTTGTGGATGTTCTTTTATTATTGCATAATTTTTGTGAATTATTTTTTCGCCTTTTTACTGAGGCTTACGCCTCGATTCACAAAGGCAAAACGCCTCAAAAGCGCCTTAGGAACTTTACAACATTGCATGGTAATCCAGCAAATGCTTTCAAAGTATTTGGACACTTTTACATCTCAATAACATGGAAAACCACTACAAAATTATTCACGGCAAGGACCTCAAGATACTACTAGGAACTGAATTCTCAGGTCATGAGAAAGTCAGCAGAATGCCTCAGTACTTAAAATATATAGGAAAATAGAATGTTACAAAGGACGTGATTTAGTAAGAACTTAGAAGCTTTATATGCAAATCAGTAATAATAAATCAAAGATTATCTTGACCATTAAGTTACCTGCTCATTAAGAAAGTGTGCAGATACAGAATTTAAGGAATAAGAGCTTAACTTGTAATCTCTTTGCATAACCTGCACATAAGAGGATCAGAAAGTGGAAGCTCAAATAAAGATGTCACGTGGTGATAATAAAACTTCAACAAAATGATTAATCATTCCGAAATAGATTGAATATCATATGGAAAATTTGAAAACCTGTAGCAGATCAAATTGAACTCTCCCCTCAATTGTAACTTCTTTACTTTCCCTGGTCCCGTACTGTCTGCAGGTCAGGAAGCTTTAATAAATTAGTTAATTTAGCATAAATTTACAAACTATTATGGCTATTTTTATCTCAGAATTTCATTTTATAAATTAGATTCCTATAATGCTAATCCTCATAAAGATTGCATTGTACCATTATTAACAAGGAACATATTCCTACTACAGATATAAACTAAGTAGTATATGTAAGTAAGAAGGTAGCAAAGGGAGAAACTATTTTATGACCTTGATGAAAAAGTTGTATCTTTGATACGCACTCTGCTGTTTCGGATACGTCCAATTAAGGGAAATTCAGCTATCCCCAATACCTCAGCTCTCTGCTCAATAAATAACAAATAATAGAGTAAATATTCATTTCTTTAACAAAAAAAATATTTTTTTGGACCAGTCAGCAAGTCAAATATTTTTCCAATTGATTGGAATAATTACTAAGAGAATGTAAGAGAAGCAAAACAATGGAAATTCCCCAACCTGAATGAGGTATGGCAGATCAAATTTGCAAATGTTATAACCAATGATAATATCTGGGTCCACTTCACGAATGAGATCCTGCAATCAGAACAACAAAGATATACTTTTAAGTCCCAATGAATGGCACGTGAAAAATGAAAAGAAACTACAATTCCAAAGATTCTTGATAAAATTTTGTGATAATTTGTTAAATGTGTGAATGTCTTTTCTTTGGTCCTTTAGGCCTTTGGGAGTAGAAAATGAAAGATGGACCAGCTCCTACGTAACATCTAGAAGAATAATCAGCAAACAAGCGGAATTAAATGCAAAACAAAAGTAAAAGACAAACAATGCCCCATGTATCATGTTTCATGTTATCTAAGAAATTAGTGTTAATGCCTTTTGAGTACCTCTAGGCTCTATCAATTAAAGTGTAAATGCAAATAATAATAAGTAATAACATTAACAAATAAATAAATATATTAAACAAAATGGATACTCTCCGACGATAATATTTTTTCAGATATGTTCAAGAAAATTACCCTCCAAGCTAATAGAACTTCCTTTTCTGTGTCAAATGACATAACATCAACTCCAACAATAGGTGAACAAGACTTAAGGGTCATCACATTGCGAACTAATGGCTGGTCTTCTCCTTGCAAGGTTACTAGATTAGCTACCTAGAAATAACCAATGAAAAATAAAAGGTGAACATTAGAAAAAAGACTAAAATAAAGCAGCATACTCTAGCTTAATATATCATTACAAAATTAGTCTAAACCTGAATAACCGGGTCATGAGTGGGCTCAGGAAAATGGCCTTTCCTTCCAGCACACTCAATATCAAAACTTAGAATACGAAATGGAGCCATCTTCGAGAATTCTCCTTCAGGATTATGGCTTATCAAATCCGTATAGCTAAGCATTTGTTAAAGAACACAATCATTTGAACAAGATTATACCTGTTGAAAAGCAATGGATTCTAAACAAAATTTAATTTTCCTTGTAAGGATACAGACAATCAAACTCTAGTTGGCAGTAGGAGAAGCTTCTTCCCTTCTTATATTTTCCGCTAGGAATTTCTATCCAATTGCCCCCAACTATATTGCAGTCAATCATGAACCGGAGAGCAAAAAGCACATTACTTTCGTATGTCAAAAAATTCTTCATGCCCAACCCCTCAATTTGTATTCCTCTATCCAGGATACCTGCCCAAATATAATTAGAGACAAAAAGATATGATCTTGAAATTAAAATAACCTATCGTGTAAAACATCAAAAATATGATGTCAACAATTTAAATATCATCTGGTTCTTAAATACATAGAGCCCTCTTAACTACCAATCATTCAATAGCTGATTGCATGTCAAATTATAATTGAAATGCAAAAAATTTCATTATCATACCACGGCAGCTAGAGACCATTGTCGGCAGTGCTACTACAATTTTAAGAAAGGGCTGAGAATTCTGCTGTTGATAATACATGATGCTTCGTCTCTGTATGAGTTCAATGCGACAAACAAACTTTGGAACCTTACTGTTCCGGTTTGAATCTCTCATCCTACCCTGTAGCAACCAATCAATCAATGCATGAAAACCAAAAGTAAAAGTGATGTATGAGATAGATCAGATGAAACAAGAATTTCTCGTGAGTCGCAAAAGATAAAAGCATAGAGAAACTAAAAAGTACAATACCTCGAGGACTTGATGGAAACGGGAAATATCATCAGGTCCCATTCCGGGTGGGCAGTTAATATAAAAGTATGGTTCGAACCCATGTACATTACAGCACACACTGTGACCTGGCCACAAAGGTATACTCAGTAATAAAGTACTATTTTAATCTATAACCAAATGTAAATTTTCCATTACTCACTTGAGTTTCCAAGAAAACAACAGGAAATAATTACATGCAATGAAATATTAAGTTGCACAACAACATATATTTTGCCTCTAAAACACAAACCCTAAGACCACTCAATGAAAGCATCGACTTTGATCATTCTGCAGCGCGATTATTAACTAACTGTAACACCAAAAGCAGGCAAGTATCGTATTGTCTATGCAAAGTTCTCATCCTTCATACCCTAGGTTAAATTGTCAATTTTAGGTCTAGGATACTCTGATTTGACAGAAGGCAGACATCTGACTAGAATAAGGCTTTCTCCCATTTTTAATGCAATATTTGAAACAAGACAACTACGGCTTCATGTTCTTGACCTCTAAACCAACACTTTCATGATCCAGCCCAATGAAATATGCCTTGAATCAGGGGTGGAACCACAGTATAGCATGGCGCTCAATTTTTTTAAGAACCCATAATTATGTATAATTTTCTTTTAAGTACTCTTGATTATGTATAATATTTTTGAAGACCTATAGAGCTTGCCTGATTAGAAATTTTTGCAACACACAATGATCACAGATAAAGATTACCTTCTCTAGTTACACCGAAAATCCTAATAATGGCAGCCGCGCCATTCGAACTTGGTAACAATTCCCTGTTGCTCTCTCCAATGATATAATCGATCTCCAATTGTTGAAATACTACAAAGCAGACAAAAATTGTTAGTGGCAAAATATAAATTTATTTCCAGAACACACTGACGCACAAAAAAAGTCCATTTTCTCGCAGCTTAAGTATAACAAGCAAAAAGTAACACTGGAGATAGTTAGTGGCAAAATACAAAATCATTTCCCAGAAGAAAAAAATACAATCCAGTGAGCATCGGAATTACTGATGTTTTGAGACTGAGATTGGTAGGAATGTGAAAGCGGCGGACGCTTCCACTTAGCGAGGCGGTCGGCGAGGGAGCGGCGGTGGGAGTCCTCCTCCTCGATTTGGAGTAGGGTTTCCTCGAGGAATACGTCCTCGTCTAACTCCTCTTCCTCCGTCATTGCCCGGTGCTTCACTTGAGGAGATGGAGTTGCTGATAGTGGCGGCGGTGCCGCCCGTTTCCTGCTGTTGCCGGCGGAGCTCATAGTGGGGAAGGAGGCAGAGGGCTTTGAGAGGGAAACGTATGTCTAACTTCCCGCCAACTATGGTGTCACTTGTATTTTCATTTTATTTTTTCTAGTGTGTGAACGGGCACATTATAAGATAACTAACCCCACTATTTTGGCACATTTCGAAAATATTAAAAATTATATATTCAAAAAGATATGAACTCTATCATTTTTATTATTCTTACACTATTTTATATATTTTTCTTAATAATTGTGT
The DNA here is from genome assembly GCA_026898415.1 of Leonotis leonurus. Taxonomy (NCBI): domain Eukaryota; kingdom Viridiplantae; phylum Streptophyta; class Magnoliopsida; order Lamiales; family Lamiaceae; genus Leonotis; species Leonotis leonurus. The sequence goes on along the minus strand of JAPKLX010000058.1, from coordinate 26,338 downwards.
TGGAAAAAAAAAATGTCAAGTTAGTCGGACGGAGGGAATAAATTATTAATAAGATAAATAATTTTTAAATATATATTTTTAATTTTAACATTAATTTTAAAATATACAATTTTGATATTATTTAATATTTAACATGAATTTAATTTTATATAAAATCGAAATTGATATAGTAATATTTATGTGGCGTGGACATAAGTTGATGATTGTTAAATACGTATACTTTTGACATATTTTAAATTTTAACATAATTTTTAAATATTAAGTAAAATACATACATTTTGATCGTTACTCAATTTTCTATACAAGTTCAATTTTAATAAAAATCAAATATTACATGGCAATATATATATGATGTGGACATATGTTAATAAGTTTTAAATACATAACTTTTCACATATTTTTTATTTTTAATTTTAGAACTCAATATGATGTTATTTTAAGGATGCTTAATTTATAAATGTAGAAAAATAGTCCAAAAATTGTCGAAATGTCTTTAACGACAAGGGGCATGACCACCAGAGACGGCATGTACAATAACATGAATCAACGTTGAACAAAGAGAAGGGCCGACTAGAAAAGCTAACCATGCTAGTTGTCGGCGTAGTGACAATCAAATATAAAACAATCAAAATTGTCAATATACAAAACATTTTAAATAAAGAATTTAATATTATGATGAAGGTGACGAATGATTGTTTTATCAACTTATTGACATTTAAAATGATTCTCGATGAAATCATCAAATGCAGCAATTTCAAAGTGTTGGATTAAGAAATAATCCACAACAAAATATGAAAAAATTGTATGAAGGCTCCGAAGGAATATAGTTCATACATATTTTTCGAACTCCTGATATTTTAGTCTCGCATTTTCTCAGTATATCTCCTGCAAAATAAGTTCGAATAAAATGGTCGAGTTATCCGGTGAGAGACTCTGACGCTCAAGTCAGCTTAAAGTAGACTCAAAATATGCAATAATACAAAAAATATGTTGAGAATTCAAGTGTGCTAGAGTGTGCATGAAATAAATGAATGTGATACATATAGTTAAGTATATAAAGGGTAAACATGTAATACAATGAGAAATAATCGTCTTACTGTCAATAGTACTACCTTAATATCATCTCCAATGAGAGTAAGCCATGTCATGGTGGTCCTCAAATATCATCAAAGAATATCTATATGTGAGGTGGTTAATCTACACATGTATCTGCTATGGTCCTCACAAGGTGTCAGGTAGGAAAGGTGACGGAACCCGGAAGAGGGGCTCACAAATCTGCATGATCCACATGTTTAATACATTTATAAAACTTGCAATTCTAAACACATAAATTGTGTATGTCAATAAAAAAAATGGAAAATTGATCCTATTGGAATTGTGGTTGGTCATGGATGTTTGACATGATGTTGATATAACATTAAGTGGTTGGTCATGGATGTTTGACCGTATGTTTGAGTAACATAACATTTAATTTAATATAATTAAAAGTTGTAAGATCGATCTACGGTTCATGTAGATGATCATGGTATATTCACATTCTCTAAACTGATTCCTGATGAGTGAGAAATAGTGGATTGAAGTTGCCACTTGTTATGGAGTTATAGGTTGAACTTGGGTTTGGTTTGGGCCAACCCAAAAGATCTTGTTGGACCAATTGTTTGGGGCCCAACAGATGTGACCCAATTAAGTTGGGCTTGCACGTGGATAAGGGGATGTCTAGATACATTCTCGAGTTGCATCGAGTGGATGAATGTGTTTAGATTCATCCAAGTTGGTTGTAACTCTCGTAACAGCCACTGATGTCTTGATGACACTTAATGCGACATTGATTTCAGCATCAAGTCAGTTGTAACTCATGTAATTGCTACAGCTGTCTTGATGACATTCAAGCCGACATTGATTCCAACATTAACTCTAGGAGTGAGAGTTTTCTATAAATATGATGCATTGTCTTTGCATAAAAAAGTGTTTTAGAAATTTTGGAGAGTTTGAGAATTTTTGAAGAAAACCTTGCAAAATATAAAACTTTAATTTGCATTTCATACATTGTTGCGTCAACATTATCGAGAGCTCAGTCCTTGCCACATTCCAGTTCGTCGGAGCTCGGTGGTTTTGTGGTGCTACTACTATCGAGACGAAGTCGTTTTATCATTGGGGATGACACGCCAGATCCGAGAGCACTATTGAGGCGTATCTCGTCTTGCGGATAGATGACTCCTCGACTGGTCTATTTTGACGAGATATTGTTTCCGTTTGTAGGAGGTTCTCAGATTGTTATAATTTTGACTTAATAACTTTTGAGACCTAATACCCTAAATTTGGAGATGTTGGCTACTGTTTCCACTGATTCCAGAATTGTTGTGTGTTTAGCTCGTTTTTGGTGTGTTTTTAGTTCATGTTTAGTTGTGTTTAGTTTTTAGTTTGATTTGATTTTGCGTCTCTTTAGTTCGTGTTTACGCCGATTTTATTGTACTTGTGTTGCATGTAGGATGACAAGAAGAGGAGTTGATCAAAGCTTAAATGATGTCGGAAATACTGAAAATGCTAAGCCAAACAAAGCCAAGGAAAATCGGACGGGATCTTGCTAGGAGTTACGGGCAAAAGACGAGAGGAGAAAGAACGCGAGAGCATAGCATACACAAAATTGTTGCGTTTTGCGCAACAATTTTGTTTTAACTCGTTCTCCTTCGTTACAACTCCGAATTTGGATCTGTCTACGGCTATGGATTCCTATCGAGACGAGCTTCAATTCTGTGTTTTAAAAAATTTCTGATTTTGCACAGGCCAGCGGTCGCTGGGCCTGTGCTGCAGCAGCGGACAGAGGCTCATAACCAGCGACCGTTGGCTTCCCAGCAGCCGCTGGCTGACAGTTATTGGCTCGTTTTTAAAGCCTTTTCCAGGCCATTTGAAGGGGAACTCCCATCCCCAACTCTTGTACTCGAAACATTGCTCTCAAAACACTAGTTTTACTTTCTTTTCTAGGGTAGATTAGTAGATTACTTAGGATGAAGGATTGATGGCGAGTTTGACTCTCAATCCGAGACTCAATCTTTATAAGCATGTTTAATTCTTATTTTGATTGTCCTATGGATTGATTGTCTTCCTCTCCCTAGGTTTAGAATCTCTTTTAATTCTTTATTGATTGATCTTCGATTCGTGTTTTTTGATTTAATTTGTGCTTGTTTAATTGAAACGCTTGATCATCGTTTTGATTTATCATTATTGGTTTATATCGAGAGATGATTCCAATTTAGACTTAGGGTTAAATCAAACAATGATTCCAAATCGGGAACGTATGAATCATATTTGTGGTTGTTATTGATTTTCCTATGGTGTAATTTGAATACGTAAGTTAGAATTATAGTTTAATTGTATAATACGAAATTTAGTGATTAAGAAACTTTATGAAGTCATTAATTAGCTTTAGATCATTGTTTGTAGTTGAGGAACTCCTATTAGGGTAATCTAATGCGAGAGTTTTGATTGTTGTCTAATTGAGAACACGTAAGTGATTAGTTAGACTAACTTTTAGGAAGTCCTTGATTTACGAACAATAGCATGAGTAGAGGAGCATGATTTAATTAATTGTAGGTTTTCTGAATTCTAGGCCCTTCAATCCCGAATCCACCTTTTTTTTATTTTGTTTATTGTTTTCATTTTATTTCTTGTTCATCTCCTTTATCTTTGTTAGAGTGTTTAGGATTTCCATTTTCTTGTCTTAATAATACTTAGGATTAGAGCGGCCCTGTTAAGCTTTCCATCGAGATCCGACCGGGGTTAGCTTGTTGCATGCAATCGACCTCGTAATAATTTGCGAGAACCTAGAGTACACACTTTAGACTAAACATTGCGTTCACACCTACTTCTGCTGCTACCTCCTCGATGTCCTCAATGTCACAGGAAACTGTTGGCATGACAACTTCATCAATATTTTTCCACACTGTTGGTACGTCCACATTGGCGAACCTTGTTGGTTTGACACCAACGTCAATATTTCTGATCATTGTTGGTGTGACAACTCTATCAACAGTTGTTGCAAATTTTTCTAGAATTATCCCATTTTGGGCGTTTGATGGATCCATATCTAATGGAGTTGTTGGGACCACATGTGGTGGTTCCCTTGGATCTTTGATTGGATCGAGTAATGGTTCCACATTTTGTGGTTCTATTGGATCCATACTTAGATTCGGTGTTGGAGCACTCGGCCTCAAGTGTTGGAGTCGTTGGACTAAACACTGTCAGAGTGACAATCTTGTAGACATTGCCAAAAAAAATTTGGTTCGACAATTATTGCGACTCTGTCCAGCGTTAACCCGGTTGGGTCGTTTGGTGAATCCACTTTGAGTGGCACCGTTGGTTCCACATGTGGTGGTTCCATTAGATTCTATTTTGGATCAAGTGTTGGTTCCACAGTTGTTGGTTCCATAGGATCCTTGGTTGGATCAAGTGATTGTTCCATAGTAGGTGGTTCCATTGGATGCTTGTTTGGATCAAGTGATGGTTGCACGTTTGGTGGATCCGTTAGATCCTTGTTTGGATCAAGTGTTGGAGCTTGTTTGCTCAACACAGTGGGCACAACAATATCACCAACATTGTTGAACGTTGTTGGTTCAGCAACTTCGTCAATTGTTGTTGCAATTACTGGCAACACTGTTGTTGTCGCAGCCGCTGCCACTGATGGCAACATTGTTTTTTAACACTGTTAGTGTCATTGTTGGCAACATTGTTATTGCCACTTTGACTGCCACTAGTGGCAACACTGTTGTTATCACAGTTGGTAACTATGTTGCTGCCACTGTCACTGCCATTGTTATTGCAGATGTCAGCATGTCTTCGACAGTGTCGTTCATCATTGATGCCACAACCTCAACTTTTCATGTGACTAGGTTCAATGAAAATCCTTCGGGGTTGAACGACGTTAAGTGACATCGTGGATTCCACCTTGAGTGGTTCCGTTGGGTCCATGTTTGGATCCGGTGATGGTGCTTTCAGGCTCAACATGAATGTTGGATTCATGATTGGATCCGGTGTTGGAGCATTCGGGCTCAACACGAGTGGCTCCCATGTGGGGTTAGATCAGTGCCAAGGATGAAGCCTCCAGCCAAAAATCCGCCGAAGTTCGGGGAAACTGACTTCAATAAATGGCAGCGTAAGTTTCATAAGGGAAGACGAGTTAAACATGCCTAGTACACAAGATCTAAAGTCGAAGGGCTTGATCGATGTGAATGCTAATTCATTGAAGAGAAGTGGTCCCTCAATGAAGCATGCTTGCCCTAGTGCCAATGAAAAAGGTAAAGGGAAGAAACGATTGACGCTAAAGTTTGACGACAATTGTTGTAAATTTGACTACATGTCAAAGGATTGTTGTGAACCTAAGGTCAACACCTCCAACATTCTCGATAAGGAGTTCAGCAAGTTTGATGAAGGTGATCTAGTTGTCGTAGTCACCGAGGAGGTCAACTACGTGTAAAACCAAGATGATTGGTTTATCGACATCGGTGCAACTGCACACGTGTGTGCCGATAGGAACAAGTTCCTAACGTATAAGGCTGTTGAGAGGAGGAAGCTCAACATGGGAAACCAAGCCTCATCCAAGGTTGTCGGAGTTGGAGATGTGATCCTCAATATGTCATTTGACATCTCGATCACATTGAAGGATGTGTTGCATTTCTCAGACATCTGCAAGAACTTGGTCTCGGGCTCTATACTAGTTAACAAGGGTTTTAGACAAGTATTTGAGTCAGACAAGTTTATTTTGACTAAGTATGGGAAGTTCTTTGGTAAAGGATATCTAACCGGGGGTCTTTTCAAACAAAGTGTATTGGATGTGCGTTGTGTACCTAAACATTTGGATGTTACTAAAAATGGTACAACTTTCTCGTATCTGACCGAGTGCTCAGATTATGACATTGTAGATTAGGTCATGTGAACCTATATGCTATAAAAAGACTAGTAAACTTGAATTTACTAGAGATAAATGAAGTTAATACTCAAAACAAATGTGAAATGTGTTGAGGCGAAAATAACTAAGTTACCGTTTCATTTGGTAAAAAGAAGCACGAAACCTCTTGAGTTAATTCACACTAATGTGTGTGATTTAAAGTTTGTGCAAACTAGATGTGGTAAGAAGTACTTTATCACCTTCATTGATGATTGCACAATGTGTTGTTATCTTTACCTTCTAAGAAGTAAAGATGAGGCTATTGAAGCTTTAAGAACTTCAAAATCGAAGCCAAAAATCAATTAAGCTGTCGAATTAAGATGGTTCGAAGTGATAAAGGGGGAGAATATGTAGCTCCGTTTGAGGAATTATGCAACGAGAGTGGTATAATTTATCAAACGACGGCTCCTTACTCATCTCAATCAAACGGTGTAGCGGAACGCAATAATCGAACTCTTAAGGAGATGATGAATGCTTTATTGATTAGTTCAGGGTTGCCCCAAAACACGTGGGGGGAAGTTTTCTTGACAGCCAACAATATACTGAACAAGATTCCACTTAAGGGTAAAGATGTTACTCCTTATGAGTTGTGGAAAGGAAGAAAGCACTCGTACAAATATCTTAATGTGTGGGGGTATTTGGCCCTAAAATGGTTGATTGTGTCTTTATTGGGTATGCACTAAACAGTAGCGCCTATCGATTTGTTATGCATAAGTCAGAAGTACTGATATGACTGTGGGAACAACAATTGAATCAAGGAATGCAGTATTCTTTGAAAATGTTTATCCTTGTAAACATAAGAATAAAAGTGAAGTCAATATTAGCAAAAGAATTGAAGATGAAACCACGAGTTCTAAATCAGTGGATGAAGCACCAAAGTCGCGTAAACGACAAAGGTCTTATCCGGATGATATAGAACCGAGACGTGGTAGTAGAGTTAGGACCCAAAAGTCTTTTGGTTCTGACTATGTATCGTTTATGTTGGATGCAGACCAACAACGATTAAAGCCACTTTCTCCAGATCTGATGGGGAGCTCTGGAGAGAAGTTGTGCAAAGTGAAATTGATTCCATTTTGCAAAACCACACTTGGGTGTTGGTTGATTTTCCACAAGGTTGTAAGCCCTTAAGATGCAAGTGGATCCTTAATAAAAAATATAAATTGGTGGATCAATTGATAAATACAAGGCTCGTTTAGTAGTCAAAGACTTTAATCAAAGAGAAGAGTACGATTTTTTTGATACCTATTTACTAGTAACGAGAATTACTTCCATTAGGTTGCTTCTAGCGATTGTTTTGCACAATCTTGAGATTCACCAAATAGATGTAAAGACTGCATTTCTAAATGGTGATCTTGAGGACGAAATCTATATGGAGCAACCTGAGGGGTTTGTAGTACCTGGTCAAGAGAAAAAGGTATGCAAACTAGTTATGTCTCTAAATGGATTGAAACAAGCGCCATTACAATGACACTTAAAATTTGATGACATGATGTCATAAAATGGGTTTAAGATAAACGGGTGTGATAAATGTGTTTACATTAAGAACTCGGTTATCGGATTGTTGTAGTGTGTCTATACGTAGACGACATATTAATCTTGGGTAGTAATATACGAGTGATTAACGACACTAAGGTCATGTTAAAAAGAAATTTTGACATGAAAGATATAAGGGTAGCTGATGTGATACTTTGAATGAAAATTCTAAGGAGATCAGATGGGATCAGTTTGACACAATCTCACTATGTACAGAAAGTGCTCAAGAAGTTTAACGCTTATGATAGCATGCCGGCTAAGACCCCTATAGAACTCGATGTTCGTTGAGCAAGAACCAATGTGAGTCGGTCGCTCAAGAAGACTATGACAGGGTGATTGGGTGCTTGATGCATCTTACAAATTGCACTCGACCTAACATAGCATGTGTCGTGAACAAATTGAGTCGATACATGATTAATCCAAGCAAGGAGCATTGGAAAGGTCTTGTGAGAGTATTGAGATACCTAAAGTATACTCAATATCATGGGTTAAAATTTGGTAGATACCCCCCGGTACTTGAAGGGTACTGCGATGCTAACTGATATCCGACACAAAAGATTCACTTTCGACAAGTGGATATGTGTTTACGATTGGGGGTAGAGTTGTCTCGTGGAGGTCCACGAAACAAACATGTATAGCCCGATCCACCATGGAATCAGAGTTCATAGCTTTAGATAAAGCTGGTAAAGAAATCGAGTGACTAAGAAACTTTCTAGAAGACATTCCATGTTGGTCGAAGCCAGTGCCTCCAGTGATAATTCACTGTAATAGTCAAGCTGCTATCAGGAGGGCTAAAAATGGTTTGTATAACGGTAAGACTCGACATAATACCGTGAGACATTTGATCACAACTAAGATTATCGCAGTTGACTATGTAAAGTGATTGGATAATCTAGCGAATCCGCTAACCAAAGGGTTAAATCAAAATCAAATGTTTAAATTGCTAGAAGGAATAGGGCTAAAATCCACAACGTAAAGAATTGTCATAGTGGTAACCCAACCATGATGACCGGAGATTCCAAGAACTTGGTTTAATGGAAAAACTAAGCTATGAGAGTTCGTGGGAAAACACTCTTATATATATCCACTCCTTGAAGAGCAAATTGAGTGTTGAAAGTGATAGAACCTGTATGAGGGGCTCATAAATTCGCAGGATCCACATGTTAAATTAATCACATGAATAATTAATTCTTATAAAATTAATACCGCATAGGAGAATATAAATGCGGAATAAATAAATTTATACCTTCTCCTTTGATACTCGTCCGCTTCTAGAGAAACGATTTGAATCGTTAACAAGAACAACAATGCACACCGTTGGAATTCTTCTCTTGATCTCCCTCGATCCAACCTTGGAAACTTCTAGCTTATTCCCAATCTATATACTAGAATATCGTGTGGACGAATCTATCTAGTAATTAATGAGAAAAGAAGAAGGAAAATTGGAGCTTTGAATACTCCATTATTTTCAAAAATTTAGAGAATAAATTATCTAGTGTTGGCAGAAAATTCCTAGTATATGGGGATGAAATTGCCGGCCATAATGTCACCTTTTTATAGTATTTTGGGCTAGGTTACAGTTTTTAAGGTGAATGGATAAGATCCCAAATAATTGAACTAATATCCCACTTTAATCTCCAACAGTTTTCATCTATTATTCAGATTCAAATTTGAATAATTCAAATTTTGGCTTGGTCAAATCCAGAATTTAATTAAATTAATTTCCAAGTCACTTTTGGGCCCAATTAAATTTAATTAATTGGTTGGTCCAACATAGACTTAAATTAATTTGACCTCAAATTAATTACTCTATGGAAATGCAATAAAGTGTAATTGTGTTATAAATATTTATCGACTCCACTATATGATAAATATTGAACTCATCTTGATTCATTCGAATTACGGATGTAACCCTCTTGTCATTAATTATTTCCCGCGTTTAAGATTTACTAAATCCATTAATTAATTGAGTTTCCTGACAACTCACAATTAATTAATATATTTATTCGTGAGTGATCCAGTTCATACCTTAATTATTACATACAGAATAAATTCCAACCGGTTGGGTTTCTTATGCAATAAACTTTTCTGAACGCCTCACAAAAATTTATTCAACTCGTGTTAATCGAGACGCGATTTTGCACGACTGACAATCGAACACTTCTAGTTAAGTCAATCACTACTCGTAGTACCTGCTAGCGCAGCTATGCAATAGAAGGAAAGGAGCCTAATAAAAAAAGGCTCGCGCTAGGCGCTTACCTTTTTTGGTTGAGTCGTATCTTGTTGGGTGGGATCGATAGAAAGAAAGGACGGGTGGCGCATGGTACTTCTCGACCCTGTCTCCGAGGGACAGTTGAACGGGAGCATTTGAATCTCACATATCGATTAGCAGCTCAGTCTGGTCGCTCGGGCCGTTGTACCTTTTGGTTTAATTCGATACTACGAGCAAAACCTCGCCGTGACCTTCTCTTGAATTCTCAAAACTTCTGTCGCTCCATCCCCCCAGGGGCAGAGAACCCGTTGCTGTCTCGGTTGTGCTACCGGAAGCTCAGGGGAAGTCGGAATAGGAGAGCACTCATCTCGCCCAAGACATCACTATTTAAGGTTACGAAAACCCCACAGCATAAATGAATCAAAGCAGCGTATAATCAACCGCTTATACTAATGTCATCGTCACAGATTAAGAAATGAACTAATTTTTGAGACCTCGTTCTAAGTATCAGCACGTAGAACTTATCTCACTGTGAAACCTCTCAATATGTATAAGCAAAATATGTGTATCAACTTATACATACCGACATCATTATGCGGGCTAATGTCAACTCTCGCATCAAATGATACTGCAACCTTTACCAACTAGACTGCCCAAGTCTGTCTAGACTGTGATTTTATACTACAAAGAATCCGACTGTGTTACCTTCTGTGATCATCGATCCACCACATAGTCTACAACTGTAGTAAATGGACTTGTTAATAATAATAAATAACAAACCAATGATAGAAACATTTATTCTCATTTAAATGGAATTGAAAACAGGTTTGATACATTGTCTAAGTATAAAATATTTTTTGAGGTGTACAAACCCAAACATAAAGCTTGTCTAGTGGTGAGGTTAAGTCTATGACTTTTAATGATTCTTTTGAGTATGGCAAGATACTCGGTGAAGAATTACATATGTAAGTGTGAAGTGAGGGCTGCTTCATGTATAAACACTTATGAATCCAAAGGGGTATCTAGGGCCCGAAATGGACACAAAACGTGAGAACGGATGTGGTTGAGGTGTTTAAGTGTTAGCATCATTGTCTCGGTGCACGCCGTGGAAGAATAGTTCAAAGCATCACGCTACTAATCCGTTCTAAACCAAATTAAACGAATCCAAAAAACCAAACCAAACCAAACCGATATATTAAATTTGGTTTGGTTATTTTGATTTTTTGGTTTGGTTTGGTTTTATTTTTTGATCCGAATTTTCATTTGGTTTGGTTCGGATTCATACAACACCAAACCAAAAAACCCGAAAATGCAAATTATTTTATTTGTATTATAATATATTTTTATTTTTATTAAATAAATTTATTTTATCATATATATTTTTATTTTCTTTTTAATTATATCTTATCTTATATTTCAAAATATTAAATATTACATAGGAAATTAAATGTAATACTACTTCAATATTTTTTTTAGATTTACAACAAATAGAATTATAATATTCAATAAATTATGTAACAATTATTATTCTTTGGAACTTGAAAATATTTAAGTTACATTTACGATTTTTTTTTATAAATTTTAATTTTAAACTTTTTAAAGTTAAAACTTACATTTTTTAGTACATAAAAAGTATTAAATGTATATGATTAGATTTTAATAATTAATTATTCTTAAAATTGAATGAAATTAGTTACTAAATAAAATATTTGAATAAACCAACTAACCCGAACCAAATCGAAAGAAATTTGGTAATTTTGGTTTGGTTTGGTTATTTTTTTCAATCCGAATTATAATTTGGTTTAGTTCAATTTTTGGCAAAACCGAACCAAATACCCGAATGCTCACTCCTAATTAGGGCTGCAAACGAGTCGAGCTACTTGGGACTTACTCGGTGCTCGATTCGGTAAAAGCTCGTTCGAGCTCGAACTCGTTAACAAATGAGCCGAACTCGAGCCTAAAATCGAGCTCGACTAAATTAACGAGCCGAACTCGAGCAGTATGGTATTTGACTCGTTTTGCTCTCGAACATGTTCGGCTCGTATATTAATCGAGCCTGTTCGCGAACAGATTCGCGAACTCTTAATCGAACCTCTAATCGAGCCTGTAAACGAGCTTTAACATTTTTGTGTAAGAAATTGTAGATAAGAGGATTTGAACTATTGTCAATGAGTTAAAATTAATTTCATTTTAGTTTATGTTCATTTGAAATGTTAAAAGAATATATGTTTAAATCATATATTTTGGAACGAGCTCGAACTCGAGCTTTTCACGAGCCAAATTCGAGCTCAAGTCCGAACCGGACACGAGCCGAACTCGAGCTGAATTCAAGCTCAAATATTTTATCTCGAGCCGAGCTTGAGCACGAATTTAAAGTTCGACTCAAACTCGAACTCGAGCCCGAACATGTAAAATATTAAATGAGCTGAACCCGAGCAGACCACTACTCGGCTCAGCTCGGCTCGTTTGCAGCCCTACTCCTAATCCACGGTGGTGGCGACTCGGTGGAAGGCCGCTGCTACTGGAGAAGGCATGCTCTAAGTAGGGAAACAGGCCAACATCCAATTGCATGATTTTTGCAGACTTAGTGATGGCGACAAAAGTCACGACGACAGTGAAATTTTTTAAAAGAGAGATGTGAACGAGAGAAGACAGTGAGAGAGAGCATTTCATAAGCTGAAAATTTTAAATTTTGTAATTTTGAGTTTTCCCAAATCGAGTTATTTGTTTCAATTAGAGAGAAGATGAGAAGAAAGATGAGAGAAGAATAAATTACCTGATGATAGGAAGGTGGTGATCGCGACGAGTTTTCGCCGAAGAAGAAAGGAATTCTTAATGTTTCCGATTTTGGGTAGAAATTGAAAGATGGAAGAAGTGAGAACCATTGTAGGGAGATGAGTAGGTATAACTTTCATCTTGATCTATAACTTTTCTAAGCACTCTAATTATGTTCATTCTATTCAATAGAATTAGTATTGTGAGGGGGTGTTTGGTTTGGTGGATGAGATAGATTAGATTGATAGGATAAGGGATGATGAAATTATTTGAATTATATAATCATGTGTCTTTGTTTGATTGATTATAATGTTTGATAAATTATGTGATTATAATTAAAATATAGAAAAATACATAAATTGCCCTGTATATAGATATCCAAATTGAATCGAATATCCAAATTGCTCACCTCTATTTAGGGGTGAACAAATGGTTCAGTTCGGCTAAAATCGAACCAAAACTCTAGAACCAAATAAATTGAATTATTCATAAACTAAAATCAATCCGACCAATATAATTACAAAAGCAGCGATTCAAATCGAAACTTAAAATTCGGTTCCAGTTCGATACTCAGTTAACCGAAATTCTAACTATATATTTTTTAAATAAAAATTATTGTAATTTGCACTTGAAAATAGATGATCAAATTATTATAATATGGAACAAACATGAAAATTAATTAATTCAAACACTTCAAAATTTCAAGTTTACTCCTTCAGAATTTATGTGTTTTGTTTACTTTTCTTATGAATATATGTTAGTTTTATGTTAATTATTTATGAAGTTTGTTAAATCTGTAAATAAGATTTTATAGTAAATAGTAATTACATTTAAATACTTTATTTATTTGTAATAAAATAATTAATATATAATAAAATTCGGTTGGTTTGATTGGAAATCAAACCGTTTTATTAAAAAGTCGAACCGATTGAAAAGAAGAAAAATAAGATTTTCCAAAATTAAAACCTAATCAAATCTAAATCTTATAAACCAATCCAAACTCACGATTGCGAATATCAATAGTTCAATTTAGTTTCTCGGTTTAATTCGGTTGTTGCTCACGGCTGCCCCAAGTCACTGACTTGACTTCTTTCGTCACTTGAAACCCGTATTCACATATTCTTCCGTAGAGAGAAAAACAACAAAGTAATTCCTTCTTGGGGGATAAATTTGAAGACGTACGTAATGCCGCGCAGTATATCCAGGTCGCCGTCGTATTCGCGGCGCCGGTACTCCCGCTCTCGTTCGCCGGCGGTGACTCACCGCAACTCCTCTCGTCGGGACCGTGCTCGTTCCCCTCACAGCAGGTGCCTTTATCAATCCATTCCGCTGACTACTTCAGTTCTTTTTTCTTTATGCCGTGGTTTGCTGCGATTTTTATTCTGTCATTGCATTGTTTATCACTGGCTGCAATTTGAATCCTTCCTTGTGTATACTGACATATCAATTTGACAATTCATGGGCTGAATTGCACGAATTTTGGCTGATAATCTCATTTATTGAAGCGATTGATTCAATATCAGAATAAGTCTCTAGTTTTTATAGGTTTGATTGTGGTGATTTTTTAATTATATGTGTGTAGGGCTGAACTTGAGTATTTAGTTTGCGATGCAAAAAAATGCACTTTTAGTTATTTATTATTGGATGATGTCTCTATTTCTGTAAAGGGGGAACTGTAATTATGTAGAAAATGAAAATTTTGTTCCTTCCATTATGAACTCAAACAAGCTTGATTCAACATCAGAACGTTGCATTCCGCACCTAGTCTTAAGCGAAATATATGTATGAGGTTGAATTTGAACTTCTAGTGTGGGACTGAAACTTTTTTTGTTTTTTATTGATGATGCCTCTGTGTTTTTAAACGAGGAATTTTAATTAATGCAGATAATGAATATTATTATGTCTTCCTTTTGTGAACTTAAACAAGCTTGTTCGTGCATTAGGTTAGGTTGTAATCTGCTTAGAAATGGATAATAGCAACACTGTTCCAGGCACAAATTTTAAATGTTAACCAGTTTACTGACTTCAAATAATTTAGGATATGAAAAAAAGATAGTAAGAACAAAATTTGACATCAAACGTCCTTGGCCGGCGCAAAATTTCAAAATGGTATAGGCTCAAGTAGAAAATTTATGTCTGTAATTACTGTATGTGATGCGTCACAGGCGAAGAAGTCCCGGCACACCCAGACGAAGAAGAAGTCGCTCTCCAGCTGTGAGGCATCGCAAAAGTCGTTCCCCAACGCCAAGGCGTCATAGGAGACGTAGAAGCCGTAGTTCTTCTTTGTCTCCTTCACCTAAATCTCGTAGTCCAAGTTCAACGTCAACTGAGCATAAGCATGCCAATGAAAAATTGAAAAAGGAAGAAGAAGAAAGGAAAAGGTAATGCATCATTATATTTCTTCTTGTGTTGATGAGTATTATATCTTGAATCCAAGTTTTATAATGAATAGAAATATATAATATTCCTTGGATTCTTTCTATTGCATCAGAGAGTTAAATGGTTTAATGTGAATGTTCTGGTCAGGTTCACTTAATACTGAATTTGCCTCTCTATTTTGAGAAAAATTACTTCTAATCACATATCATAATTTGGCATTTGTTTTCACTTTGTCACTTACCAAGCGATGTTTTAAAAAGGAGCAAAAAATTATATTGGTAAAGGCATTGATTCCTTCTGAGAAAGCTCTGTAAGTTAATGATTAAGTACCTCTTTTAGACTACAGCAGGAGGCAGAGCTCAAACAATTAGAAGAAGAGACTGCAAGAAGGTTGGAGGAGGAAATTCGTAAACGAGTCGAGGAGAAATTGGCTTCTGAAGAAGTCAGGTTAGAAATTGAAAGACAAATAGAAGAAGCCCAGAAGAAATTGTTCGATGATGTTGAAGCACAACTTCAAAGAGAAAAGGAAGCTGCCCTTGCTGAAGCAAGGGCAAAAGAAGTAAGTCCTCGAGATGCCAATACTTTTCTTTTTGCATTATCCAATCATGTGGTCTTCCAACATACAGCCTACATTGCTCAATGTGTGAAGTGATTCAACTGATAGTATATTTGTGACACCTGTCTCATCATCCCATTCTTCTTGGTAAACTTAGTTTTTTGTCATTTCTCTAATTGTCTCAAGGTCTTAATAAATTAACTAGAAGAACAAATGCCAGTCATTTACTTTTCGGGTCACTAAATTACAGGAACTTTGCAACAATTTCCGAATTTTCAACTTTGAATGTTCTATTATTTTCCATGTACTTTAACATTTGTTCAATTTCACCATGATTTTGCAAAAACCAAATTCGTGCTGAATTTTTATTTCTTATTCCTTAAACTTAAAAAATATCTTGAAAAAGTATTTAATTCAAAGGGTTAGCTTAACTCCCTTCGAATACACAAGGTTTTCAAACTTTCTCGTTTATTGAATGACTTTTAATTTTCTAGAGAAACTTAACGTTTTGGCTTCTTTCTAATTTCTCTTGACCTTATAATTGACTAAAAATACACAACCTTTTGGATTCTTCCCATTTTCTCTCATGTTTTAAGGGTATGTTCAGGAATATTTAAGAATAAAACGATGTATTTTGATTAAATTTAGTTCAAATATTTTCATTTATCAGAATATTTACCTACATTGGCAGTTTAATGATCCAACTTAGCTTCAATTTTGGACAAAAATACAACCATTTGATAAATTAAAAAGAATAAAAAATGTTGTGTATTTTATGGAAAATTAAAAGATCATCGGAGATATTGAAAATAATTCAAAGCGTTATGTATTTTCTGTTCTGGGATAATTATGCAATGAACAAGAAATTCTAAAAACGTTTTGTATTTTACGGGAATTAACCCTGATTAAATATATTAGTTTGAATTAGTTTGTATTTTGATGTTATAGTGTTCTTCTCTACTGCAATTTACTAAATTGACATGTGAAAACCAATTTGGAAGTTTTGCAAAATCATGGTAAAACTGAAAAAATGATCATGGAAAACTGAACGATCATTCAAAGTTCAAGGAAAATTTTGAAATAGGTGCCAAGTTTGTGTATTTTAGTATAAACAACCCTTCCAATTTTCATTGTTTACGACCATAATCTGATCTAGAAAGTTTCAGTTGCTTTGTGGTGTTTCCTGTGATTTATGTAGACATCTAAAATGTTGATTGCGCTCTGACATGTATCTGATTCATTATCTATCTAATCAAAATATCGATGATCATGCCGACAGGAACAAGCTCGCAGGGAGAGAGAAGAGCTTGATAAGATGCTCGAAGAGAACCAAAGGAGGGTAGAAGAGTCTCAGAGGAGAGAAGCTTTAGAACAGCAAAGAAAAGAGGAGGAAAGATTACGTGAGTTGGAATTGATACAAAGACAAAAGGAAGAGGCTGCTCGAAGGAGAAGACTCGAAGAGGAGGAAGAGCGCGCGAATCAGATATTACTTGGTAAGAACAAGTCTCGGCAGAAGATGAGTCTATAGATATTTGCCTGTCGTTCCTATATTACTGTTTCACTCTCTGCAAGCACTGCCTGTTCCATTCTTGCTGAGCTTTCATTTGAAATCGAACAATTCTCACATTTCCTTTACCTCTAATGTGATCATGATGGCACGTAAAGCAACTCCTATGAAGAAATATTTTGTGCCGATCATTGTAAAATTAAGGGAAAATGACAGATTCACTAGAGATTTGCAGTTCTTTAAAGCTATATGGTTTTAGTGTCATTGGAATTACTTGTCCCAGAGCCAGAATCGCCAAGAGAGAGGAATTTAATGTGTTCATGTTGCCATATGTGTTAGATTTGTATGTCTTCTGTGGATGATGAAACTTTTAGTTTGTTTAGAAGAAACTCTTCACCAACATTAGTGTTATTGTATCAATAAAGCCACCCACACTTCTGCATAATGCTATCTTCAAACTTTTGTTAACACTCCATTTTTAGAACAGAGGATTTGACTTTCAGCATTCTCTAATTAGTTAATAGTAACTCCTAATTAGTCCTCCTAGTTTCAGAACTTACTGTTGGAGTTTCGAAACATATCTGGTGCAAGAAACTGTCCCGAATGAGGCATCAGACTTGTGATTAGGACAACTGCCTCATCTTTTGTTTGATCGCGCATCTGTAGAAAACTTGTTTTTCATGTGCTCGTTTGCTTATGAGATTTGGAGTAAATGCTACAATTGGTTCGGACATTGTTGGCCAGGGCTTATCGATCTAATTTATCACCATAAGCAACATAGGAGGATTGCTATGATGATCTGTTTTCAGGTTTGTGTTATTTGGAATGTGTGGAATCATCGAAATGAGTTGGTGTTTAAAAACACATCGAGTTTTTATGTGGACTTAATTGAAGTTAAGGATTTGGTTATGGATTTTAAATTTAGCTCCTATATGATTAAATTTGTAATCCATTTTTCTGTCTATTCATTTTGGTTTTGTGTTTGTAATTGTTTTTTGTTGGATCTTGTATTTCGATCTTGTGGATGCATTCTTCCTGTCTTTTTGAAATATAATTTCCCTTACCTGAAAAAGCAGTCCACAGTTATGTTGTTCGTTTCTTACCTAATTATGTTACTTGTAATGTAGATTAAGGGGTGAATTTATAACTTCCTTCGACAAAATAACCTCAAGCTTTTCAAAAAGAATTTTGCTTCATTCCATTTTTTCAAATCTTACTTCAAACATTTAGTTTCCATATATTAGTATTTTATACATAAATATTTTTTTAAATCTATGAAATATTGTAGCTGATTTTTTAATTTCAAAAAAATTGTAGATGATATTATTTCTTTATTTATATTTTTGATTTCAAATTACTGTAGTTAAAATAAAAAATTGTTTTTAAATTTTTTAGTTTATACTAATCTTCATCTCTCTTGTTATATATATAAAATAATTTATGATGTCTATATGCTATTTAAAATAAGTTTAGTCAAACACTTTCTAAAAACGAGGTTCTTGTGTATTCAACCTTTCTCTAATTTTCTTTTCAGGATTAAGACATATGTTCTTTAGTTAAATTTTCTTTTCAGGATTAAGACATATGTTCTTTAGTTAAATTTTCTTTTCAGGATCAAGACATATGTTCTTTAGTTAATTAGCTAGATATTCCTTCAGGATTTAAATCTATTTGCTTCCTTTTCTCTACCCCAAAAGAAAAAGTAATTAAGTGAAATATCTCCAAGATATAGTGTAAGAATATTGACAGATATATAAACAATTTAATAAATGTAACTTTATCCCTTATATATGTATCTTATCATAACACAATTGATTTTCTTGATATGATTGATACATCAAATCAATTCCAAAGAAGGAAGGCCAATACATATAATAATGTTATATATGAAGTTAGTGAAGCAGGCACATGTATAATGATGTGATTGTGAGAGTTAAATGTTTTTTGAGGTGGAAAAAATGTGACAATACCGACCATTTAGATGAGACCACACGTGATTTGGACCCCAAATATATCATTACCTTCATGAAACTCCTATTTAATTATTCCTTTATTTATTTTGTTTTTTATTAAAACAATTGTAGGCAGAAATGGGACTTTCTACACCTAAGTGATAAGATTCTTTTCCTAAAAAATATAAAAGAAAATATGAATAAGATCGTTTTACTTTTCGTGCTGCACTTTAGTTGGCTATTTTAAATTTGCTACATGATTTAATTGCTACATCATACGCCTGTTACGAATAGATATATTATTAAATTCTCATTATTAACATAGATTTTTTCAATAAATTGATGAGTGTTGTTCGTTATCAGTCTATATGAATATAATATCCGACTTGTCTGCTTACTACACTTATTTTATTTTAAAAGTAGTACGATCATCTATGCAACCATTAATTCTTTGTACTTATGGCACATGATCTGCACCGTGTTACAGTTGACTACGAATATGAGACTTCAATCAATGTCTTTCTACCAAGAAAGAATTTTCAGAATGGATTACATGTATTGAAAATTAATCAATTAGTCGTGCAAATGATGGACATGTCTTTGTCGAAATTCCAGAGAATTTATTGCTCAAGACATTTGAAGATCTAATGAAAGATATCATCTTAAACACATACGCATCCCCCTACCATTGATGACATTTCTTATTTCAAAGAACGTGGTTGAGCTTATAAATCAATATATGACATCTCTTAATTCATTGGAGGAACGAGTTTATTTGAGTCCAGATAAAACATGAAGATCTGATTCAAAATCTTGATCTTTTTTAATATATCCACATTCCCGAATTCTTAAATATTTTGAAGCGTTCAAGCGTTTCAAATCTTGAATTAATTTTGAAAGCGAGTACTCATGTCATGTTGATAAGAAACATAGATCATTCAAATAACTTATGAAATGATACAAGATTGTAGAAAAGTTTTTAACATATAATAATGTTGGCCACAAATTAAATCCTAATACTGAGGATCTGGTTAAAACCATTAGATTCAAGGCCACCCTCCATGTTCCAAAGACGTCAATTTCTTCTTATTATTTCGTATGCAAAGATTATAAATAAAAATTAAGATTAATCAGTATCTCATATAGATTTATTTTTAAAAAGACTCATTTTTAGTCACACATAGCTTTATGTATTTCTTTTAGATTTACGTCTTAGAGGGGTTTGATAAATTTGATAAACAAAATTGCTAATGTGGATTGTAAATCTACTATATAGAGAAGAATTCAAAATTTTGTAAAAACTAACAAGTTTGATTTACCTTATATGAAATTATGATGTTATATTATTATAATTTTAAAAATAATAGAAAAATCTATATATAAAAAACACGAATTAAATAAAGAGGACTGTGATACCTCAATGTTGAGATTAGAGGATGGTAAAGAAAAAGAAAATAGACCTTGAATATAATTTTCCTTTAAATAGTTTCAGATATACATATATTACATGTCCAATTATATTATTAAAACTGAACTAAACCACTACTTCGAGAGCTCAATCTCCATAATTGGCATCTCTGTACTCTGTAGTGGAAAAAAGGTCAATAGTTTATCTGTTGACTTAAAGGTCCTAAAGTTGAGTCAATTTCATCTTGAAGACTTTGAAGTACCAAAGCATTGAGCCTATAAATTTATCAATCAATTGGTTTACTGTATCAAGTCAAATATGTCTTCTTTATAATTTCTGAAATTTTGATTAACACATGATTTCGGAACCAAAATTTACTTTATTTGTGCTTGCAAAAATGCACACCATGATAGTTTCACATAACTTGAGGATTTTAATAATTAAACACTTGATGCTAATTAGCAAATACAACTCTGCATCTTCACAATTTTACTCTACTACTCTAGTAGTATTGATATTTTGACAATTTTTGGGCCCACGTTTTAGTTCAGTTTTAATCTTAATGGACTTTGGGATTAGGATTTCGTTGCTAATTATAAATAGCATTTTTTTTCATTGTAATTTGTATTCGAAAAATATAGTGAAAAACACTGCCTTGACATCGCCCCCAAACGTAATCGCAAGACGAACTGGATAAATAATTCATGTGTTTTTTTTATCTTTCGTGATTATGTGCATGTGTTTTTCTTAACATTAAATTGAGGCAATTGATGTAAATTAAATATATATTAATTAAAAACATTTCCCATCTAAATTAACATAATAAATAGCTAGTGGGTGGTACACGATGGTATACGGAAAATATAGGGGTAACAAATCAGAACCACACGAACATTATGATTCATCACTAACATGGTTAGGCATATTACCTTTTTGTCCTTGGGAGGATTGGGTGAAAGATTCTGCACGAGTGCTGGAAATAAAAAAAGATTGAAAACGATAGATGTCAGAATTCGATAGGTATGAGTTGGAGGAACAGGCAAAGAAATGAAGATTAGTAAAAAAGAGGGGTATTAGAAGAAATGTGCCCTAAGGACAACACTAACACCACAAGCAGCAAACACATACACCAAAAGTGGTACAATGGTTTTGCCGAAAGTTGATATGGAGATCTGCCTACTTCTTATATATATCTTATCCTACTTCCCAACCCTACCTAAGATCTAACTTACCACACCCTATTTGGTTTTCGATCGAGTCAAACTATTAGGGCATACGATTTGCTTGTTTGTTTAGGTCACAACTTGAGAAGATTAGGTTCAATAATCGATATAAATTTATTTATGAAAGATATTTGTTCACGTGTGGTATTGCACTACCTGATTCAAAGAGTCTAGTGTAGTGTGTGTTCTATACGGTCAATGGAATGATAGCTAGGACTAGTGTTTACTTTGCATGATATAATTGATTAATAAAAATAATTCAAGTTACTTTGGTGTTTACTTTTATGTATAAATCATAGATCATTTCTCAATTTTGAACTAATTTAATAATCTTATCATTCAAATCTAACTTATCACTAAAAGTAAATGCTGTTAGAAAATATAATCTGGGAAGAGTAAAAATATTATTTGTAGTAGCTATTTTATTCTTTTACAAAGGAGTAAAACATAATAAATTCAGAGGAAAATCTAGAAGCCGAGTCGAGGAAAGATCCTCTTTCCGCAAAATAATATTACGTCCCGATAATGCTCTCGGTAAGGCGTAGATGTCTCCAAAGATAAAACGGCTTTACGTCTCGGAGGTGGCAGCACCGCGAACCTTCGAGCTCCGGCGAACTGGAAAAGGTTGAGGACAAAACTTCCTTCTAAATGCTTGAAGAGAAGATGCAACAAGATGAGCTTGTGAATGATGTGATGTCTCGTGTATGTAGTGTAAGTGAAATACATGAAGACCACCTATATAAAAGTCAAATCCACTCAAGAGGAGTTACATGAATTAATTGTAATTAAAAACCATTCATGGCAATTAATTCTCATTAAGCCACTGGACGTTACGGGATCACCATATCACTGCTGGACCAGATCACCGAGCCATCTGTGGCACAGACCACCTGCTGGCACAGGTGGTCTGGAACAGACCACTAGCAAAAATAAGCCCCAGGACAGCAGGCCGGCACATGCCAGATGGTCCTTAACCCAACTTGTCAAACCATAAGGTTTGTTATCTCCTTATATACATGATGAATGTTGGTTTTATAACCAATGTGGGACAAAAGTTTCTCTTCTCCTTTAGTCCCAAACACATCTCCATACTTTAAGTGACTAACTTTAAACCTTTATTTCTCACTCACTGGGAATCGGTTTAGAGAAAATAAATATACCACGATCATCTACTCGAAACATAGATGGACCCTAGGTCATTTAATTTCCTTAAAATTAAATGTCACGTCACTTAAAATTTAGTCAAACTACATTGACCACTATAAATATATATAAAAAATATATATTATATAAAGCGATTCCTACGAATGCTACCTAATTGAAGTCGAAACTTAGAAATTTCAGCCACTGCCCTCATTATTTTGTTTCTTCCCTACTATTAATTGTATTTGTGATGAGTGTATGAATATACACTAAGTATTTGACAATTTATGTATTAAGTATCAGAAGTAATGAGTTGTGGTCCTTATCTCTCTTTCACAGTTCACTTAAGATTTGAAAAAATACGTGAAGACCTGTTCAAACTAGGAAAATATATATTTGCAAGGAAATTTGATTTATAGTTATAACAATATATATTTGTTCCTAAACAATATACAACACATATGAAAGACATCTAAAAGGACGTTTTGTGCATATCTCTCTACAAATGTAGGAACAAACCCATATCTAGGGTTTTACTTGACTTATATATATATATGGGGTACTACCAAAATCAGATGAATTGAGAGAGATCTAATCCATTTAGTATATTGTTTAGTTTCATGTTTATTCATAATTTCATTGATTTTATGATTTATTAAGAGTGTCAGAGATACACTTTTGTTTGCTTTCATATTGAGTATATTGTTTACTTTCAAGTTCACTTAGGAGACCGTAGACAGGTGAGGAGAAAATTCGAGAGAGCTGTTTACTTTCTTGTAACTCCGAAACTCTATATAGTGAATTGTTCTCTCAGGTTAAAAGTCCCCAGATGTAGGCAGTGACAGAGTCAGAAAATTTGTCGAGGGGGCCCAACCATAACTTATACTAAAAAAATATTATACTTCATTCATGCTAATATGTATGCCATCTCTTGACACGATTATTAGAGAGTGTGCATAAAGTAGTGTACAAATTATAATCGTGGCATTAAAAAGATAATTTTTGCTATTTTTAAGTTGTGTCAAGTTTATTTGAAATAATCCAAAAATAAAAATATTTATGTATAATAAAATTAAATGAATACTATATCTTATTATATTATATAAAAATAAATAAATAAAAATATTCAAAATTTAATGTTTGAACTCCTATGTTTAAATATAAATAAACAAGAAAATCAATTTCCAATGAATAACTAAAATAAAAATAGAAGATAAATAAGTTAAATTAAGAAGGATATTAAAAATAAAAATAAGAAATATGTAAATAAAGTAAAAATAGGAAATAAATAAATTAACTAAAAAAGAATATTAAAACCAAAATAAAATATAAATAACTAAAAGAAAAAAATAAAAGATTTGAACTAAATGAGTAATAACTATCAAATGGTATTTAGGAGAATTGAACATGGGTCTAAATAAATGCTTCAAACTAAAACTAAGAAGTTGATCAAGTGATCTATTACCATAATTATAACTTTAAAGTGTTTATAATATATAATATACTTTAAGTTTCTAATATCTTGAGGGCGTCCCAGATTCCATTGTGACTCCGTTCCTATAGACTTAAGTGTATTCTCATCGAATTGGGTTATCGGTTTTGTGTTATTGTGTGATACTATATTTGTTACTTTTCTCAAAGTTTATCTCACTTCTAATCGATACGTTCACACTTTAAGTAATTGCGGGTTAAGGAATTGCAGTTTTAATTTGTCTTTTTGGTGCAACCATTTGATAGTCATTTAATTAATCACTAGATTGTATGATAACGAAAGCCAATATATGAATTGATGTATTGACATTACCAAAATATACAAAAACTAGATTGTTGGTTCTAAAATTTGGATTACAAAATATGTAAGTATACGTGGGGCAGCTAAAAGTTTTAATTTGAGGGTGCAAAAAATATATAACAATAAAAATCGATAAAAAATTACAGTAGTTGATACAAAAAACAAGAGTTGTCAAAATCACCGGGCCGGGCTTACTCGGCCCGACCCGAAAGGCTTTTTACAAAGTTGAACTCCGCTCAAGCCCACTTTAAAATTTTTACCTCTGAACAAAAACATTGTAAATAAATTACCTTAATTTTAATGACTTAATGTTAAATTCATAATATTTTAATTAAAAAAAGAAATATAAATAATATTTATAATGGGCGGGCTTTTTAAGCCCAAAATCCCATACTTTTTAAGCCCGAAATCTTGTAGGCCCATAGGATTTTTTGGGCGGGCTTTTTAGGCTCGATTTTTTTCGAACCTCGATTTTTAAAGTCTAACCTGATCCAAACCCCGGTTACATTGGGCGAGCGGGCCGGGTTGGACTCATTTTGACAGCTCTGTTAAAAACTTGTTTCTAGATAAAAATTAAGAAAATAGTTTCTAGTTGGAAACTAGTTTATGGGGGTCCTTTGTGTGCAATTTTTTACTTTTTCTCAATTATTTTTACCTTTGTGTGTTTTATGTATACTTTTTTCATTTATTTTTCTTTAATTTTTACTTTTAGAAACTAGTTTATTGTTGTAGAGAAGAGTAAAAAACTGATCTATTTTCACAAGCCGAGGTGATGTCTCAAAAGTTGGAAAAACTGGTTTATGGTTGAGAGTACCCTAATATTCATAGCATTTTTTTGAGCTTAAAGGGAATCATTTGAAGCAGACATATTAGCACTAGAATGACTTTCACTATCTATATGTGAAGATGATAACCTCCACTGAGATTTCATTTTCTTGAACATAGATTGAGTTGGTTTGTCAATCCTTTTGTCGTTTTGGTTTTAGGTATATCACTCGTCATCTTTTATGTTCAATATACAAATATGAATTTCAATTAAAACCAACATAACCACAAATTCATAAATTGACATACCGCATATCAATTAATTAAAACTAGCATCAAGAAAAAAAATATTAATATTACCTTAAAATCAAATTTTGAATGGTTGTAATTTGTCTTACTTTTTGTTTAATATTGTTTGCTCACGATTTGTGAAAGAAAAAATGAAGGACAATGATCTCACAATTTTAAACACAAAAATAGGTGTAATATAGAGCAAGCAGAGTATCGTATCCACATGGACTGATAAACGAAAACACACTGATTAATTCACACAAATATCCAATTATTATCTAGGCAAATAACAATCGTGATGATTATGAATAAATATAAAATAGCCCAAGAATAAGCAAACAAAAATATGAATAATAATATAATAAAAGAGAATTTCAGGGGTAATGTATAGACACTAAATCAATTAATGGATTCACCTATTAAATCTAATCACCAAATTTTAATCCTAATTCTTGTGAAGGATCACTAAAGTAACCACGTACTCCTGATAGGGCAGTCTATGGTAGTGGACTAATTTACTCTCTATCTCCGCTAGGTCTCAAGAGGAATAAACTAGTTATTAAAAGCACGATAAGAATGGTCTGCTACAGTTTGCTTATCTCCGCCATGTCTCAAGGTAAAAACATGTATTATGCATTCCTGGGTCGAAGTGATTCACCGAAAATGTATCAGGGCTCAAGTGATTCACCGAAGCGAAGTGGTACGCCCGGTTCACCACTCGAAAGAGATCGACTTCGCCCGAAAGCAAGGGAAATACCAGGAGGATCCAAATTCGAATTGGTTCCTGGTCCTGGTCAGAGACCACTGTGTTCGCGCTGGTCGTCAAACAAACAAAGACAACAGACGCTCTCAACGGCTAGG